>JAEAOA010001479.1:0-96480 GCA_016746295.1 Potamilus streckersoni
CAACATATTTCAAGTCTATGTAATGATTTATATATAACTCTAGGTTTTATAGTAATATAGGTCGGTTTCTATGTGTCTATTTTATAGGTCCCTCCCTAGAGTCGTAGTGCTAGCTGCGCGTATTTAGGACAACTAGGTCAGCTCCTTGCTACACTGTTACCAAGTGTTTAGTACCGTGACGTCATGCCACCTGGGACCATTTCTCTTGTCGCTATACAGTCCCAGAGTGTGATAATACAAAATTCCCCTTGTCGCTATATTACCCCACGCAGTTTCATTTGTCGCCAAAAATCTTGTCGCTATATCGTCCCACGCTGGTTATTAATGATAACTCCCATTGTCGCTATATCGTCCCCTATTACTACTCCCTTCATCTGTTGTTATTTCGCCAAAGTTTTTCCAGCGCACTTTGTAGAAACCAATAATGTTCCAGTTGTACCTCTCCAACTCGTGTATAAGTTCTTTCAACTTTCACACATCTCTCAGTCTTCTAACGTTCCATGTACTAATGATGATGTTGTCTCTCCCACGGATCTTGGTAGTGGTGGCACCGCCGTCATTGTTAACCCGGAAGAATTGTTAGCTGTCTTCATGTGGTTTGTCAATGACAAGATACAGCCTGGCGGAGCCCATCCCTCTCCACACTGGATGACCACAGCCGAAAACCACTGATATAATGTGGCACGCCCTGGCTCTGAGCATATTATCATTGAGCTAATCTTGGAGGCTTTCCGTCCTAGCCGTTGACTTCATCGATGAAGACTTCCGCCCAGTGATGCTGTTCTATCATCACACTGTTTTACCCATAATTGGGAGACTCTTCTTCTTCTTCTTCTTCTTCTTCTTCTTCTTCTTCTTCTTCTTCTTCTTCTTATTATTATTATTATTATTATTATTATTATTATTATTATTATTATTATTATTATTATTAAAACAATTATAAATCATAATATGGGGGTTGTACCCAATATATACAATTAAAGCAAGCATATATCTGTTCTTTTGGTGTTTATCTGTTTTTAAGCGTATTTCGGTGTTTCTTTTATTAACCAGGCGTGAGTCTTTTATCGTGTGCTCTGTCCACTCCCGGCTCGTTGCGGAGTTGCGGAGTCAACAGTTGTAAATTTTTTCTTGCCGCATGATGTCGCTCTGTCTGCATTACTTTCGGTTTCCACATTTTAAGGCGGAATTTATAGTAAGTTATAGTACTTTTGGTTTCCACATTTTACGGTGGATTTTATAGGTAAGTTCTAGTACTGCAGACTCCTGTGGTACCAGTTTTATCAATGTCAGAAATTGTGTTGTTCATTGCACGTTTTGTCATAACAATATTTTCATTTTGTTTTAGTGTTCTGTTAATTTAGTAGGCTTATATATTTATTAGAGATATTAATTATCTGGTACAGTTGATAAAAAAAATATTTCTTAAGTGAAACTCTTTATTTGTGAGACTTATTAGATATTATTCAGCCACAGTTTTACTGTCAGTCAAACGTTGGGATCAAATAATACTTTATAATATATGTATGACTGATAGTTAAATTGTACTCAATGATACGAGTCTTTGTTTTCAGCTTAACAAAATGGCGACCGCATTCAGCTTTACTTTTACTTTCAACATAATGTTTTCTTGGAAGTTCCTGAATTTATTATGACTAATCACGACACAGTGGCATACAAAGTCTTGTGTGCATTTAATACTTGTTGGGACTAAATTTGACTCGGTCGTATTTTGTAGCTCAGTATAAGTTATTTTGCTCAAGGGTCGAGGCTTATCATTCACTTGTAGAAGCACTAGATATAGATCTGTATTTTCTTCCAGTTATTGCGAACTCTTAGGGCATCAATTATTACCTGCAGGTGTACTTGTGCACACTTCCTGGTATATGGAGATTCGACCAACAAGTAGATCTCTGCTTTTTTGGTGACATTACTGGTAGCGGATTCCAATTTTGTGGGGCACAATTTGGAATGAAGTTTTAGCCTCCTTTTTAGTTCAGACTATCGGGCCTCTCGTTAGTAATTAATACATTTATTTTGACTGACTTTTATATGCAGATGGTAATTAAAATACATCTTCTTTAAATCCATGATATTCAATCCTTCAGAACACATTTTTTGCATGAATCCCTGTTAGAGCAGAACACCTACATATTCATAAGTTACATAACTGAAATTTAAATTGCTGATGCATATGTAGAAGGCATCACCCCGAGGTAATAATAAAGTATGGAGACCTTCAAATGAGGACTAATTCACTAGGAACTCCATGTGCTACTTTTACCTTGGTGTCACAGACACTTGAATCAGAGGGGAAACTAATGTTAACACCATTGCCAATTAATACAAGTTAACTAACTCTTGCAAGTCACAATCAGACCCCTCAATGACTCCATTTTATTTTTTCCATACAATCTGTGCATTTAGTCATTTATAACTTAAACCACCTTAAAGAAGACATTCTACACCTTTCCTACTTTTACCATTCACTTTGCAGAAACTGATTCTGCATTCCAGTATGATTTTTTTGATGTTATTGTAGGGTTTAACACCAATTTTCAGCACACAATAGGCTATCATGGCAGCCGGTATTAATAGTGGAGGAAAAACCATGGTAAGAACCACCAACCCACCTACTCGCAATCTTTCTCACATACCCACATTGGACGAATGAGACTTGAACCCATACAGACAGAGATGAGATGGCAGTGATCCGTAATGGAGAGCACTTTAGACCACTCGGGCCCCTCGGGGCCCCACCCAATGTCACTTTTATGCAGAGTTTATCTGTTTCTTTGTGTCATGTACATTTTCCTAAAATATCCACCTTTATACTTCCAGTATACTTTGGAGTGAATGTGACTTATTAGGCAATATTTATATAACCAATGGATATCCACAAATAAGAAAAATCAAATTGAAAATTCAGCTAAGTTTGTTTTGTTTCAGGATCATTTGGAAAATAAAATTTTATATATTTTATTAACTGATCTGTTCATTTTCTATATTGGACGTGTATCACAGATGTTATGATCATTAAATATTTGCATAAAAGAAACAACTTCATATAAAAGATCAAGGTTGTTTGGATTTCATATTTGCCAGGATAGACTGCAATGCTTAGATTTATACTGATATTTCAAAAGAATCTATGAATGAAATGACTAGTCACTGAAGCAATTATGAACTAATTGCATTCACTTTCAAAGTAGACCAGAGACTGCACCAGCTTCTGTGTGGCCTGGGTCCAAAAGTTGTATGATGTATTACTTGTTTATGGTTCTATGTAGTATTTATTATGATTTCAGAAATAAGTCTTTCCTACACTTTAAACATTGGCATTTTTGTGTCCCAAAAGGTACTGGGTTGTAAGGCCAAGAAAAAATGGCTTCCTGTTATAGGCTTGAAAAGTTATGTCATTAGGTATGCATTTTTTTTAAATAAATGTTTTGCTATATGAATGTTTAGTGTGATTTGGAAATTGCATTTCTATATGCAAAAAAAGGAGAACAATGTGTGAAACAATCCAGAAAAAATGAAGTTGGCATGAGTAGAGAAAGGCCAGTCTGGTTACAGGAAACACAATTTTTTTTCTTGCAAAATAGTAAGAATCTTTGTTATGATCTTTTGTCTTAAACAACAAATAGCAGTTTAAAAAATTTCTTGGCCTCATGATCATTGCAAACAGAATCAAGATTATGTATACATTATGTAGCATATGGTGCAGACCAGGAAGTGAATAAAGAAATTGAATTAATTTTTGTATTTCTTTTTCATCCAAAGTGTTACAAACACAGTGATGCATGAAAATCCATGGCTGTGAAATGTATAAAGTGTAAGACAGAACTGAGAGATGAGGACAAGTTTTGTGTCAGGTGTGGTACACCTGTCTGCGATGCTATTGTCATTCTTTGCTCAGGGATAACTAAGACAGGGGTATTATGTGGTGCTGAGTTGTTGGAGGGTAGCAATTTCTGTAGAAAATGTGGCATAAAAGTGGACCAGATGCTATTCCAAAAGAAGCAAAGAAAATGTCAGGGTGTGATGGAAGATGGTTCATTCTGCAACTGCATATTAGAGGATGATGATGAATTTTGCATGAAATGTGGAAAGCTGCAAGATGCTATTCCAGTTGCATCTGAAGGTAAAGTTGTGTCACTTTTTTTTAGCTCTACTGGTCATTGGTGTAAGAGCTTGTGTGATGATCTGTTGTCCATCCATTTAACCATAAGCATTAGTTCATTATTGTTACTCCTAACCACTCACAGGATTGTCATGAAACTTCACAAACAGATTCAACCCATGCTCTAATTGGCCATATATTAAAGACTACTGTTTGGACATCTAATGTGGCTGCTGCTGTGGCCATCTTGATTCTTATTATCAATACTTCTGAAGAATAGATGGTTATATCAACTTTGGGTTAATACTAAAAGACTAGTCTAGTTGTTGCTAAGGTAAAAAAAATATGCGTTTTCTGTTGCACTGGTTTTAAAATTAGTATAGGTAGGTAGTTGTGTTTTTTTTTAAATATTTAAATATTATATATGTTATAATGATTAGTATCTGTAATGTGCTAAGTACTTCAAGTACTGGGCTAAACCAGCTCAATTAAATGCATTAATCAGTTTTCAGGAATTTAACAAATTAATTTTTAAACTTCATATATAATTATTATTATTTGTAATGTACTAAGTACTTCAAGTCTTGAGTAAAACCAACTCAGATGCACAAATCAATTTCAGAATTTAAAAAAAAAATTATCCTGGGGAAAAAATACTTGTGCTGTTACCAAAAAACAGGGATGGTCGACCAACCTGAAACACATTTTGTTTTTGCTAGGTGAAGATGGTGTCAGTCTGATATCCAATATGGACCACCATGGATGCCATCTTAAAAAATTTTTTATTGCTACTAATTCTGATTAGAAAGTAACTGACATGGGGTTTGCACCAGGGGACTTCTTACTATACCAGACTCCTCAATCACAGACTTAATGGCCTGGATACATCACTGTGGTGGGATTTGTCTGTTCACTTACACTTTGTGACTATTCAAAATGATTCCACAAGTATTCCAAAAATTCAGGACCTTGATTACTTAGTTTCATATCGCCTCTTTGGCCTCAATCTTTCTAACCCTGTAGCTGACCAGGCCAGGACATTGCCCCAGAGGAGAGACATGTTTTTTCAAAGGAACTCACTTGTGTAGAACAGCCTGTAGCCTTCCCACCCTCATACTTGTTACATCTTAGTTTATCCACCAGGACAATTAAGTTTTTGAGGTAGATGCCAATTGTATCACACAGACCAGGAGATGATCTGGACCTAGGGTCTTTAAATGCAAAGTGGAGAATCTTTTGCGATTTGTGCTGCAGAAGCAGGAAATGAATTATTTCCAGTTGTTCCTCAGTGAGTGCAGTGGCAGACCTCTGTTATGGTTTGAAGAGAGAAAATACTTGTTTTGTTCTACTAAGGTTTTTGTGTGTGTATGTGATTTAGATTTTTAACCTAGCTTTAACAATTTGAATCATACCACTTCAATGTCTGCAATGGAGACATGTAGCATCTAGTCCTATCCAATCACATTATCCTGACACCAGGCCAACCTGGCCTAACACTAACCTCTTAATGCTGAGCCCCAGGCAAGGCTGCAGCTTGTAGCATTTTATAAGTCTTTGGTATGACTCGTCTACAGTTTGTACCCATGATATTCTGCAACCTAGGTGGATGCTCTGACCATTTAGGCCACTGGATTAGTTAGTTATTATAGGCAGCTTTTTCCATCATATTTTGATTCTCAATAAGCCCAGTTATTGGTTTTGATGCTATTTTTGATCTTATCTGGTAGTTGTAGCTGCAGAGAGATGTGTCCCACTAATGTTAAGATGGAATTTCTTGTGTGTACTGTGGTCCTTGTCAAGATCTCATGTGAACCATTGGCTGAAGCTTCTTTATAGAACCTGCCCATTAAAACTGTTTTCCAGATCTCTTTAAAGTCTGACATGAAGTAGCAAGCTTCATGCCTGACTATAAAAGAATGTTCTTTATGGTTTGATGACAGTAAAATTATGATTGATATATCAATGCATCAAAGCTTTTTCCATATTGATTTTCTGGATATCCATATATGAGGTGAGAAATTGATACAAAATGATTCTTACCCTACACAAATTTTACTTTAGTTGCAATGAATAATTATTGGTTGTTTGCCCTTTTATTTTTCAAATTTAGAATTCATCTGAGGCAGTTCCCAAAGGTAAATGTACTAATTTCTGTCAAATTAAAGAAAATATTGACAACATCCATTTGACCTCTACAATTAAGATAAGGTGACTAAATCACATGCTTTGAAATCTTCCACCTGCTCCACCACCTTCAATAATTAAATCCTGTCAGCATGTATTACCAATGATGATCAACATAAATGTGATATTACAGACTTGTTCTTCTTGTTGATAATTTAATAACACTTTTAATGTTACTTCTCTGTTACAATATATTAAATTCTGATTGATGGATAGTGTTTTTTCAAGTCCAGAATAAAACAATAACCATCAATCAGAACTACTGGTAACTGTAGCTAATATTCACTGCATGACACACTTTAAGTGTTGCATAGCAACTTGATCCAAATAGATAAAAAGCAAAAGTGGCTATTAAATTATCTGTAAAATATTTCAGTCATACATTCAGAATAAGTTTGGAATGTTTACCTTTACAATAACGTATTGAAATCAGCATCTCACCATGTTGATGGGATAAAAAAAAAATTGTACAGAATTGGTGAGATAGCAGATTCCAAACCAAATGAGTAGAAGCCACCTTCATAATTTTTATAGGATGTTACAATAATTTCCTTTTTCTCTGACAGAAATGAGAATCTGTGGCTATGGAAGTTGTTTTGAATCTGCAGTAAGTACAATGTGATGGATTTGGTTAGTTATATCCTCTGGACTTGTTCTAGATAACATCTTCCATGCCACAGCAAATTACATTATTTTTTCCTGTGTTGGAGTTGAGATCTCAGATGCCCTCCAAATTTTAAAAGTGAAAACATGAAATAAGATATTTTTAATGCAGACATGCAGTTCAAAACAAATGGTGTGGTGACCAAGAAGAGTCCAGCTTCTGATTAAACAATTGGTCTGAAATGGCATAAATCAAAATCACTGATACCAAACAGGTATGCTGTTTGGAAGTATTCTTTTAGATTTTGTCGAGGATGAGAATGGTGTATAAACAGGTGATAAGTTCATGTCTGCCTGTAATGCAAACAAGATATCATCACATAAAACAGTGCTACCTTATCACTGACAGACCTTCGAAAGAAGCAAAGACCATTAAGTGGATAAGTGTAATGAAAATGTATTGTATCATAGGCTATGTATTGTGAATCATATCAATACACTATACAGGTATATCATTTCACCCCAGATTTATTTGTGGATTGTTCAAAAAGGCTTGTTAGCCCCCTACTTATAAGGACCTTTCATTTATGAGGATTAAAGCCCATGAGGTCCAGGTTGTTGCTACTTCATGGACCTATCTAACTCATTTGTCATTGGAGAAGGTTATGAAAACTGCAATTTGGTGGTCAGACATACTTTATCCTCATTCGGTCTTTGGTCTACAACAGCAAAAGCATATTTCTTTGAATCGAATAGTGGCAGCATAAAATGTGCTTCAGGTTGATACCCACTTAACATCAGTGTACATTCCTACCATAAGGGTGAGTATACCTCTTTTTTACATTAGTGTACATTCCTACCATAAGGGTGAGTATACCCCTTTTTGCATTAGTGTACATTCCTACCATAAGGGTGAGTATACCCCTTTTTTACATTAGTGTACATTCCTTCCATAAGGGTGAGTATACCCCTTTTTTACATTAGTGTACATTCCTTCCATAAGGGTGAGTATACCTCTCTTTTTACATTAGTGTACATTCCTACCATAAGGGTGAGTATACCCCTTTTTTTTACATTAGTTTACATTCCTTCCATAAGGGTGAGTATGCCTCTTTTTTACATTAGTGTACATTCCGATCATAAGGATGAGTATACCCCTTTTATACTAGTGTTGAAGTCATTAGTCTTCCTCAGCACTGGCAAATTAAGCAACACAATATCAACAGATAATGTATTACTGCAGGGGTCACGCTACCAGGCGAAGTGGGCGAAAAAGTCGACTGAGAAGCGTAAACTTCACCTTCTTCTGTTACGAAAGCGAAAACGACTTCGCCCTCTGATTTTTCGGACGTAATTTGACTGTAGATTATGACTTTGAGATGCCCCCTCGATGTAGCCAGTAAGTTCTAGCACTGCTGTAACCCAACGCCAAATGTATTTACGTGGTGTTGATACCAATCAGCTTATGGCGACAAAGAAATTCTTACACATTCACATGCAAGTTTTAATAGCTAACTGACCATTAACCCTCTTCCGGAGCAAGATATCACTGCTTGATTTCATGAAGTTGGGCCTACTGTGCTATGATGAAAAGATGCCAAATTCTTTTTTGAAATTTAAACATCAATATGCAAATAGTAATTTGCTTTTAAAAATACGATCAGTGAAGAGCGTTCTCTAATTTATATCCTGTTTTTAATAAATGGAGATTTTAACAGCCGTATTTGCATATTTTCTGTATAAAATCAGTTTGAAACCGTAAATGAAATTTTTCTTCTTACGGTTGTTTTTGGAAAAAATTTCGTCAATTGAAGTTTCTTCACAACAGTCCTTTGGTTGTAGATCATGTACTTGCTTCCTTAGACGTCACATCTTTGTACACCAACATACCGCACAACGAAGGGTTACAGGCATGTAGTGAAGCATGGGAAACAAGAACTGTAAACAATCCACCCACACACTTCTTAATCCAACTCCTGGAGCTTGTCCTAAAACTCAACAACTTTGAATTTAATGAAGAAAACTACCTACAAATCAATGGAACTGCAATGGGTACTAAAATGGCCCCTTCGTATGCTAATATTTTCATGGGAAAACTTGAGGGAAAGCTCTTAGCATCGGTTGAGCGTACACCATACCAGTGGGTACGCTCTATCGATGATATAGAAATGAAGTGGCAGTATGGAAGAGAAAGTCTGGATGACTTCATATCAAAGGCAAACAACTTCCATCCTTCAATAAAATTCACGGCAGAAATTTCCAACTCAAACCATGTTTTCCTGGACACAACAACCAGACTGGTGGAAAACAAATTACACACAGACATCTACTCAAAACCAACAGACAAACACCAGTATCTTCTCCCAACCAGCTGTCATCCAAAACACTGCATTAAGAACATTCCATATAGCCAGGCACTGAGGATACGCAGAATTTGCTCCGACGATGAAAGATTCCTAGAAAGGTCTAAAGAGCTGGCTAAACATTTAATTTACCAAGGCTACGACAAAGACCTGATTGCGGAGGCAATCCAAAGGGCCAAACAAACAAACCGTGATGACCTACTCAGATATGGACAGAAAGAAAAGGTTGATAGGATACCATTTATTCTGACCTATCACCCAGACAATCCCAAAGTAGGTAAAATCATCGCAAACTACTGGCCAACCATGCAATCGTCAGACATACTAAACCTAATACTTCCGAACAAACCTGTAGTAGCTTACCGGAGACCAAAAAACCTAAAGGACATCCTAGTCAGGGCCAAGCTAACAACAATCGCTAGTCAAAACCAACATAGTCAATCTGGACCCTGTGGCGATAAAAGATGTAAAACCTGTCAACATATGATAGAGACCAAGACATTCACTAGCACAGTGACTAAAGAAAAACTAAACATACATGGTCCAAACAAAACGTGCAAAACAGAGAATGTGATTTATCTCATCACATGTAAGATCTGTGGCCTTCAGTACGTGGGAGAAACTGAAAAGCTACACAAAAAGATAAACCTTCATAGATCTGATTGGATGACTAAAAAGCTGTACAGAAGCCCGGTCGCAGAACACTTCTCCTCCCCTGGCCACACTTTCAGTGATATAATACTTATCGCTATTGCTAACAACCACAGCTGGAGTTCCGAAACCAGGAAGGAAAAGGAATCATACTGGATACGCCGCCTTAGAACATTGAAACCAAGCGGTCTAAACCAAGAAGACTAGAAAATGAAAACTATGCACTAGTAGAATTTAACATTTTCTAAATCTTCTTATTATCCTTCAATTTTTACTATAAGAATAACCGGTATAGAATCAAATATCCGGGATATAATCTGCGTTACATATGTACACAAAGTAAAAATAGATGTCGCTTTGGCTTGTAGACTTTTAGGGAATTATACAATGTTTTTAGTTTCCGCAACTAGTCTATACAAGCTGGTTGTATTTATAGTTTTATAGTTTTAGCACATGTGAAGACAGAAATGTAGAGGTTTACAAACACAACGTTTTTGTGTTTATTTGTTTGTCGTAACTATGTTTTGTATTTGCCTTTGAAAAAGACTCATTAAGAGTCGTAAGCGCTTAGGCTAGTTAGTTACTAGTTTCGTACTGTTCGTCGTCAGTTTATTGCATCTATTTTAATTAATCCCTGACACATGTGATCCCTTGGTGGATCCAGTACGCTTGAGAGGGTTGTTATTCCCCATATGATTTGTATTCTTTATATATATATATATATATATATATATATATATATATATATATATATATATATATATATATATATATATATATATATATATATATATATATATATATATATATATGGACAGAAAGAAAAGGTTGATAGGATACCATTTATTCTGACCTATCACCCAGACAATCCCAAAGTAGGTAAAATCATCGCAAACTACTGGCCAACCATGCAATCGTCAGACATACTAAAATATATATATTTATATATATATATATATATATATATATATATATATATATATATATATATATATATATATATATATATATATATATATCTCGTGTTTATTGTTTCAGTCTCACTTCTCCCTGTTTAGCTCCCACTTTTCCCTGTTCTGACTAAAAGGAGAAGTCACTTCTTCCTAAAATTTAAGTCTAGCTTGACTCCTTATTACTGATATTAAAATGAGGGCGTGTATATGGAGTAAATCTGATTTTAATGATGTTAATTTTTACCAGTTTGCTATTGCTAGATTTCAACCTCCCACCATGCTCTGATGCCGCACAAGTTATATATGTCCCAAAGAGAAACAAGGGCTTCTGTGCATTGGAGGATGAGAAGACTGGGTCTGTTTTCTTGTTTTGGACTTGTAGAACTTTCCTTCTAGTGGGAGGATGGAATTTTCTTTTATGGATAATGTTATTTTTTGTCTTTGAAAGTAATGTAAATTGGGGAAAGTAATACAAATTGCATGTTGTATAAGGCAACTATTGCAACAACCGTTTTGCTCTGGTATGTATCCCATGAAGATGTTCCGTTTGAAACTGTATTGACAGTTTGGATAAAAAAAGAATAGGATTTGTGTTTCGGGGATTTCAATCTCTTGAAAGGGCTTAATAATTGTTTGTATTCCTCTTTTTGGCTACCTAAACTTACTTGGCAGTTAGAATTCTGCTGTTAAACTGTTTACATTCATACATGCATATGTATGTACGTACATTCATGCATATATACTGAAGAATGATTTTTCTGTAGAAACAATACAATATTTTGCCTGATCAACAAAATTAAGCACCCATTAAAGTTCTTTCTTGCTTGCCACATGAAATTGATCCTTAATGAAAATAAATGAAAATAAATGAATATGGCATCTTTCTGTTGCTGTTTTGTGTAGTTCTAGATGTACATTTAAATAGTACTGAATATAAAGTTAGTCTATGTGAATGTTGTTATTGTTTCTTTGTTTTTCACAGAGATGGAACGCTCTAGAACTCATCAGAATGTGAACATTGATAACAACTCTACTGTAGAAGTTGTTAATTATGCACAAGGAAGTGTGTTTGGCTCACATGCCAAGCTTGATGGAGAAAATGCTCATGAAGAAAATAAAGGCCAGACCTCAGTATCAAGATTTCCAGCCACATCTCCTACATTATTTCCAGAGAATGTAATAGTCACAGGCTTAAATAACCCATTGGATGGAGAAGGTAGAAAAGAAGAAATTTCTGATGATCAGTTTCCTCAAAGTAGTTCCATGTCTGGAAAACTTAGCATATTTAGAAAGGAGACACACTTTGATGGAAAAACTGTGGGACATTCTTCCTCTTCTGGTTCACCAGATTCTGTGACAGTGCATGAGAATGACCTAGATAATGACTCTGAGGATGGGAAGACTCATTTAACATCCAGTGGTGAGTCTGCATCCAAAAATAATTCAGACATAGCGAGTAAATTTAGTCATGTGACTCTGTTAGAACAAATGAGCAATGACTTGGAAGTTGCATTGGGAGATGGCATGGATGATGATAGTCAAAAATTTGAAGGAGGTGACAGATTTAGTGAAGACTCCAGTCTTGACAGTACAGATACAGAATCTGTTGAAGATGAAGTTACAGACATAATAATACCACCAGAACAGAAAAAAATTAAACCAAAACGGAAGAAGGGAATGAAGTATAAGGTAAAATTAGAAAAGAAAATAAAGATGGAGATTGTTAATAAGGGATCCCATGAAGAATCTTCTGGACAGTTCCAAGAACCACAGCAGAATGATGAAATAGAGATTGACAGAAATATAAATAATAACCAGCCTGCAGAAGGGCAAAAACTTGATTCACAACATATGCAGGAAAACATTGTGACTGGTAACCCTTCTGTCATAGCTGTAGGCTCAACCATTAATTCAACAAATCAGATGGGAAAAGATGAGGGACAAACACCAGTTCAAAGTGTACAGGATGATAAGAGCATCAATGCCAGTGGTGCTGAAGAGAGGAATACAGGGATGACAGATGGTAGTCAAAGTAATAACAAAAATGCCATTGGTACCAACATATCAGTTGAGGAGACCAGATATCACCAGGAACCACGTGCAGAAGTATTTGATGAGGGCAAGAGAGGTACCACTTTGTGGTCAAGTGTGGTTAAAATAGGAGCAAGCCACACAGATAGAAAAGAAACAGCAAAGAATATGCAAACTGCTGAAAATAAAGAATACTCAGCAGGGCCAGATAGCCAATGTGATGAAAAAAAAATTAAAAAAGCTAGCAATGATACATCAGGAGAGCGACCAAAAGGTTCAAACATCAAAATGGAAATTGTTGTACATAAAGAACCAGACAGAGGTAAAATGGACAATAAACATAAGGACTCTCAGAAGGAGTCAGGTGAAACTCCGAGTATTTCTGCACAGAATAACAAGGTAACAAAGCTTAATCAAGTATTTAAACAGTTGATGTGCATATGTTGTTTAAGATCCTTTTGGGGGTTGTTCATTGAATGATCCAAACCTGGATGCAGACCTTTCAGGCATACATTTTGAACTGGTATAAAATATGTATCAATAGATTTAATTATTTGTAGTAGTCACTTGGGTTTTGGTTTGGTATTGTGGGGTTTAATGCAGTTACTTGGGACAAATATGAAACATGAAAAGTGTGAAATGAATTTTCTTGGGAATATATTTTGAATGTAGATTTTGAGAATTTATAAGATTACCACTACATTATACATCCTGTTAAAGAAATAAAATTTATGTGTTAAACTATTCAAGCTATCAAAGTCATTAACCACTGACTACTACAATTATAGTATCCACTTCATAAGTATCAATGTTAACACTTCAGTATTTTTTATATGCTTTGATTGTGTTTACTAAAGAAAACTCATTTATATTGTTGTTTACTTTTATGATAAACCTTACTTGGGAGAAACAGTTGGTCATTTAACACATGTGCTCAATGTCCACTCATCTGTACCACCTGCCATTGATTGAGATCCAGATCAAAACTGACCACCTCAGTTATTCATGCACTTAAGATGTATGGAGAGGCTCTGTGGATCAAATATCACAGACCTCATCCCAACTGTATAAACTGGACAGCATCATGCCAACTATGATGGACTATTCTGCCATGTTGAGGCTCTTTCTTGTAGCTCTGATGCAGCAGGTCAGTACCAGAGCCATTTGTCCATTGTCAGCTGCCAGAAGAACTATCATTGTCCAATTTGTTGATCCAGTGTAATAAAGGCATTCACCTTACCTGCACTCACTCTCTAGCTTAATGCCTTAGTACCCACTTTTCTGTCAAGCTTTTGCCACTCAAAGGTAGCCATTACTTGGTGACCATTTGGAAGTTATCATAACTTACCACCACAGTCAATCATACACTGTTGGCCAAAGATGATTGGCTTTTAACAACTACATTAGAGTGAGACTCAGATTAAAGTAAGCATAGTGAGATATCATCTCACATTGAAGTATGGACCAGTTTTGTGTAACAAATATACCCTAACCTTTCTAAAAATGAAGACAGAATGTCATGAAAAATTAAATAGCACTGTTCCATGAGATCACTACAGGTAACTTCCAAGTTTGATTTTACCATTTGATCAAAAGATGGATAGTCTCTGAGCTGTATGGACCCATTCTGTGGATCAAATAGCCTTCTAATCTGTCTCAACACAACTAAAAGCTTAATGATTTGAAAGATAAAATGGTACTATTCCATAAAATGACACTTTTCCATGTATCTCAGATTGCAACAGGTTACTTCCACAGTTCAATCTTACCATATAAATCTTCAGTGGGAACTGGTTTTGTAGAGTACATATTCTACAAACTGCTAACGTCATAATGACTTTGACAGAAAGTTGTGGAGAATATAGTGGCCATGTTCTATGACTGTTTGACTCTGCCATCGCAATCTGACTGCATAATGGCAGTAATTAGGCTGATGATGCCTAATACTTCTGTGTTGAATTATGGGACAGCTTACATTGATCAACATCCCATATACCATTCTGACATCAGTTTGCTGTTACTCTTAAAGCTTAGTTAACTCATAGTGCCACAATGTACCCAGCTCCCTCTATGGCCAGTTGTGTGCCACAGTATCTACTTAATATGGGTCCATTTCAGGGGAAACATTTATATAGATCCATTACAAGTTTAGAGCCAGGGTTTTCTAGAATTAGTGTGAATAAAAGAACAGAGGAGGGGATCATTCCATCTCTGTTTCTCTCAGTACCATGAGATATAGATTGCTTGCTGTCAATGCCATATCCTATATAGGTTTTAAATATTCCTGAAGTGAAAGCTTTTGATGATTACATAGTAAGTCCTCAAATATGTATACAGATCTGCACTGAGGAAAAACATGCAGCTGGTGGAGTAATACTGTTTAGTACCTGGACGGTTCTTTGCCACTCTGTGGTCAGTTAGTACTTTGGTGTCCAGTTTGTATTGTGGACCCCTGGGCAGCTGATAGCTTAAATTCTTACAAAGAACCATTACTTAGCCTAAGAGTCCTTTGTCATCAGGGTTTACTCAGTTTGACAGCAGATATCACTGTCCTAAACTGCCTAAATATGAGGCAATTACATTAATACTGTTTTCCCAATGATGGCAGAAGGATAGAACAAACATTGCATATGAGAACCCATTTTATGATTGGGAGAACCTCAATTGGATTGCATTGTTTGAAAGCATAACCTTGAAATTGACAGTCTGCATTGATGCAAACACAACTGGCTGGGTGCACATCTCCATCCATCATTGCAGGAGGCTATTGGACAGTGGTTCACTTGGGATCATCTGTTGCATATCAATACCGTAGAGATGAAAGCCATACAGAAAGCATTCCAATGCTGTCAAGAGAATCTAGCTGGAAGGTGTTATGAGTCTATGCTCTTAAAATAAGTAACAGAAAAAGAGATAAAGACAACAAGCTTTGTAAAATTTAACAAATATTATTATTTCTATAGAATACAAAATGAAAATTAGAAAAAAAAGCAATTTATGGTATTGCAAATTAAACTCCAAAATAATTCAAGAATTACAGATACAAGTCCTAGTCTTATACAGTCCTGACTAAAATTCAGTAAAAGTCCTGAAAGAATCCCAAAACTGAAGTCAGTGTCTGTGTTAGCTATTGAAGTGTTGATGTGTCAACAGTCTTTTGTTAAATCACAGAAATATAATTCCAGGTTTGAATTGAATATAAAGTAAATGTCTTTAACCAAAAATTTTATAAGAGCACTTTTGTATTTCCAGAAAAATAATCATTTGAATTCAATAATTTGAACAAAAAAAAAAGATTCCAGCCCATTTACTTTAAATAGTTGTTGTTGGGGGTTAAACTTCATTTTCATACATGATAGGATATACATGGTGGCCAGTATGACTGGTGGAGGGAAAACATCTGGGAAAAATCCAAAAGGGCTTATGCAAGGTAAAGGGTTAAAGAAAAGAAATTGTTTTAATTCACTTCCAGGAAATTTCTAATCAGGCATTAGGGGCAATAATCACTTTAAGGGACTGTTGTTATGATTACATATTTATGAGATAATCTTTTTATGATTGCCTCAGGGTTGTTTTGTGACTCTGGAGTCATTTTTTTAATTGGGTTTTGATCATACTAGGCATATGTCATGATAATCTTGGTAGAATATGATTACAAGTGAATTCATTCATATTTGCATCTGATTGGATGAACTTCAGCAACTAAATTTCTGATCAGATTTTGATCAGAACTCTTGTTATCAAAGCCAGTATAACAGGTAATTGTTTCTAGATTTCTTTGTTTTCTATTTGAGGTACCATATTGATTTGTGGTACACTTATGCATGTTAGTTTGATGGCAGTCATATATCAGAGTCAAGGTTTTGTTTTCAGTACTTTTCTTTAATTGTCTTTTAGAAAGGGCAGTGTAACTTTACAGGCTAATGTCTTAAAGGTCATTGTCAGATGTCTTCATTTTAAATTTTTATGACATGACTGTGGTAAGTGGGAGTGAAAACTTTACTGGATTTAGTTATTTTTTTTTCAAATCAAAATCTCTCACTCAGTCTCTTGCTTATATTTCCACATACAGTAGGATTCATGTGAGATTTTGATTCCCCACACTTCATGGCAGAGGACTTAATCCCTTCCACTTTTGCCATGCAGTATCAGGACTTCCTGTGCAACTTTTTTTTTCAGATGTGCTGTACATACAACTCTCAGTTGTGAAATTTATTCAGAATTCTTATTCAAATTTAGATATTTAATTACGATTGTGTATATTTTAATATATGTACTGCATATGTATATTTTTGTTTCCAGGGTGGTGGAAAGGGGGCGGGAAAGAACACAACAGAAAGGTAAAATATAAGTTATCATCACATATAATGTAATGAATACAGGGATCACGCTTTTTGGTGAAGTGTGTGACTAAGTCACACAAAAAATGAAACTTTGCTTTCTTTTTTTTTTTATGTGCAATGACAGAATGTGGTTAATGAGCTTGAGATGCTCCATCTCTGTAGTCCATGAATTCTGTTGAAGTCCAAGAGGAAATGTATTTATTCTGTGTTGATACCAATTAGGCTGACAAACTCCCAAGCAAAATATCACTGCTTGAACTCCTGAAGATAGGCCTGCTCTACAGTACTATAGTACTAATCACAAGGGTCTTGTACACATTCAACAATGTCTATTTCAGATATTTTGACACAAGTTTTATAGTAAATGGCCACCATTGTAAAAGTTCATAGTATTAGATAATTTTCATTTTCCTGGTTTCTTGGTAACTTTTAAGGTGCATTCAGCAATCAGGATTGAATAGACTTTGGTTAAAGAAAATTAGCATTAAAATTTAAAAGATCAATTTATATTTAATTTAAAATGAGTAAATGCAACTACATGACCCATGTAACTTGTACTATATTATAGATAATAAAAATATTCCAATTTTTGTTTAAAAATTTAAACATCAGTATAGAGTTTCTTTTAGAATGTAATCAGTGAAGAGCAATTTCAAAAATAATTTTTTTAAATGAATATTTTAACTGTCATTTTTGCATTATTTTCTTTATAAAATCAGTTTCAAACTGTAAGTGAACAAGCAATGGTAGACATTGCTGTGTCTGTGAAATACCACTTTATTATATTGTCTGTTTTTGTAAATATTTGGGTAAATAGATTGGAGAAAATATATAATTCAATGAAAGCAAAGTCTAAATATTATGTGGTAGAAGATAGTCTAAATATTTGATAATGTAGGTCAGAAACATATTAAACCAATGCTATGATGTGGAATCGGACTGAACACTGTATGGTCAAGATTGTTTACTGACATCAATCATTTTTGTTAAAATATGATAAAGATAGTGAAACAAATACTATTTAACCAATGCATATCATTACCAATAGGCAAATAATAAAACCACAAATTAGCAGTCCTATCAGTTGATTGCTGTACTAAAGCTAGAAAGTGAGTGGTTATGTTAAGAAAATCCCTATCTAAAAATAGAAGCACAATGGCACAATATGTGTTTTTAGTAGAGTCAATTTGGTTGGAAAGAAGTATCATATATCAACTTTCATGAATCAGTATGTTGTCTGTGAATAGTTACAGTAATGTTTTATCAGCAACAATGATGTTATGATGAACAGTATGGTATGAAATCACTTGTGCATTTGCTATGTACATGTTACAGGGGTTGTTTCAAAGGAGTTAAAAAAAACTTTTTGACTGCAATTTATAAAAAAAAGATAATGTATTAAACATTTTACTGACTTGCAATTACAAGACTATAATCTCGTTACTCATATCAGTTAAATTTATTACAATGTATAGTTTCTGCCATACTCATTTAAAATCATAATGGCCAAAATGCACTGCATATATCTCAGTCCAAACATACAAGTATTGGTATGAATATAATAATTTGTATTCACATAACAAAATATGTTAATAAAAACACACAGAACAGATTATTGAAATAAGTATTGCTAGAACTAATGTTAAAATTCATACTGAGAAATAGAGGACATAATTAAAATTAAAATATGAGAAAGAAAACAACACAAATATAGGTATATACACCACTCCCTCGATAACTCGCACACATTGTGGTCCAAAAACATAGTGCACTATAAGCGAGGGCATGAGTTACTGAGAGATCTCACAGCAATCCATTAGACATAAAGAAAACCATGGGGTTGGGGTAGGGGTAGAGGTGGGGAACTGGACTTTTTAATGGCTGAATCCTCATTTTATAATCAAGTTGAGAAAATTTTTAAATAAAGTGCTTTTTCGGATGAAGTTGTTTATTATTATCTATGTATCACATTTATTTTCAAACTGTTCAACATCTGAAAGATCGATAACATTATTGCAACTTGTTTTAACAATGAAACACAGTATGGGAAAAACTTTTGTGTATTACATCATGGCTTTTTGTTTTGTTGAATAGTCTGGTCCCTGGAGTGATGCTCAATAGTACTTCATGAAACTAGGAGTATAATAAGGAGAGAACCAGACTAACTGTTGAAACATTGCCAAACAAGAATCCTTTTAATAAAATACATGTTACATTTATTTCGTGAGACAATTATCTATGTTGAAACACAATTTCTGTATTTTTCAGTTAGTAAAATATTCATGCTGCGATTTCGTCGCAAAAGTAATAGTGGCATTTCTTATCACGCAATCAGGATATCTCAACAAATTCAAGAATTCTCTGAAACTTGTTTACCCACAACGGTCCATATCTGTGAAACAAAGCTCTTTGTTTTACAAAGTACTCATTTCACTTGCTTGCCTTGCTATCTTTAGTCACATTTAAATTGAGGAGGTTAATTTATGGTAGTTTAATTAGATACGTACTCAATAAAATGTATCACTTTGATTGATCAACTGAAATGAGTTACCCGACCAGTGCCGCTGGTTCTTAAGCATGTAGGATTTGTTTGCCTTTTGACTTTTTTAAAATTCCACCAGATTTATTTGATTCAGAAGATGTAATTACTGTGATAATAGAATAGGAGGCAAAAATATTTAGTAAAAATTATAACAAGTGCTTCTGCTAGCCAGATATCAAAACACGGTGGGCACTTAATTAGGTTCTCAATGAAACACTCACGGACATAACTGTTACAATAAAGTGACACATTTTACATTTAATTACAAGAGCAAACATTGCATTTATGATGATTACACTGAAAAAGATAGAACTAGAACACAAATTTTAATTGATAAAATAAATTATTTGGTATTATTAAAGTATTGCCTCCATTTGGCATAGGTGACATTTTCATGGATCAAATTTCCTTGAATATTGTTAACTGCAATTTACTATAAATGTCGTTTCAAAGGAAAATGTAACAAATTATGATTTCTTATTAAAAGTTGATATTTCATAATGTTGATTAAATTTCCAGGTCCTATATACCGTTATCAACAATAAAACAAGCGATATATCAAATTTCCATTACCAATTTTAGTCGCGATTTGCTTCAGGTTTAACCAGTAGAGATCAAGTTTTGGGGGGTATTGGGATCCATGCCTAACTCCACATTATAAGCGGGTTCATAAGTTATCAAGGGAGTGGTGCTTTACTCCCACTTCTCCATGTTTCACTTCCACTTCTCCCTGTTAAGCTCTCACTTCTTCCAGTTCTATACAAAAGGAGATGTCTGACTTCTCCCTAAAATTCAAGTCTAGCTTGACCCCTGGAATATCAGTGTCAATTCATACAGTGTCTGTTGTTTTACAGCAAAACTTTTATGAGCGACCTTTGCTATGAGCAATCACCTATCATTCGTGACCACAATCATAAAGCATGAATCAATTTTATTATATAAATATACTGTTGTGAGTGACCATTTGCTGAATGCTACCAGAGACTCTGATGTCTTCGTAAAATATGCATTTGACACTGCATGAGATAATCAACAATGACCTTTATTTAATCCTTGTAACTATGACTGCTTATACTGTTCTAAAAAGAAATAAGCTGCAAATCAAATTCTAAATTTTTATAGGTCACACCTATACTATAGATTGTAAACCAGTTTAAAGTTCATGCATATTGTTCCAGCACTATAATGACCATATCATGAGAAAAGAGTCAGATAACACAGACCATTATTTAATAATTTGTAAGAACACCACTTGACTGATCTAAAAGAAACATAAAAAGACAAAAGAGAAAGGAGTCTGGTTTGTAAATTTGGCAATTCAAGCATATAGTGACATTTGTTATAGCCTGAAAACCAGACTAATGTTCATGTTGTAAATTGCCATTGTAGTGCCAAAGTCAAGGTAGTGGTCACTTACATTGTTTGTCTTTAATCTGTATTGCCTTGTAGTGAATGAGTAAGATAATCAATTGTGAAACTCCATAATTGATTTTGATTAAAGGGAGAATACTTCATTTTTTTGCATGCAAAACACAAAGATTAGTAAAACACCTATGTAAATGGTAAACTAAATAGGGCATCCATTCAACTAAAGATTATCTGAATTGTTTATTCACTTTACAACTTAAAAATATAAAACCATACCACATTCTTTAGATGCAAACATTCATAATTAGGAACATAGAGTCATGATTACATGATTAAGATGTTAAATTGTTGAGTAAAGATATTTAAACAAATTTTGATGATTTGTTTCAGTTTAAATGTAAAATCCTTTTTAGTATTTGTAAATAAATGACAAATAAGAAATCTATGTCCTTCTATACTTTAAATTATAGACCTATCACATATAAATGAAAGGGTTTTGGGCAATTGCAACAGTATTTCAGTTACATAAGCCTGACCAGCCATAAAATGCTGCTTTCACTTAACAAAGTTTTAGAACAAAACCAACACAGTTGAAATAAATGTAATATTTTTATCATGTTAAAGTATACACATCATTAAAAGAAATTACTTCTTCACATCTATTCAGATTTAAAGCTCTTGAGCAATAGATAGAACTGTACAACAAACAACTTAAAATTTACTCTTAGGAACCGACTATAATCAATTATCATTTGGTTAAGTGGAACCAATTATTAATTATGAAATTCTGGCCTATTTCCATGACTAGTCATAGTTTACTTTTGCTTGGCATCACATGTAGCTAGGATTATAGCAACTTTTGAAGCACATGCATGTGCATAAATTCAAACATTCATCTTTCTTCTTCACTTTCAAGTACTTCTGAATTCTTTTTTTTTTGTGGGTACCTATTTTCATGGTGTCTGTGGGTAGACTGTGGCAAGAAATAAAAATATGCACTAATTTGATATTCAGAAGTGCTTTTCTCCTTCTTTCCACCATACAGTATGTCATGGCATGCCATATTAAATAAATAATTTGTTTTAATATCGTCAATAGTAATCATGATATGTTTTTGAAAGAAGATAAACAATAGAAATTTTATTATGATTTACTTCAGTGCAAAACTTTATTAATAGTACTTACCATTATAGATTATATTCCTTAGAGAACTGATAGATTCACATGAAAGCAATTACATTGTCTGACGTGAACATTAGTTGTGACATGAATAAATAAAAAAGTTTCACAACAATTTTTTTGTTTTTTCATGTGACATCACAAAATGTTTGCACTTCCATATCTGCCATTTTGATATCCTACCAACATTATTTTTCCCAAATAATTATGAAGGCACATCTTATTTTGTGCATAAGGATATTCTAGTACATCACATTCTATTGTGCATATGAACTGCAAGAGACCAAAACATGGCTTTTCTCCTTTTTAAACTGTATGAGATGAACTCTATGATCAACATGTCTGGCATTCTCTTTCATAATCAAGGAAAATCAAAGTGGTTTCTACCTGTCTGCCTGGAAAGTAATGTGTTTGGATTTTTTTTTTTAGCAGTAAAGGCGCATGTTTCCTTAAATTTTATGATCTGGTACATATACTCATAATTTACTAAAAAATGTACTTTCTTCACTGCAGGGAACAAAAATTTGATTTTGAATGCATGCACAAATTGAGGAATATGGAGCCTGGTTAGAATATGCATGAAGCCTAGTTAGATTTTTATGAAATTATATAAATTGTTCAGCATTTTTTACATTATGGAATTTTTTGGTCACTCTGTATAATGTTGTTTAATGTATTTAATGTATTCAAAATTTTCTTTTAAAGGAAAAAATCAGACAGTTTAAAAGTATACTTTCATGCCCTCCTGTCTCCAGAGTTTGACCTGTCAAATGCAGACCAAGTTGTCATAAAATTTGGAGATGAAAGACTTGGGAAATGGGAATCTAATGAACATAAACTCACCGTTGTCAGGTATTCTAATCATTCTGTTATACAAATGCTTCCTATTTTCTGCCACAAGAACTCAGAATGTATCTGCAAATCTCTCTGTCTTTGTTGGTTTGCATTTCCATTTAAACACTAGTTTTAGATGGTTTGCACTTGGGCTACACAAGAAACTTACCAATTATATATGGTTGGGGTTAAAGGTAATGATTGCATTTATTTAAAAGAATGATTTACACTCAATGAATTACTAACCACATACAAGTACTTTTATCAAAGTTTATTTTATATCTTGAACAATACTCATATGTGCAGTGTGTTCCATAGAGAAACAGTCTATACATCCATGTGACCTTGAAACAGCATATAATATATATTATGAAAGATTATAAGTGCTTTCTAATATTGCAGATTTAACACAGATTTTATTGTATGGGAATGAATGGAAAAAGCATATCATTTAATACATATTTGAAAATAGTATGGTGCTCTTGAATTTTAAATTTTTTTATTACATCGACCAAGAAGTGTTGAGATCAAACAAAAATCAGAATTACAAGATGGTATGTGCACCCTGTAAGGAAGGGAGATGTATTGGTTTTGTATTGTCTATCCATCTGTCGAAATATCACACTTACTGTATAAGCAATGTGTCATAAAGGAGTATTGAATTAGACCAGGCTAAATTGGATATTTCAATACATTCAAAGGGACCCAAGAGCTGAAAAGATTCTTGTGGTTGTTACTTTTATTTCTCAGGTACTATTTCGGTGGCTTGGAGGAAAGAAATGGTATTATGTTTTGGTTGCCATGTAGACTGTTTGTTATTATGCTTCTAACAACATTTACATGAACTAAAATCAATGTTGATATTTCCAGTGTATTTCTTATCCAAATGTGCATGGCTCAGAGTTGAACAGGAGATAAAATATACGAGCACTGATGAATTGCTAGAATTTCATGCCCATCATAAAAACCATTCATAATATCTGCAGGAAACATTTTATTGTTTTCTTGTGTTCCTGATCTAATTTGACAAAATGTGTTTATTATGAACATTGGACTACCCAATAATAAACATGTATATCGATATTGCTCTGTGTTAAAATAGAAAATATGTTATACATATTTATCTATATTTACATAAATGATTTAAATCCTGTTAGCTCTTCTCAATGACATCTTTGGTGAGCAATTGGGAAGCAAAAAACGCAAGACTACACCAAAACTGTGAATTTTTACTGTGTAAACGGAGACGCAGTTTTCTGACTGATGCATACAATGTTGTTTTGAGTTGAGTGGAACATGTGTATTGCTGTGCATAGACTGATGTGAAAAAATACAATCAAAATGAAGCCATTCTCAGATACTTTTATTTTAAGGTTTGTATCATTAAATAAGGCCTTGGATTTCCATTTTTTCCGACATTACAAAATGGGGATATCCCCGTCTTGAGATGTGCCTCCGGTCTGTTGTCCCTGTTTCACATCTTTCACACACACACACACTCAGCAAGTAGTGTAAATGATTTATGGTTGTGTTGGATTGACATGAGATATGTCTGTATCTGGAATACAATTGAATTGTTGATTAGTCGCATGGATGATTGATGGAAGGCCATCTCCATCCATCATGAAAGATGCAGAAAAACACTACAACATACTGTATCCATGAATACATTACAGTTGTTGATCAGTTTCATGGGTGATAATGAGATGCCCTCTCCATTTCCTCATGCAGAACAGTGCAAGAACATACTGTGAATACAGTAGGTAGCACAGGTGATTCCAATTAAGTCTTGGAATTGCATATAATCATTATGGCTCAGAAAGCTTTATTATGATTAGAATGGAAAATTCCAGAATGGAAAAAACTGGAGTATTTGTACTAATATTCCAAGCTATGTCCATGATAGGCTGGAAAAGCATATGAAAAATAGACATGGAAAATGCTGGACAATTATAGCATGGAAAGTTTACTAAAATTTTTGTGAGATGCACCAAAATTTTGATCGATGTATAGTATTTTACTTAAGTTTCAGTAATTTTTCAGACATTTCAAAAGGTTTCAGATAAACAATGCAAATAAATTAAACAGGAAGTTTTTAAACAGGGTTTTGTTTCAATGTACATGAAACAAAATTATACAGCTGTTATAATTATGACATCCAACAGATAAGTGAGTTTTACTGCAGACTCAACTTTTGAATGTACAAACTATGATGCTGTTGTGGCTGCTTGAATGAGTCCTTGTTCCATAAGCAGTCATGACAAATGTTTATCCTGATATAATTACTCTTATTTTACTCTGGCTTCTGAAACCACTAGAATTTTTTGATAATGCACAATAATACCAATCACGATATTGAAGGATGATTTTCCTTGTGGGCCAAGAGAACTTTGCAAAGATATGGTTATTTTTGATAGACATGGGAATAATGTCAATAATTTTCCACCAGTTATCTATATGTTGTCAGTCCTTAAATTCTGGAAGTTAATCAGTTTGGAATTATATAACTTTGAAATCATCCTTGGTTCAATTGCTTGTATATTTATAGTATGTTAGCTGCTACTGTAAAGCTATTAATAGTAGTTGAAAACCTTTATGGCACAAATCATAAAATGCTAGGTCTGGCATTCAGTATTCATACAGACTGATAAATCACATTCCTGTTGACTTTACTGTTCTCATTGCTGCACATTTTTCAAATAGTTATTCAAACTCCTATCCTGCTAAAAAATTTGAAACACCATAATTGGCAAGCATGCTCATTCCCATCAGTTGCTGTTACATGAAGATTCATTGGGCATTAGTACCAACTTTTGACCAATGAGAAAGCTCTTTATTGGTATCATCTGTTAAATAATATATGGAACAACTGCTTGTTAAAAGGATCATTGTGGAATGGAACTGGACAGAGCATTTTAAACAAAATGTTTCAGAGACAATATAAAATTAAAATAAGTCCAAACTGTTCACACTTTTTCTGGGTTTTTCATGCTGAAAAAAATTTTAGTACCAAACTGTTAATAGTTTTCCAGGGTTTTTCCTGCTGAACAATTTTTTATGTCCAAATTGTCCATTCTTTTCTAGGGTTTTCCATGTTGATAAAATTCTAAGTTCAAATTATCCATGTTTTTACAGGCATATCCAGCATTTTCCGTGAACATTATCCTGGGTTTCCATACTAAATTCTACAAAATATTTCATTTTCCCACTGTTTTCCATGTTTCTCCATGGTATTCCATCCTTTTCCAATGTATACTCTGGAAGAAGTACAGCCAGGAATGAGGCCTGTTTGCTCACAAATAAGTATGATCATGTCCATTAGGCTTGCAGTCATATACCCTATATATGCATTTCAAGATTAAGAAAATAAACTGGATTTGAAGATTTGCAATTTGACCAATACAGTATAGATGGACATCTTGCACTAACCTTGCTGTATCAGCTGGCCAGACCACAAATCAGATGTTATCAGTCATTTTAAGAACTGGCCAACTGGCCCATCTGTATGAACATGTGTGTTATTACAGTTGTAAGGTAGTGTATATTTCCGACCATTGAACCATCTAGACAGACAGATTGAATAGCCAGCCATTTGTCATTCACTATACCACACTAGCCAGCTGGAACATATAAACAGTCTTTATTATGTTGTTCTAACTACCTACCAACCTGTCTAGTTATACAAATGAGCTTTGTAACATTACAGTGGTCATGACTCCTATCTCAGACTGGCATGCCACTTAAGCATTTGACCTGACAGACCATTCCTATGAAATTCATAACCAACCAGTGTTACTTATGAGCAATGATTTTCCATTATGTGATCAGTGTTGATAGCAACAGTGATTATTCTTTATAATTTGGGAGATACTTCATGAAGGTAGGATGTGGTTACACAAAGTGATATTTCTTTATCATTCTCCATTGGTGAAAGTGATGAAATAGAAATATCAGAACATTCTGATCCAAAAATGGAATGGACAAAATATGGAAGTGATAAAGGAAGTCAATAAGATATTGTCTATGTCATAATGCCATCATCCACATTAAGTCAGCTCTACCTACAAGGTTAGTACCTTCGTAGATGTATATGATGATGAATTGTTAAAGATTGCAAAAAAATTACTGGCATCTCTTTGAGTATTCATGATCCCAGTAAAGCAAGACCCTTTTTACAGTGAGTTGCATGCAGGTTTTTCACCCTACTTGTATAAAATCATACACATAGATATCTATGTACCTTGCTTAGATGTGATATATAAGTCATATAAGTCTTTCATGCCACATCAGAGCTAGTAATTAGGAATGTTCTTCCCTTCTTGACTTCATGCACCTGACAGTATTTTTGTGTAACTGAGAAAGCTACTAATAATCATTATATTTATCTACATGCCTTCACCTGTCTCCACTTCTGTTAGGGTATCAAATTCAGGTGATGAGAAAGCAAGAGGCACAAGAGTTGCCCTTTAACTATTGGCACAATCTCCTATCTCAACATGACCATGTTATGGTATATGTCAGAATTTGTAGTTCAGTTCTCAACAATGGCAGGTTTTTCTTTTTTTTTCTCCTTGCTATAAGAATCATAGGTGGGCAGGGAGGGAGAGTAGAAAGAGGAGCAGTTTCTCCTTCCTAGCTCTTCCATCTATCATCAGTGATATACCATCATCCATACCCTCTGGAGACCTACCTGAAGTGCCAGACTACACCATCATCCATACCCTCTGGAGACCTACCTGAAGTGCCAGACTACTCCTTTTTAGTCAAATTTGGATAAACCATTTTCACTGAATGATGATTGACCCAAATCATATCATAGGGTCTCCAATATTTTGTTATTTGAACCTCTCTACTGTCATCATCCTATCTTCTTGAAGTATCTCCCAAACAACATTATGAAAATTGAAGTTTTTTACAAAAGAAAAGCTTTCTGCATGTAAAAGGGTAGTGTTGATAGTAAAAATACCAAACAAAAAGGGTATCTGTTCCAAAACTGTTCTTTGTATGAAGTCCAACAGCAGTTGAAACCTATGATAGATGCAATGAACATCATACCTTTTTCTCTATCCATAAATCCAAATACTATATGCAGTTCAATTCTGATGGCTCTAAAATTATAATGATAAAGCTTGGTTTCCTAAGAGGAATTTTCAGCCACCAGTCAACCAATAGTAATTATTCATTCCCTTTTCTTGATCAGTCTATCAGTAGAAGCAAAGGTGCAGGACTCTGTACATACATTCAGATGTTACCCAAGACATGCAGATATTATCTGCATCAACTATAAGAGACTATTGCTGAAGGCAGGAATGCAAGATTTAACTGTACAAGCACTGTATGCTGGGCAAAAGGGAGTTATTGAATCAGTGTACCCTGAATTTTCACAGGATGAGGTAAACCATTGAGATTTGACTCCATGATATGATAGTGATATTCTTGAGCCTGGGCTTGAATATAATGTCTCAGTTCAGGATATAGCAGAGTCAGTTGACTGGCTGGCCTAGTGTGTCTTCTCCAGATTCTATATGCCTGACATGACCTAATATGCTACAGAGATAACATCAGACATCAACACGATTATGATTTGGCTGTAAGTCTTTTTGAAATGATCATTACGGAAATATGATTGTTGTGGTAAAATCCAGGTTCTGGTTTGTCTGTTTTATTCATATCCAGGTTTCATATTATTGTGAAACTCTACTGGAGGTAATAAAGATCCAAATGTTCATTGTAAACAATTTTAAGTGAATGCAATGTTTACTGTCACTTCATTAGTCTTAAATCACACTAATTAACTTTCTGAAAGCATGTTCTCCAACTTGACAATATCAGTACATGATATATATTTACACCTTTCTGAAAACTGA
Organism: Potamilus streckersoni; assembly: GCA_016746295.1. NCBI lineage: Eukaryota > Metazoa > Mollusca > Bivalvia > Unionida > Unionidae > Potamilus > Potamilus streckersoni. The sequence continues at coordinate 29,042 of JAEAOA010001479.1, forward strand.
TTTTACTTATGGGGAAAAAATTGACTATCCTACTGAGAAGGTCTTGTTAGGGTTGGCATGTCTGAAACTGAATCTCAGTGGGTTAGTGGTATCTGCATAGACAGTGAATACTTATCATTAATGAAAGCACAACCTTAGACCCAGAGATGAATTTGTCACTTTCTTGGATTTACATGGGAAACTTTCATGATGAGACATTAATCAGGTGCACATAAACAAATTATTTCTCATTGAACTAAGATACTATTATGGGAAGTTCATCCTTTTAACAGAGTAATCTTGGTCCTATTGGGTGACACAGGTTTAGAAGTTCTTCCTTGTCTTATTTATTCTCCTAATATAATGTGATCTGGTAAGATATTTTACAGATACAATTTTTTAAAATAGTAAATTGTGTTTCTTTAATAATACTTACCAGATCTCTTTACAAATTACATGTAATTCTCCCATTTTCCCTGCAATGTAAGCATTATGTTTTTATAAACATAACTATTTGGGGTTGGGGTAAAAAAAATGGCGGAGTTTTGAGTAACAGGTTGTGTTGTTCACCTTATTCATCATAAGCAGTAGTCATTAGTCATTTCCATTTCTTACATTTCCCAATGAACATTTTATGTTGTTTTGCAAATTCCTTACACTATGAGATCTACATTATTGAGTTCTTATAATGGTCACATGATATGCCACTAATTTAGATGGGTGATAATTGAAGCCCCTTATCCCTGTTTAGTGTTGGTCTCAACTGTTGTTTTTGTTGCCTCCTTCACTTTTCATTTCCATGTGTTATTCTCGGATGTGACGATCATGGTCTGATTGGGAATGATGAAATGTCCCATGTTGCTTCAATGTTCTTGTATGACTGATAACTCCATTAACTCATTAAACCCTAGTGCTGTGTTTACGGAGCAGGAGGTGGTAGCCTACTTCTGAGCTCTGTAGCATTAAGGTCATGTGTGACACAATAAAGTGGGTGGTATTATAGAAAGGTAGACTGATGTAGCTTTATGATGATACCAAATAATATGGAAGTTCTTGTTGCACTACAAAATACAGAGGGAAAAACGTCACTTTTTTGGACCCAAGTTTTTTTCAGCCAAAATTCTCTTGAGCTCATGATCTGGTTTTGTGTTTAGATTTTAGACTTTTTGGCTTCAGATCAAAGACAGACCAGACTGAATTACACACAGACATGTGAACCTTTGCAAAAATTAGGATAAGATGTGCATTTAGAATGTAGAGAGGTCTCGTCATGAAAATGATTGGTCCGTTTAGCCAAAAACAAAAACAAAAGAAGTCCTGTTTTTACCCTTCTGCTCATGCAAAGCGAAAGAGCCAATGAAAATCAGCGTTTCTAACACAAATAGGCATCAAGTAAGCCGGAAATGTCTTCCAATTCGATGTATTGTAATGTATTTAAAAATATGTCCCAAAATTGATTTCCTACTCACATTTCAGGCGAAAACAACAAAATCTTCCAGGGGTTAATGGGTTATTGTGTTCCTTAATCCATGTTTCTACACTGCTTGTTTCCTTGATGTCTCCAGTCTCCTTGTATCACATGACCATTATTAGTCATGTGATCATCATTAGCCACTGATCAAGGCACTGTAATATTGTTGAAAATTATAAACTCTTAAGATGTTTATGCACTTAGTATTACTAATGATTATGAATTATACAGAGCATGGAAGCATCTTTTTCAGTTGCTTTTGATAAGCTCTTTAAAAATTTATAAAATATTGTTTAAATCAGATAGAAGTATTACATCACCTATTATTATGACTAGAAAAATAAAAACACATATTAATGGTTTCAATGCTCGATCAAATAAGTTCTTTATGTTCCTCTCTTTTCTTATGTATTTCAGCCATACAGAGAATGGTTATGTTGAACTGAAACTTCTTGTGAATATGCCAAAAGATATTCTTCTTCGTACTGATAAGAGATTGCAGTACAAGTATGTAGTGATAAAGGATTGGGACAAAGATCCCATCTTCATATGGGAAAAATATGAGTATCAGCATAGAGATGCAAACAGGATAATTCTTGTTAAAGACAAAATGAAAATCAAAGGTTTGTATTTTTGTTCTGCTTAGTGTTTTACAAATAGTGCACTAGAATTTGATTTTAAATGAAAATATTGACCCAGACTTTGTACACCAACTACACACTTTATTTAGTCAAGAATAAGCTAATACTCCCAATATTTGGGTAAATATTTACTTAGGATATCATTGTCCTATAACAAACACACATTTCTCCAGTCTTGTGTGAGAACAGTTTTTTAGTAAGTTTGTGGTTAGATTCACATTGTCCATATTTGTTAAGCATAGGCTCTTAATCCTGTCTCTTGAGACTAACACTACTTAGCCTCACACATAGCTGAATGCCATTTGGTTTTTAAATTGCTTATTACATGTAGATGTGTCTTATAAAGGTTCATATTTTCGGGTCAAATTATGGCAGTGTTATTGCCCTTTATTCCATCAGTTTAAACCTTTATGATTGCAGATTTTTGTAGTAAGCTTAGCTCAGGAACCACTCAACACATTTTGGTTGTTGTTGCATTGTTGTTGTGGGGTTTAATGCCATTTTTCAGCACACAATAGGCTATACATGGCAGCCAGTAATAATGGTTGAGGAAGAAACCGGGAAATCACTGGAAAGAACCATTGACCCACGAGAAGCTACTGGCAAGCTCTATCACATATCCACATTCAACGAATCTTAGACTTGAACTCACATAGAGGTGAGATGGCAGTGATCCGTAAAGGACAGCGCTTTAGACCACTCGGCCACTCGGGGCCTCAACACATTTTGGTGCATTTAGTATGTAGATAGTTTCATTGATGTAAATTATCCTAATTTATTGGAACAAATTATGGCCCATTGTAGTTGACTTCACATAGGATATTACTTGTAAATGACATAGTTCAAGGAACCATTCACTTTTTTATGATTTAATTTCATATGACATTATCTCTTAGATTGAGATGTACCTTGTGTAGTTTTTGCATTGGATTTAGTTGTGGCCATTGACAGTAAACTTGATATTTTCACGTGGCATGAGGCTGTAACTGTAAATTCAAGAACCAAGCAGATTATTCTAATGCTCTATAACATGGACATTGTCTCATAGAGGCTAACTGTATCTTGTTAACTTACTAGTGGCTCATTTTTTTGCCCATCATCTGAAACCTAACCATCAATACTTGCTTCTTGACATTATAGAGGCTTTGTTCCTATCAGAGTTTAGTCTGGTTTGGTATGTATGCTGGCCTTGTATAAGCTTCATTATGTGCTGCATCCATACATGTTAATTGGCTGAGCTTGTGAATACTCAAGAGACTATATTTCTAAATATATTTTGAACAGATTTGCCATGTTAGCTACTGTCATTGATATCACGGACAAGTATAATTAATGAGGTGATCTTGTATCTGATTGGCTGAGGTTGGAACACCCTGGAATATATGAGAATTTATGAAATTTTAATCAGATGTGGTATGAAAGCTTATGTAACCTCAAAGAAGTGTGCATGACAAAAGACCGCTGACAAAATAGTGAGATAACAAAAGAACACAAGACAAAAAAGCATTGACAAAATAGCAAAACAACAAAAGAACACAAGACATAAGAGCACTGAAAAAAGAGCTTTAAAAATATATATGAAAGAGAATAGTAAAAAAACGTTTTAGATGTTATCTCTGTTTATAATCTAATTTCCAAAATATAATATATCACAAATATGTTATTGACACTTGAAAATGAAATTAACATGCCTTAGTATTAAAGTATGAAGTTTTTAGCCAAATTATGCCAGTTCCACTTAGATAATCAATTACAGTTGTTGGCTGCAATGATGCTTTATGCTCTTGGAGTTTTTCGAAAATGTGTATGTTGTTTCAGCTTTATCTGGTATGAGAGAGAGAGCAAATCTAAGCCATGACCTTGTTGTCAGTCAAAGCATGAATTGTAAAAACCTGATAATAAAGAATTGGTACCCCTTTGAATGTTCCATCAAAAAACCAGTGGGTATGATGATAAAATAGATTTGAATTCTCCTGGGCTCCAGACATCCAAATTCTGATGTCATCAGCTGGTCTGAATTAAACACCAAGAAAGACCCTCTTCTTCTCATTGTTTGTAGACTAACAGGTATTTGGATGTCCCCAACATTTTTAGGATTTGGATATAGCAGCTGTTTCTGTCTCCTTTGGCATTCAGTGATTTTGTGATGTGTGGGTATGCCAGTAAATGGCTGTTAGCTTCCAAAGATATGATTCATGTACTTTGTTGTATTATCTGTCGTGGTTTTCATTCTTATGCTCATTCTGTAGTGCTGATATAACTTTTATTGCTATGATTTTTGCTGGATCAGGGGCATGATTATGTTCAAATGATGACAGGACATCTTTGTTCATTATCTTCAGTCTTCTATGACAGCCATATTTCTTGCAGCTTCTCTCTCCAGGATGTACTCCTATCATCATTTTCTTTGTGTGATATCTGTAACTGTCAACCAACAAAATAGCCTTGCCTTTCAGTGAATTGATCTTCTTCATGTTTAATATGTTTTCAGATAATGGAGGTTTTATATGCTAATTAACCTATATATTTTATGATCTGCTGATTTCTAATAATTAATATGTTTCTTATATTGTGCAATATTTTGTTCACCTCTTCATCGAAGTGTTTACAGTATCTAAGTAGCCTAGTGAATGGTCAGGTTCCATATGCATCGCACTCTTCTGTCAGTGCTCTTTTCTTCGGCATCAGTTGATTGAACTCTTGCATTGGCACTCTTGTCGGTGCTAATTTTCTTCAGCATCAGTTGATTGAACTCTTTCATTTTCACTCTTTTGTCGGTGCACCTTATGCTTATGTCATCATGATCTCAGATGAGTTCAGTTATGATTAAGATCCATACATATTAATGAGGATCCAGGCTGAATGAATGGTGGTCATGAATTCAGCTCTTTAACACTTGAGCTAATGCAACTCTATGGCTGAGGATGTTTATGGTTTTCAATCACCAAATGGCAGAAATTAGATTATGACAATGGAGATCTTGAATAATCAATAGAAGAGAGTAGATATTTACCAGAAATAGTTGACAAAATAAAACAAATGGCTTAAATATAACCCAAGAGAGGCTGTAATGTTGTATACTTCTTACATTGAGTATTTGGAGAAATACAAAAGTGCACTAGGTACTTCATTCATCGCATAACAACTCTTATAAATCATCCTTAGAATCACTTAATGCAAGCCCTCTACACATAATGGCAGAGGGATGCAAGAAATCAAAATAATGAAGGCTTCTCAGAAGCAGAGCAACTTGGCATATTTGAACAATAGTGTCTACACTCATTAACCCCTGGCGCCCCAATAACTCATCACACTTTTCCTCCCTCATCTCCCAAGCGCCTCGTTAGTGAGGCTGAGTTTACCTAGCTTGTATCCCGGGCGCCGAGTTTGAGAGGTAGTATTTGGCATGGCTAATTTCAAGCCATCTTTTCCTAATTATGCAGGCTTTTGAACCAATAAAATTTTAGCTTACATAGACAGAGTGAACATGGCTGAACACACGGAAAAAAATTTGATTTTGATAGCTGCAGAAATAGTAAAGATATTTAGATCCAAAAATGATACAAATTGATGGGAATCAGCCAGTTGGAGCAGACTTTTACTTGACAAACTCTGATGGAGAATTTTCAGGATTTTTATCGGTTGAGATTGATAGTGACATCAAAATAGCCATTGATGATAACAGCGAATGTGATGAGTTCAAATTTGATTGTGTTTTATTAGGTTTTAAATTTTCAGTGAGAATTCTAAGGAAGAAAGGTAATTCAAGAGCAAGGAAAATATTTGCATCTTTGAATGGTATTCACAGGAGGTTACGTTTACAAAAGAGATGACAAGTGGAATTTCTGTGTACATAAAATATAATTATTTTATGTGTTAATCATTGTGTGTGTATTCCTAATGGATTTTATGGATTATTTATGGCAAAAGAAATAAATTGATAAGTACATCATTTATTTTCATCTTTATGCATGAGTTTTTTTTCTGCATGTAGCATGAAATTTATACCATTATGTACATAATTTTTTTGAGAAATGTTGTGTCAAATTTCAGCCTAATTAAATGAATATAAATAAAATAATAATAAATTTACTGCAAGTAAATCCTCTGCAAAAATATGCAAGCCAAGTGCTGTGAGTATGTTTTAGAGATACAGCACTGGTAAGACTAACACTGGTCTAAGTGATCTCTGCAAGTATGCTGTAGGGGACTGCCTAGCTATTTGGCTCAGGGGTCAATGAGTTAAAGAAGCATGATCATGAATTTTCATATTCTGTTAGTCTTGTTGATGAAATGAAGTTGTTATTGATTTAAATTCATTTTAATGAATGATAAATGTTAAATTAGAAACTGAACTGGCTTTTGTTTGATTTTAGCAGGCTCATTGGTGGAAATCCACCAATAGGTTTTGGCAGTATATGCAGGACTTGAAATTAAGATTTTTGCCACTAAACCATATGCTCACCATAATTGTTTACTGATCCTGCCTAACTTTCAATGATCCTGCTAAAATACTCTGCCATTGGTGGTTTTTTTGTTATTACTGTGATAGTTTAATTATTTTTTCATTGATACTAACTCTGATTTTTATGAAACTAGTAAATTCATGGCTTATTGATAACATACATACTTTTGATAATTATGTCAAAATAAGTTGTCTGTAGGTCAGAGTATGTTTACTTAAATTTATAGTGATTTTGTGTGAGCCAATCACAATTTTATTTTATTTTGTAAAGCTATTTTTTATTTGCTGAAAATGAAGTTACACTTTCATATTTGCATTATAAGAAGTTTGAAACAAAGCTCTCAATTTGTTTCATGTAGATGAATGGCATCAATATGATGGAGTTGTCTACCCAAAACCCGAAGAAAAGTTTCTACAGAAGGTCAGAAACAAGTTTAAAGAGGTCAAAGATTTCTTCACAGGGGGCACTGCTGATAGACATACAAAAGATCTCAACCGTAGCTTGTTTTACTTCCAACCAGAACTATTTCATGCCTTATTGAAAGGTCAGGAACCTTCAATGTCAGTGGATGAAGCCATCATGCACCTGGAACAGCTTGTGAATTGTTTAAATAAAGTTTACTTCATTGATAGATATTGTTACAATAAAATTGAAGAATATAGGAGACAGGTACAGTATTGTTCTTTTCTGCTATATAATTGAGGTATATTAACCAAGAATATTGTTGTGTTCCTTTGCCATGTTTTTTTTTTATTATACCTATGACATAAAATTGTATTAAGTAAGTTTGCATTGTGTTGTTATACCAATAGCATAAAATTATGTTTATTTTACATTTATTTGGATTACTTGTCATTAAAGGCAATCATGGAAACCTGCTTTCAATTTTTGCCTCAAAACTTTCAGACACCCTAAGATTTTGGAAGCCCAAATTTTGTTCTCCAGATAATATTTATTTACACCACAAGTTTGATCACATTTGTGGTTTGTAATTTTATTCTTGATTTTGGAAAGCAAATTCCTGTTTAACCTTTTTTTGGAACATTTTATTTGTAAAAAATGTATACATCTTGCATATAATTCTTATTTGAGCACAAATTTCAACCCTGACTGCCTTAGGTGACCCTCTACAGCTTGGTTTAGGAAATAATGAGTTCACCATTTGCACCCAAAAACTGAGTTTGTTTTGGTAGATAACTAAATTTACACAATATTTACCTTTACATTAAAAAGGCAGTAAAGGAAAGTAAAGAACAAAGTATTGTCTATAAAATAAAATAATACATTAAAGATTTTGTGTTTTACTTTCATGAATAAAACATCTCTGTCTAAACATTAAAATTAAATTTTCCCTGCCAAATTCCTAATGACTATATTCCTAATTTGTTATAACATTCCTTTGTTACATCGTTTAATCACTTAGTGTTTGACTTGTGTGAGCCACCAGAGAACATTAGCTCAATTATAAGAATTTATCATGGGCTTAAAGCCAAGTAAACTATGACAAAGGCATAACATAGGTGACAGGTAACTTGGGGCATGACCATAATAATCACACTTCATTCATTACTGGAAATATATGTTCAATGGTTGCTAATTTTCAGTGTTAAGTAAAGCATGAAAAAGTATTGTTTTGTTTTGTACTTTTTGGACCATATAATTTAGAAATATACTTGAGCTATCTTTCTATTCTGGTATGTATATATATATATATATATATATATATATATATATATATATATATATATATATATATATATATATATATATATATATATATATATATATGAAAAGAATGATGTTATGTTGTTTTTTCCAATCATTGATTGCAAAAGATACATGTGATCTGTGCCTATCATACTACAGAATCAGTGGTAGGGATAGATGATTAAATGCTTCTCAAAATATGTCCTGAATGTTTGATCATTGACCATCCAGTTTCACTAACAGCACAAGAAGCCCCTATTGTTGCACTCTAAAGCAATTAATTTGTCATTTGTCATTCAATTTCTTTGGAAAAAAACGAAATTCTTACAGATATACCTATTGCAGCCATTAAAACAGTCATATTATATGACATTCCACTGGTAATTTTCAGTAATTGAGCTTTTGTTAGCAGCCACAAAAGGAGAGCTATGTGTCAGAAAGTTCTAAATATACTGTGGTTTCTCCTTCAGGTTACAGGTATTTAATTTTTTTCCAGTTCTTTTGCAACATAGGTAAAGAGATAATGTTTGTAATTAGTGAGTCCATAAGTAAATGATTCTTTCCTGTTTTAGAACACTCAATGGAAATTAATCAGTTTTACAGTTAGTAAAATCAGAAAAAATTCAAAAGGAAATAATTAATTTAAATTGTTCATTAGAAATACTTACAAGTTCATTGACTCTTTTGAATAACACATTACTTTGGATGATGTGAACTCATTCAGAGACAGTCTGGATCACATTATTGTTATATTAGGATATACCATACAAGACTATTGGTTAATCAAGACATACAAGACTATTGGTTAATCAGGACCTACAAGACTATCTGTTAATCAGGACATACAAGACTTGGAATTCATTCAGAATATTCATTATTTTTGCGGTTGTTATATGACTATTTGGGATTTCATTCTATGTCTTTTGAGTTTTCACTTTTTATTCTAGGGAAATAACTTGTTTGTTAACTTTTATTTCAATTGTTGTTTTGACTTTATTTCTGTTACCTATTATAAAAGACTTAGAGTCATAACATTATTTACAGTATTGTGACAGACTTGAAGCATTTTGTTTATTTGCAGTAGAGTGTGAAACTGTTGTCAACAAAACTTTTGAAAATTGCTCATGTTATCACACATACCAACAAAGTACTCTAAATGCATGATGTTCTGATGCTATGATAATACCATTACATAAGAGATCAATTTTTGTTTACTGTAACAGTACAAGCATGAACTGTTCAAATTATAGATATGTACAGCAACATGGTCATGTATATAATTTGAAAATATGTACTAGATTTTGGATATATAATTTCTTGATTATAATGATCTAAAAATTTTAATCCAGTGTGAAACGTGAACAGTCTTTACTATTGTTGGAAGAGCAAATAAGATACTAGGAGAACCAGCTTAAATGGCTTATATATTTTCTAAAAATAATTTTCTGTTCTGCCCAATAGGGGGTGGGGTTGGTGTCACTGCTTCATTAGATCCTCAGTAGGGGAAGACATCCAGACCTACCTCCCAATTTTCTTATTGCTAGCTCGCCTGATCATAGACCAGAAGACCAGTTGCCATTCATTCATCACCTGATGTCTCTTGTCTTATGTCTGTCCATCTGTTGGCATGTTTGTTATCACCACTTCTCCTAGACTAATAATTGTATCTGGAAAAATGTTTGTGGAAGTACTATATTTTTTTTCATTCTCAGCTTATTAATATATGCAATCAAATACTCCTTTAAATATCTTACATAATTTTGTGTATAAGAATGACAAAAACATTTAGTAGTTGTATATATGTCTACATTTGTATACAAGACACCTTTTATATTTTATATATAAAATTCCTTAATCATTCAGTTTAGATGTATGAGACATGCAGTGTTAAGTAAAGAATAATTATCTTATATAAATGCAACTAGAGTAAAATAAACAAAAATTCCAATGAAAAACACATGACATCACATGAGCAAAGTTCCTTTCCAAAGAATTCTAATGCATTTGTATGATCTGATATGTATATATACATATCCTGAATTGAATATATAGTGCTAATAACAGCATATTTGAAATCACATTCTAGGACTTGATATTTTAGAAGAAATCACCTTGTATGCAATACAGCTTTTATGTTGCATCCAGAAACATTCCATAATATGAATGCACTTTATACAGACTTAAAAAATAAATTACATTAGAAGCATTTTGAAATTTTCTGTGAAAGGAATAAGTATTCTGCATACACACCTTGCAGTGCAGGTATATTTACAAGTAACAAAAGTAACAAAATTATAGTCATAGAATTTAATTTAATTAGGCATATTTTCTTATAATAACTTTAATCTATTTGCTACAGGTAACTGACTCCATACTAGTTCCAGTGTTACAGACCTTTTCTGATGTCTCTATTCAAGACTGGAAGGAAAGTGTGAAGGATGCAGAGATTAGGATGATAAGAGCCATTACAGTTCTTTCGGCTGTTGGATACCTTGGCCTGGAGTTGAAACATGAGGAACAAAATCTTCTGGCCCGAGGATTGCTTGTACGACCCAATCATGTTGATAAGAAATGCTATGACATGAGCTGCATTGACAAATTTGTGCCCAATGAAAAAAAGAAGTAAATAGAGATCTTTTCACTTAATACCTAATTAGGAAAAAAACTTGTCATTTTTAGCCGATAAGGGTAACAGTCATATTACTTTATGGGATAGTCCTGTCTTGCATCCATCATTAGTTTGGCAACATGTGCTACTTTGTACATCTCCAAATTAGTTTAGCCAGTCTGGAGCAGATTAGATAGCAATATTCATAGGACATTCTCTGTTTTCTCTGCAGGTCTTAGTATTAATTTTGGAAATAACCTGGTGAGTCTGGCAAGTTTTTACAGATTGTATTTGCTCTGGTGAATCATTACTTGTCCGGAACCATTTTGGATCAGAATAAAAGGAAAGAAATAGCCAAATATTTTCTTTGATACATGGTTAAATTAATAAGATCCTTGAATGCAGTGTGAGGAAACTTGAGTCTGGTAAGATTACAGAGCTATTGTGAAAAATTGAATCTAAATCAACATAAATTGAAAACCATGAGGAAAAAAATGTGCTTGCAAAAATGTGACAGAGTAACAGTAAAGAAAAGTAACTTTTGTATAAGCAAAGTATTAAAAATTATCACCATTAAATATAGATTTCTGAACAGAATAATTAGTGGTCATCATCACAATTAAGTCATCAGTTCACTCATTTTTTTCTTGACAGAAACTAATTTCAGAACAAAGAAAAAAGAGTTGTATAGACGAAAACTGATTTTTTAGACAATGTATTTAAAACTGATGATTCTATTCGTTTTCATGGAATTGATTTACTGAATACATAGGTACATATTAACTCTGATGCAGTGGTTAGTGTAGATATTTTTTCCTTGGATACAAAAGATGTAATGATTCTTACACTTGGATGCCTGATAAATATCTTAAAAGATTGACATCTCTGCACTGTGACTTTCATAGATATTTTTGTGAAAACCTATTTTTGACTTCTCACATAACACTAGAACCAAAATGTTTGCTTTTGAGGATTTCAGCCCTTTAGCGCTTGAGATGTCTATCCTGAGTTACCAAATATACTAAAGAAAACAGGAAACTTGTATGGTGTTATGGAAATTAGTAACTAAATATGTAACCATGAACCTTTCATGCATTATGCCAAGGGAGGCAACAGCAATTTCATTAAGGTTGCGTTCAGTGCTCTACAGTCATATTTTTCATAGGGATAGAATTTTAAAGAAAAATAATTTATCCAGGTTTCTTCACTGGTATTTCTTAGGTATTGTTCATAGTAGCTTTAATTTCCTATTTTTTGGTGTATAATTGATGTTTATAATATGGGTTATAGAGTATACAACTTGGCCCTACTTCAGATGTGCACCTCTCAAAAACTGCTAGCTCCATTTAGTATTTTTCACTTCCAGGAGTTCAGAGGTAAATTGTCAAAAAAAGCTGATAACCATTTTGTACATTTTATAAATTTGGTAATTTATTAATTGCACTTTCTAGTCTGGAAAACTTAATTTTCCCTATTGTAAAAACTGTTAAAGAGAATTTTTTTTAGACTAATTCAGATTGATTTTAGCAAAAGGGAGCAGTCATATTAGTTAGCTGTGTGCTTAGATCCTGTACAATTTCCACAACAAATATCCAAGGAAATTTCAGCTACAATCCTTGAAAGTGACATAGAGAAATACAAACATTCTTTACATTATGCATGTTGCAAATGTAAACATTACCTTACACCCACCTCTATCTCAGAATTTTAGATGTGATACTAGTTTCCACCTTTGGATATTCTGCTGTTATGAGTCTATGGTCTTAAACTAAATAACAGAGAGAAGCAAGTTTTTTAAAATTCAGAAAACAGTTTATTTCCCTAGAGTAAAGTGAAAATTTAAAGGAACTTACAGTATTGTGAATTAAATTCCAAATAGTCTTAAATTTTTTATCCAAATGCATCTGAATCATTTCCTGAATTATGGAAGGCAACTCCTCTAGTGGATACATTGAGCAATCTCCATGGTTTGATTATCACCCAGTATCCAAGGATTTCTAAAGGTTGGTCTAAAGCTGTCAGTGCCAGTGAAGGATAGTTCCTTGGGCACTGTTAAAGAAAGAAAATGCATGGGAGAAAATTGTGCCTTTCTACTGGGGACAAACAGTACCCTGTCAAGGTTGCTTTTTTTCTTAGTAATAGATAGAGACCAATCATGCCTTCCCAATTACAGGGTAATGAAGTTATCTAGCTCAGATAGATCTTTGGTAGGCGTATCTCTCAGGTCATCCTCAGGCACCAGGTAATGGACTGGAAACTAAAATTTGATCATTGGTGTGGGGACAGAAATCAGGTTGATATCAGCCCCTTAATCTCAGTGGTACAATCTATCCACCTTACTCATGTTAATATTTAATCATTATAGTTTTGATCATTAGTCAGTGGATGGAAATTGGGTTGGTATCTCTTCACCTGTCTCTCTGTTGTCATCTAAATCCTACGGGGATAGGGAAGTGGGATTTTACTCACTCAGGTGGAAAAGGTGATCTGGATAGCTTTGCATCCTCTTTTCTCATAGACTGTAGTGAAGGAATCAGTACATTGGTCCCCCTCTTAAACAGGTTATCCTTGACCAGCAGCCACCCACTCCTTACAGCTAGAATCCCTTGGCACTGACAAATTTGTGTTCAAAGTACCACTCAAAAAAGACCACCCTCTAATGTGACCAGTGGCCAGCACATTAATGCAAAAAAAATAAAATTTACCCCTCACAAGTGGCTGCATTTTATTTAATATGTATCCAAAACCAGTATTTAATTCATATGGTGTGTTAAGTGATCCATTTTCTGTAACCTGATGTCAGGTTTTCATTACTAAAAAAAGTGTTGACTAAAGTACATGTACCTCTAAGGTTAATATAATATAAGATAAGATAAGAATTCTTTATTTCAGACTGCATAGTCCATACATCTAAATTAAAATAGGGATATAAAGTTAAACATTGTAAACATAAAAGAACATATATATCATATGTACAAGTAAACAGATACATTTACAACAATTAATTGTGCCCTGCATTATTAAAAAATGAAGTTAAGTGCCACATTTAAAGAGTAATTTGTTCCATCTACTAATAATGAGAATTTAAAGGAATGTCATAGTTCCAAAGTGATTTCAATATACAGTTCTCACTATTAGAAAGTCTTGTTATCATTGAGAATACATACTTTCTCCTTATAAAATGTATGCCTCATGAGAGGCCACATTTATTCCACAAAGCCAGGAAGGACCCAAATATTAATCCATACAAAAAGGTAAGTAATCCAATTAGGATTACTGCCCTGTTTTCATGAGATGTCAGGTTTAGTCACTATGATAACTGGTGATAATTGTTAAGATTACAAATATTGTGACCGTAGCAACAGCTGTGAAGTGCAGTATTGATGTAAACAAGTCAGTGGGAAAATGGTTTGATAGCCTTTAATGCTTCTCTTAGTTTGATATTGAGCTTGTTCACTTTCTTAATTAGTGGCTAATACTGCTGACAGTAATTGTCAGGATTACAAAACCTATTTACCAATAGGTGCTATTATTCAGGTGAAATCTGTTTGATGTAGCTATGATATCAAGGCTGCTTTGCATTCTCTCATTTAGGGTAAAGAAATGTAAAGCAGTAGGATACCAGACTTCAACCAATGAATCAGGTGACAAGATCACTTACTTTAAAAATACATGGCATTTTGTTTAAATGCAGATTGTTTTATCAGTCTTGTAGTTGGCAACAGAAATAAGTTGTTGCAAAAAGATCAACATGTCATCTAGGAAAAGAAAAATTCTCAGTTTAGAAGTTCTGTGGAAAATGGAAGGTGGAATGTCTGGAGAAAAGACGATTGTTAGAGCCAGGAGATGCCCTGATTTGAATGGTTTTGCACAGCTTGTGCTAAGAACATTCCTCTCACTGGTTGAATGATCCAAGAAAAAGCAACCATTTTTGTCAGTAGAAATGGAATATGACAACTAAACCACAAGTAATGGATGATTGCAGATTTCAAGTCTGACACAATATTAAGTGTGTGGTCTTTAGTGGAGAATCAGCTGATGTTAATAATGAAGTTGTGGAAAATTGGAACAAAAGACAATGATATATACAGGGGATATAAGAGCAAGGATATTTTTAATTGTGATGAAACTAGTCTGCTTATTAGAATGTTACCAACAAAGCAAAGGAAAGATTTACAGTTTTGCTCTGCACCAGTTATTCTGGTGAGAAACTGAAGCCACTGGTGATTGAAAAATAACAAAATCCAGGGTGCTTTAAGGGATATAGCCAGACACATTCGAGAGTTACATACAAGGCAAACAGAAAAGCATGGATGATAGGACAGATATTTGTGTCCTGGATCAAAAAACTAAATCATTCGATGAAAGTGCAGAACAGAAAAATCCTGCTTTTCCTCAATAACTGCATACCCAAATTGGATTTGTCAAATGTCAAACTTTCATACTTTCCTCCAAATGTGACTTCAAAACTTCAGCCCCTGGATGCAGGGATAATCCAGACAGTCAAAGTGAATTAATGGAAAAAGGTGCAGATACATGTTTTGTTCCTGATGGATAATGCATCAGCTTATTTGTATCTAACACAAAAGTTGACTCTGCTGGATGCAATCCAGTGGCTGACATCAGTATGGGATGTTCTGACAGCTGAGACAATTCAAAAGTGCTTTTGGAAATGGATTTTCCAAGAGGTATTGGGTGTACAAGAGGCAGAGAATAAAAACTGGGATGAAGAGGACTATCTTCCTCTTATACCACCTGGAATGACCCTTAAGGATTATATTCAATCTGATGACACATTCTTCTTATACCACCTGGAACAACCCTGAAGGATTATATTCAGTGTAATGATGCATTAGCTACATAGAACATTTACTGGTGATTGGTTGTCATTAATTTTACACAGTAATAGAAATTCCCATGAAACATGCCAGGAAGAGGAAAGTGACTGTAACAAAGACACAATATGTGATGATCAGAACCCATCCAAACAGTGCATTACACTGCAGACTGTATGGTTACATTCCACTGAATTGATGGATTATGGCCTTGCCACAAACAATGTTGTACCTATGGACATAATTACGAAAACTCAAGATATTCATAAAAAGATAAAAGCTGTAGAAAGCATGGAGCAAATGACACTGGATAAATTTTTCAAGCATAAAAATTCTTAGGAACATTGGTATTGTACTTAAGTGTCTGTTGGTGACATATAATGTGATCTGTAATGTTATTATAAAGTTATAAAAATACACATATTTCAATAGTTATTCATAGCATTTTTTTGAAAATGATGAAATAGTTTGTTTCACATTGATTTCACAATGTGCATGTGATTTTTATATGAAAATATTAAATATTTTAGAATTAAATGTAGTTGTGACTTTCTTCATATGTATTTACTATTCGCATTTGTGATTCCCCTCTAGAAAGGCCACCCTCATTATAAGGCCACTTCCCTGCTGCAATATGGGTGGTATTATAAGAGGAGGACCACTGTAATTTCATTCACAAAGGAGCACAGCAAGTAGGGTTAGTTCCATTACTCTGTGAGAAGTTACAGGACAACAAAGAAAACCAAATTTAACATCTTCCTCTTTAGAGGGGGTTCCCAAGGATCCCATTTTTTATATATAAAATGCCAGAGGATAAATTTGAAGAATATGTGATCAAATATTGTGATCACAATAATCCAAATAAGTTTGCTTTGAAAACAGTATTTAGTGTCCAGAAATTTGAATCATCATCAAGAAATTCTCAACTTGTACACCTCTTCCTCAATAACTCATGCACAGTGAGGACCAAAATCACAGACCACACTATAAGTGCAAGTTATCGGAGGATCTCCATAATAATATGAAATGATACCATCCTCACTGAACATTGAGAAAATTGTGATTGGGAATGAACTGGTCTATTTAAAGGCTGAATACTCGTTTAAAATCATGTTGGGAATAATTGTCAATAAAGCATTTTTTCAAATGAAGTTTTTTGTTTCTATGTAAAAATGATCTTTATTTTCAAGATGTCCAACTGCTGAGAGTTCATACACATTATTCTAACAACTTCATGTGTACATGAAAACATTGCATGTTACATCTCTGTTTTATGTTGAGTAGTTCCATAATCTTTTTGCTCTCTGATTTATTCATGAAACAGATTTCATCATTGAAAGTCAATTTTTTTTTATTGTTTTATTAGTAAAATATTGATTTATTGATTTCATTGTAAATAATTGTGAAACTTCTTATCTGTGAGAAAATTTCTGAATGCCAATTCCAGAATTACAAATTGACTTTAAACTTTGAAGCTAGCTTTTCATTAATACAATGTATCTGAAACAAAATTTTACATCATCAAATATTAATTTTGTTTGGTTGTCATGCTATGGTTGATCACATTTGTGAATGAATATGTTAATTTAAGGTAGTTTAATTATATTATGTTCTCCCAAACATTGAGACATTTTTTGACTGATGGCTTTAAATGAGTTGACCTCACACAAGACTGGGACTACTAGCTCTTGCACAGGTTGGATTTGCATGCCTCTAACTTTTTAGTTATTTGATACAAAAGATGTAATTAACTCAGTAATAGAAAGAGGTCAGCTTTTGACTCAGTCTAAGAATTCAACAATTTCCTATGAAAAATAGGTATGAAAACTCCATGGGCATTTAATTAGGTTCTCACAAAAACCTAGATCTTATCAGTAATTATAAATTGACATATTTCACATTTGAATACAACATGGCATATTGTATTTATGGTAATTATACATAAATTAAACTAAAAATATAGCTAAAACACATTTCACCTGATTAAAAAAATGTATTAAATATTAAATTGGTTTTTATTTTAGCACTGCCTCAAGTAGGCAATAGAGACAATTTCATTGATCAAGATTTTGTTGCATGCTGTTATTTACAGTGTGCCAAGAATGTTGTTTGGAAAGAAATTTTAAAAAAATACATGATTTCTTAATAAAAGTTGATAATTTCATAATGTTGGTTCAAATCCCAAGCTTATATCAATTGTTTAGGATGACAAAACGGGTATATATCAGGGTTTAATTTAACAGTTTTGATCACAATTTTGTTTGTGTTCAACAAATAGGGGTCATATTTGGTTCTTTCTAGTAAAAAAAATGGGATCCATGACTGACCCCACATTATAAGTAGGTTTGCGAGTTATCGAGGGAGAGGTGTAAAAAGAATTCATATATTTTGTTACATCTTCTTTACAAAAAATTCTCAGTAAACTGTAATTAACAATCTTTGTTAAAACTTTGGTGAAAATGTCATAAATACCTATAGTGGTAAATAGCATTCATCTTGCACAAAGATCGCAAGGCAACCAATGTGAACAAAGATCGCAAGGCAACCAATGTGAACAAAGATCGCAAGGCAACCAAGTGAAAGAAATACTAAGTGAATTCAAAGTGTTGTTTGATAAATATGTTTCATTATGGAGAGCTGATTTCCAAAGTTTATAGTGAACTTCAAATTCCTGTTTTGGAACTAAGAATTTTTACTCAGTGATAAGCAGAAGTTGCACTGTTACTAGCAATGAAATTACAGTATCATTATTTCATTAATGAAACTAAGTGAAAAAAAATCAAGTTTCAATGCTGATGGTTTTTTCATGAAACATATATATATATATATATATATATATATATATATATATATATATATATATATATATATAACAAAAGGAATAATGTTTGGTTCACAGTGAGTCACAATTGTACATAATGTTGTGAAACCTGGAATTTATGTTGTTCATAATCTTTCAGTGATTAATTGGTTATGTTGAAAATAAAGGTAATATATAGGAAAAATCAAACAGTTTTAATAGAAAAGGCTGTTCATTCGCATTTATTACTGATGTGATCATAATAAGCATATCCAGCCATTAAAAAGCACCTTTTTTCCCTACTTCTAGAGTCTTCTCAATTTTTTAGCTGATATGGCACTCCTGTTTTGGACCCCATTGTGAGTTATTGAGTGAGAGATGTGCTAAAGTTTCATACCTACATTTAAGCCTAAACAGTTGAGTATTAATACTCATTCCTTATTTCTTATTTTTCAGGCTGCTGCTTTCATTTCTGATAGGTTTTATTGAGGGTATTGCAAGGACTGCTAAAGAATCTTCCATATTTCTCTGTATGCCACTTTATCATTTCCTGGCTGGTCTTGTGCAACCATTTGAAAAAGTGTCCAATGATATATCTCATGACAGTAAGGTACCAAAATGGTGGGGTGTTTCCTCCTTGACCAAAGCTGTTGATGATTTCAAAAAAGTTGTTCCATCCAAATGGACAATGTAAGTAGATTGTATGTTTTATGAGTGTATATACACATAGCTGATTTTCTGGTCACATATTTATATTTCAACACTTTCCTATATAACTGTAATTTCTTTTTGCCAATGAGTTGCATATTGATTTGTATGTGTCCACATGATAAGTATCATTTGATAGTGAATGGACATTGTATAAACTTTGTACAGATGTATACATGTAATTTGTACCAGAGATTTTGATAAGTTTTAATTGAGAAAGTTAACAAATTCTATTTTATTCAGTCACTAAGCAGCTTTGAGCTCCAGGAGATTTAGTAGTTCAAGATAACCTTCAGCAAATCTGGAGAGAGCATATCCAACACAAACAAAGGAAAATTGTTAGCTTTAAGACTTCCTCAGTTCATTTCCTTGAATGTCACATGTCATTATCTTTTTGTCTGTAAACATTTTATTCATAGTAGCTTTAAAAGCTAAGATTCTCCTTTGAACTTGTTCCCCAATCACAAACCATTAGGAATATAAGCCCTACTACCTCCTGAATTCAGTTCCCTCAAAGATGAAATTTCATCTTTCTGTCTAAATAAGGTAGACATTAAGGCAATAACTCTTGCTCATTATCTCCCCTTGCTTACAGGTGTGTGCTGGTTTAAAGCTTTCACTGTAAAACGAATATATGTGGTTCACTTTGCATCCCAAAATCCAGTTAGATTTTATGTTATATTCATCCCTCTATTGAGAACTACAATATTTTCAGACTAATTACATCTTATTTAAATTTACAGATGGAATACTTTATTATTTTTAAATTTTGACCAGGTTTATATTTATGGGCAGTGAAGTCCAAAATCTCCAGGGTTTTACTCCAAGCCTTTTCTGATCTGAAAGACTTGTGGCAAACTCAAACGATGATTGATCTCAGTAATCTAAATCATTTTATTCTTCCACCAAAATTCAAAATTGAGACAACCAGATCAGTCTGCCTCTCCATCCATCTGTAGGAAGTTGCAGTCACTCTTAGTTTGATAGATGCATCTTTCCATATTCCCATCCATCCATTCTCATGGAAATACTGTGGTTCATGCATACCAAGGGATTTATTATAAGTTTTGTGCTGTCCCTTTTGGTTTATATGCAAGTCCTTGGGCTTTTTCAAAGCTACTCAACTCCTTTGTCTCCCTGTTCTGTGTGACAGCATCAGCCTTCATAGTGGCATATTTGGATGATATTCTCCAAAAACATATGGTAATTTCTATTCTAGTCAATGAAAAGAACCATTGCGATCCCCTTTTATGTCATCTGGGTTTTCTGATCAGATTGAAAAAATCTTACCTTTATCCCATCTCAACAGTTTGACCATATGGGTGTGAAATTTCTCACTCATATGAACTTTATATATCCTCCACACCCTCAGGTGGTCCAAACTTTTGATCTTGCAGAGTCCATAGTCATAGATCTACTCAGGGAAATCCTGACCACCTCAAACTAACGTGCTCCATTCCATGCCTGGAACGCCTTTTCCTTCATGCTTGGCTTTTGTCAGGACATCCATGCAAAAAACAATTTAATCCTTCAGTTGTGGAAAGAATTGCATTAGCTAGAAGATGCTTCACTTTAAAAAAAGTAGCACATTTCCAAGGAATGGTGCAAAATCAGAATTTTGTCCCTTTGCATGCCTTCATCCCATAAGTAGCTGATTCTTTTCATTGGCTGTTCGAAAGTTGGCTCAGATTACTATTAAGGGCTACCATTCCATAATATTGGACACATTCCATCGTCATGACAAGGTGGATCTTGGGTATAACAAATACCTCTCAAATACCTAACAAATACCTCTCCAACTTACAAGAAGGCCCTGTTACTCATTTTGTTTCTTAAGTGAAATCTTTCATGTATTCTCTTTTGGCTATATTCAAACAAGTTTAATCATTTAGCCAGGCCCTCACTGAAGCTCCTTTCATACAAACCTGTTTCCTGATAGTATTAGCTTTGGCATTCCAATTCAGTGAATCACATACATTTTTGGTTGATGCCTCATACCTTCAGTTTTGATCAGATGGTTTTACGGTTCATGTGATGCAACTTGGTTCAGTTGCCAGGAAGGTCCATGGGCAATCAAAAAGTGATCATACATCCTCCTGTATTTCAAACAGGATCTGGTATGAACTCTCAGACTTTATCTGAAATGCACTGAACCAATTCATGGGAACACCCAGCACAGTTTTCACTAGATTCGTCCAAAACTTTTATGTGGTAAGATCTCATTCTTTCTTCTCTCCACATGTAATCCAGGTTGCCTCTGGTTGTGCTGCTAACAATTAGGAGAGTAGATTAACCTTGAATCCAATATTCTTGTCTTGGGGTATAGACTGGAGCTAAATATCCACTCTGCCTTGTATCATCAAGATGTCAACAAAGTTTGATTGTAATCAAGCTCTGTTTGTATTAATGAGGTGAACATATATATAGATCTTGGATGAATACCTTATTTACAACAATTTTTGTTATTAATGAGGTGACTGGTCGTGATTCATACTTTTCATGAAACTAAATTTGATTAGACTTAATTTAACTTGTCAAGTAAACTTATAAGATAAAGTTACAAGTCAGATGTACACATGTTAATAAGGTATGCTGGCATCAGATTGGTTTGAAGCTTATTACCACTCTGAAGACTGGATTTCTGATGAAGTTTTTAATAAATTAATTAATAATAAATGAATTAATTTAATTTAATAAATGAATTAATTCATCAAGATTTTGAAAGAACAGAATGATCATTAGTGAGAAGTTCTTGGTGTATAGATTATCAAGCACTTTGCTTAGGTTTGTGATAAGTGAGTTCTTAACTGTTAATTAATGTTATGTCACAGCTGAATGACTGAACTTAGGCAAAGCTGTATTTTTTACTAGATTTTCATCTTTGCATTTCTATATGCTTGGCTCTATAGGATTTTGAAGATTCTTTGTTGTCTTTGCATTCCTATTTGCCTAGCTATATATGATTTTGAAGATTCTTGGTTATCTTTACATTTCTATATGCCTGGCTCGATATGATTTTGAAGATTCTTAGTTCAAAATTTAAAAATTTGCTCATAAGATTTTTAGAAGATTCATTGTGGTGCCAATATGTCTGGAGTATCTGTTTTACATTTGGAACATTTTTGTGATATGTAACTACAAAGAGGATGTGTTTGTGGATTTACTTTTGTACTTCAAAACAGTGTATCTGTAGAAAGTTCTGGGTTCTTTTTATAACAGTTTGTCATTGTTTCTTCACAAATAGTCCATTCTCTCGAGATACTCAGCAAATTCTCTTGGTTCTATATTTTGTAGGTACTTTAGTTGGACCAAATGCACTAAGTAACCTTGTAGGCATAGAGTCCTCAACACTAAGTAACTTTTGAGTTGTAAAGCAAAATGTCTTGTGGACTTTGAAACAACATAACTTTGCCAATGTTAAAGATATCTGGCTGTATTAGGTGTTAAAATACAGGTACAAACAGGTAACACAACAGGTAAAATACAAGTAATTATTTTATTACCTCTTAGAAAACATAAAGTTCTCAAAACTTGTTTAATTGATCCTAGATGTACTAGTGAATAATCACAGTAGCAGCACAAGTCTTTCTTTCATGGTGTCCATAATATATAAAATTCTACAAAATGAACCAAAATGATCTCCAAGGTGAGATCTGTCCACCAACCTATATTGCTCTGCCACATTTGATCTTTGCATTGAAGTTCGTTAAACGGACAATTTTTCCAAAAACTGTATCTGAATAGAATATTTGAAAATATTCTGAAGCTTTCATGGAGCCATCTAACACTCAGGTGTGCCCAATTCTGTCAGAAAACTGAAACAAATCTCTTTGGTTTTCTGGCTTCGTCCAAACAAAACCACGTGGAGCGTACAATTTCTTTGGTTCAAAACCTTCAAAGTCCTCTTCATTGTAATCACTGTCACCCACAAGTGCATTCCACTGTCTCTCCATACATCTTCTCTCATTTTTATCCAAATTTACCAGGTCGAAATTATTAAAATCCTCCGATAACTCTTTTAAATATCTTCAAATACCGCTATTTTGGATACAAATTTCAGCATTCGGAAAACACATTAAAAGTTCCTTCTTTGTTCGATATTTCTAGTTGTATACAAGCTAAACTCATGAGATCATCCAAATATAACATCTACATTACAAGATGGAAGTTATTAGAGGTATCTCGAAAGTTATTTAGTCAGGTACTCTAACGTTAAAGAAGAACACTGCCTCAGACTGAAAAGTCGGTCCATAGTGTTTATGGACTTACTTCCCCCTGCAATTTTTCCAGTCCGCATAGATGAAAGGGTTAATATAAATGCAGACTCCATGTGGAAGGGATTTGATTATATGACAGGGATTGTAGTTGTTTGGTAGCAGATATTTGTGAGTCATTTGGTTTGCAATACAGGTCTATTTCTATTTTCCTGTTGTTAAGTGTGGACTGTGTATCAAAGAAAATGTTTACACTGTTTGATAACAAATAAAGATTTAATGATAGGATGAAAGTTGTTTGCAAATTAAAAAAACTATGAATTGTTTTTTTTTCTATTCATTTTTTAATTTAATATCATCAGTAAACCTTCAACAACTGTGAGGTATATGGGATGCCAAGCAAGGGAAGTTTTCTTCAAGCCATTAAATAAAAAAAAAAAAACTTGCATAATTATGAAGTTGCCTTTTTGTGTCCATTGTACCACAGTTTGATATAGTATTTGTCTAGCTGAACCATGGTTTAACATCAAGAAATAACTACAAAGGTAGTCAGTTGGTGAAGAGGGGTTAAAGCAACTATTTTGGGCTTTGTTGGAAAACTTGGATAACAGCATCTTGTGCGGTGTTGGTTTAAAGGGAGCAAGTGTTGTATTAAAGTAATTTGTTATATCTGGGATGTAGGGAGTTTTTTTTTACAATAGGATGAATGTGAGAGTCAATAAATTTTGAAATTTTCTCCATAGAGTAACTATTGGCATACTGTAGCCCTTCCTAGGTTTCCATCTGTGTGAATTTAATCAAAGTAGATTTATTACTTGACCTCTAGATCAACTGGAAGAAGTTGATATATAATCAGTATAAAATGATACCATTGCAGTTAGGCAGGGGTTAAAGTTCATTCCAAGTTGGAGTTGAACACAAGTAACTGCAGCAGTAAACTAGCTGTTCTGTATGATCTCCATAACCCACAATGCCATATTGAAAAGCAGAACAGATCTCAGATCTGGGGATAGGATTTATTAGACCTTGCTTCTGCATAAATTGCTACATGTTTTAACTGAAATTTTGTTTGAAGTTTGCATCCCGATATGCTAGAAATTTCAGTCATGCCTACATTTAGGGCCCTGAATGGCTAAGTGGTCTAAAGCACTCACTGTTATGGATCACTGCCATCTCACCTCAGTCTGCCTGGGATTGAGTCTCATGCTCAGCCAATGTGGGTATGTGAGAAAGTTTGTCTGTATTCTCGTAGGTCAGTGGTTCTTTCCAGGGTTTTCCTAGGTTCTTCCTCCACCATTTATACTGGTTTCCATGTATAGCTTATCTTCTGCTGAAAAATGGTGTTAAAGTTATATAAAAACAATAACATCATACCTTCATTATTAACAGAAATTTAGCTTCTTGATACTGACATTCACGGGCAAGACTGCATTCCACAGAATATTTGTTTGATTTCAATAAAGTTTGATTCATCATAATGAATTCTCATCTGGAAGAAATTGATGATAAGCAGATTTTGACAACATTTTTACACTGTTAATTCAAATGACCAGTTTACCATTAAAATACCATAGTGACTTGTACAAGACTTGGCATATATGCTTATTATTTGATGAATTAAATGAATAACTTCATACAGTAAATTAAGTTATTTTTGCTGGTATCAATTATGTTGCTTTTTTAAATTGGATTATGGAAGGAAGCTGTGTTGTTTTTACAAAAGGATAATTGTCTCTTAGTTTGTCCAATTCATGTTATATAGGAACCACAAAATCTACAAAAGTTTTAGTACCCATGAAAATTAATGCATTTGCATTATTGATATAAATTATAAGAAAGAGTTGAGCATAACACTATGAAATAGAGCTAGAGCTGTTATGATTGATTGTATCCTTTTAACAATGTATCCTTTTAACATTGTATCCTTTTAACAATGTATCCTTTTAACATTGTATCCTTTTAACAATGTATCCTTTTAACATTGTATCCTTTTAACATTGTATCCTTTTAACAATGTATCCTTTTAACATTGTATCCTTTTAACAATGTATCCTTTTAACAATGTATCCTTTTAATGTATCCTTACCTTAAAAATTTACAGAATGTTTTTTTCTGTTTCTGATTTTTGTGGTGTTTTTATTTTTGCAATAATTTCCTTTATATATGTTTATATTCTTTTTAAGCATTGTCAAATGTTGTAAAGCACTTAGAGCTTCTAAAGATATGGCACTATATAAAGTCCTCATTGTTATTATTATTGATTGACTTATTACGCCAAAATTATACTTAAATTTCCCACATTCTAGCCTTGGGGTGGGTGGATGGTGACGTTGACTATGTATGTGACATTTTCTTGTTATTCATAATTAGGCCTTTAGAGAAGGTGGTTACAGCTTTACATCCCCTGTTTGAACTGGATTTCTTGCTTCCACGCACCATCATGGCAATGTTGAACCTTGAAGAAGTGGTTTTGGCAATCAAAAGTGGACAAATACCCCTGGAGGTCTGTGCTGCCTGCCTAGCCTGTTTTGTGAAGAGCACAAGACCAAGATATCAATTAAGAGTCCTAACTGATCCTGAGAAAGTAGGTGCATAGTTAATGTTCTTTTGTAGTAGCCTCTTTTTCTTAGTATGTATGTTAAGGTATATGTTTGTAATCCATCAGTTTTTTTTTCTATGACCATAACAAAGAATTTGTGCTGTACTTATGTACTTAACTTGCGAACATTTTAAGTAAAGCATGTCAGAAAATATTTTTGTACCAAATTTGGTATGTTGGAGTTTCTTGAGAATATCTGCAGTTGTCTCAATATTTAGCCGTTCCAGTCCTATGCCTTGTGTAGAAAAGGAGACTTTACATTAGACTTGTGCATCCATCCTTCCATCCATCCATTTGTCATTCCTTCTGTTCATCTATCCCACTTTCATATTTGTGCAATAATTTCCTTATATGTTAATTTGTTTTCATTTAATTTGGTATGCAGCTAAACACTGATGTGAACATGGCTGAGTTCATTTGTCAGTGTTCAGGATCATCATTTAGAATTGATTGTCAAATCCACCAACTTATGTTTCTGAACAGAATGTTTGTTAATTATTATTATTATGTTTTAATAAAACTTGGTAAAATGCTTGATATTAATGAGACCTTGACCTTGTCAACATTCTGCATCATCCTTTAGCAGACTTGTAGCCCCTCATTTTAATATCAGTAATACATGCCTGTTACTATTGCAAAGATGGTATTTTTCTTGGAAATACCTTGATTATGTGATGAGAATTTATCTTCCTTCCTGGGTGAACTAGAAAGTTCAGGACATTAGATTTCTCCACGGTCAGATCATACTCAGAATTTCAGGTTTTCATTCTCTGAGTCTCTTGGATCTCAGAAAAGTATTACCAAAGACTCTTTGGAGACTGGGGTTTAGTAGACCCCCTCCTAAGTGAGGTAATAAATGAATGGAGAGTGAATTGTGCCATCTCATTAGGAAGGAGCAACACCCTCCCAATTCTGTGATGGCAGAGAGAGTCACACCTGCTCATGAGGGAAGCACCCTCTTTCCACTAGGACAGAGAGCAAGTTGTGTCCTCCTCCTCAGGGAGTAGCATCACCTTCTTTCTTCATAAAGGTTGTTACTACCCTGTAGTTAAAATTATGTGTGTTAAGGAATCGGTTCTTTATAAATCTTTTTATTTCATTTTATTTCATTTAATGTAATTATTAGCATGATTATATTAATATCAGTCTAATATGTTGTTAAAAACATCATGTTTACTTGAGTCGTAAATGTGAGCACGTGCTGTGTATGATAACAAATTCATTACAAATAAACATTCAGGAATAGCTATGAAAACGATTGGCTGATACTTAGTCAGGCTTTCCTAATGTCCAAAAGTATTATGAAACTGCATGTGTCCTCGTGCGCGTGTAATTCGAACAATGTATTAGCTTCATTTATTTACCAAGGTATTTTGTAAGACGTTCAGAGTCACTGACAGACAGTCATAGTCGAGAGTCATACACAGTCGTAGAGTCATAAAGTCAGTTGGAGTTATTGTAACATCTTAGTTATACAACTTCTATTCCCTTAAAAAAAGGTATTTTTGTGCTAGAAGTTGTCTGTTTGTATGTCTACATAGAACAGCATGTCTTGTTAGAGGAGCTAATTTTACTTCATTTTTCTGAATAATTGTTTTCCTGGAGAACAACATTACTAATTTGAACAAAGACATTTTCCAAAAAATATTCTAAATTGGAACGGGACAACACAAACAGTGCTTTATTGTGTAAATTCTGGAATTTACTGTTAGCCTTCATCTGACATAGTCATTTGCCATTTTGGACCAGAATTGAACTGTGTTTCAGACTGTGTTTAGAACTTTTTACAGGACTTTTTTCTATTTTGAACAAACAATTTTGGATCATTTCTGTAAACTGTAAGTCTTGTTTAACATATTTACATTTTTTCATGTTTTCTAGAAAAATAAATTATTTTTGTTAAATTTTGCAAAGCTTGTTGTCTTCACTCTTTCTTTTATGTTATTTTGAATGAGCCGTAACGTAAAAGAGAGTAAGTTGCATCCCCAAGCAAGGAGGAACAACACACTCTACTTGTCCACAGCTTAGTGCAGACTGAAAAAGAGTCCCTCTCACCTACCTGTCAAGTCTCATGCTAAGACAGTCATTTATATCCACAGAAGTCACTGGTTTAAGTTAATATTTTCCCCAAGTCTTTGACACAGTAGAGAGACATTGGGTTGCACAGTCCTGCCTCACAGGAGAGAACTTGACAAAAACACACTTTCTTTCCTTGTTGACATGTTTGATACCAAACAGGTCAATGTGGTACACTATCCTTTTGAGTCCTCTGCCTGTTCTCACTCATTGGTAAAGTTGGTAGAGGAGGAAGAGAGCTGGTCATTTTACAAAGCAGTAAACAAGGTCTTATTTCATTTTGCCCAGTGATCTGTGTTCAGAACTATCGAAGAGACTGAAAATTTGGAAATTCTCAGAATGAACAACTAGGTCACTTATAACCATTGCCTTGAATGCCAACTCTTTTCAGGATTCTTATTTAGCCTTTTGAAAGAGGAATCTCTGTTACCAGTGGCCCTTCATCATTTGTTGGAAGCATTGGTGAAAACTTTTAGGCTTGTCTTAACCTTGCCCATGGCCTTATCAACAGATCTTCTCCACCTTTTTGGGGATTTTGTTTTGGACACATTCAAGGTCTTCCTCTCTAGCCCTTCATAATTAGCAAAGAAGTGAAATCATTCCGTTGACCAGCATGGTTTATCAGCTAAATTCTTTAGTGCTGTTTAGCCCCAGTTATAGCAACAATCCAATTTCAGAGCTTCCAATGACAATCAGGCTCTAAAGGACCAAGGAAGGATGTTCATGGGCCTTTACCACTTTCTAAAGGACAATGGTGGACAGTCCTAGCGATTTACTCCCTTTCTTGCAGAGTATTCATAATCTATGCTTACAATAGGTGCCAAACTAAACCTTTTTTCAGAGGATGGTTGGGTTGTTTCTATTATAAAGGATGACTATAACTAGCTTCAATTTTGGGAATCTCCCATCTCTAAACTGTCCCCCTGTATTCTTCCACTAAATAAACCTGTTGAACTTAAAGGAAGAGGTTCACTCCCATTTTCATAAGGATGCAGTAGAAAGGGTGTTAGATTATGAATCCCTGAATTTTCCTCGTTCTCAAGATTTGGAGAAAAAAATTGTGTCGTTATTGACATTTCCTCTTGAAACAGATTTTTGCTGGAGGGAGCTATTTGAGATGGAGATAACGGCCTCACTCTGATATAAGACCTAGTTATTCTTTAGCCTCCTTCAATTTTCAGGATGCATTCCTTCACATCCTCACATCCCTATCTGTACACAGCAAGACGCTTTGGTTTTGCTTGGATTTGGAGCTCTTCCAATTTTGAGCTCTGTTGTTCTGTTTAGCCTCCTCACCCAGAGCTTTTACCAAGGTCACAGGAGTAGTTACATTTCATTTAAGGCCATTAGGTTTCTCAATTGTCCAATATTTCATCCAACATGGCCAACTAGATCTGTCTTGCAGTTGGTCCATGACCCTCAGTGTGGGCCTCTTTCCAAACATGCAAAAATTGGTACTCACTCAGTCTCAGGATTTGGTCTATGTGTGAATGTGGTTGGCATCCATCCGTCTTCGAGAGATGATGGTGTAGCTCTGTTTTGGTGCCTTATCTGCACCGTCGTGAGTGGCTGAAGAGTCCAACCCTTGCATGGAAATCTTTGTCGCACTTGCTGCAGGTGAATGATTCTTGTTGAAGCTGTTGTTGTTTCGCCTTCCTCTTGGCTCTCTTTGTAGCGAGGTTTGCTTTTATCCTTTTCTCTGCTTTCTGAACGCCTTGTCTCACAGCAAGTCGCCACTTGTAGTGGTTGTTAGCACAGCTCTCCCAGTTGTTGATGCTGATGTTGATTGTTTTCATGTCCTTCTTGCAGACGTCTTTGTATCACAGATGTGGCCATCCAGTCAGTCGTGTGCCTTCTGATAGCTTGCCATATAACAGGTCCTTGGGAATGCGGCCTGTATCCATTCTCCTGACATGGCCGAGCCATCAAGGCGCCTCTCGCTGAGGATGGTGAACATGCTATTCATGCTGGCCCATTCGAGAACCTCCATGTTGGGTACTTTGTCCTGCTACTGGATGCGCAGAATGCGCTGCAGGCATCTCAGATGGAAGCTATTGAGTTTTCTTTCATGGCTCAGGTAGGTGGTCCATGCCTCGCTACTGTAGAGGAGTGTGCTGAGCACACATGCCTGGTAGACATGCAGTTTGGTCTTCTCAGTGAGGTTGAGATTGTTCCAGACCCTCTGGTTTAGTCTTGCAATAACTGCTGCTGCCTTAGCAATCCTGCTGTTTACCTCAGCATCAATGAAGAGTGAGCTGGAGATGGTGGACCCAAGGTATGTAAAGTTCTCAACAACTTTAAGGTTGTACCCATCAATGGTGATGGTTTGAGGGGAGTCTACATCCTGCGCCATGACATTCATCTTCTTTAAACTGGTGGTCATTCTGAACTCTTTACAGGCATGGGAGAGGCGACATACCAGCTGCTGAAGTCCTTCTTCCATATGTGATGTCAAAGCTGCATCATCAGTGAAGAGCAATTCATGGATGAGAACCTCTGTGACTTTGGTCGTTGCATGGAGACATTTGATGTTGAACAGTTTGCCATTTGCCATGGTGTGAATGTACACTCCCTCGCTGCAGTCCTTGAAAATATACTGGAGGAGTACAGAGAAGAAGATGGCAAAAAGGGTTGGTGCAAGGACACACAACCCTGCTTTACTCCACTGCTGACTGGGAAGGCCTCTGATGTTGCGCCATTGAAGCACACTGTGCATTGAGTGTTCTGGTGAAAACGATGTGATGACAGCAAGTAATAGAGGTGGGCAGCTGACCTTCAGGAGTTTGAAGAGTCCGCTCCGGCTGACCAGGTCAAATGCCTTTGTCAAGTCTATGAAGGCAATATAGAGGGGCATTTGCTGCTCGTGACTCTTCTCCTGCAGTTGACATAGAGTGAAGATCATATCTACAATTGACTGGACAGCTTGAAAGCCACACTGGGATTCTGGATAGATACGGGGGACTAGGGTCTGCAAGTGTACCAGTGTGACATGTGTGAAAGCCTTTCCAACAATACTGAGGAGGGAGATGCCCCGGTAATTGTTACAGTCACTGCTGTCTCCTTTGTTCTTGTACAAAGTGATGATGTTGGCATCCCACATGTCTTGGGGGATGTGTCCCTGTTCCCAACAGAGGCAGAGGAGTTCGTTCAAGGGCTGGAGTAGTGCCGGTTTCCCATTTTTGAGGATTTCAGGTGGGATGCTTTCGCTCCCAGGGGCCTTCCCACAAGCGAGACAGTCGATGGCTTTACTTAGCTCTTCCATGGAGGGCGTAGTGTCTAGTTCATCCATGACTGGCAGGTCTGGGATGGCGTTCAGGGCAGTATTGGTGACGACAGTTTGGGTTGCATACATTTTGTGATAGCTCAACCCAGCGCTGCAGCTGTTTCTCCTGGTCTGTTATGATTACTCCCATCTTGGATTTGAGGGGGGGTCTTGAGAAATGGGGGACCTGTCACCTTCTTGATGCCCTCGTACATGCCTCTTGCATCTCCAGTGTCAGCAGCTGTTTGTATGCTAGTGCAGAGATTCAGACAATAGGTGTTGGCGCAGTGCAGGCAGTTTGCTGAGCATTTTTTCTGGCAATCCTGAGGGCTTGTAGTGTAGTAGGGCTAGGCGCAGCCTTGTAAGCCAGAAGGGCTTTCCTCTTCGCCTCAGTCACTGGCTCCATAGCCTCCTATCTGGCCTCATACCAGTCGGCATTTATCTTTTCCGTCTTCCCATACGCACTAATGGCTGAGTTGTACACAGTGTCTTGGAGGTGGGACCACATGGAGTTGATAGTTTGATCAGATGTCTTTTTGGTGAGAGTTTCCTGCAGCTTGCTGATTAACTACTTCGTCTTCTCTGGTTTGTTTGCACAGCATGTATTTATGCGGGGATGTATTTCCTTACAAATAGGACTAGTCTTGGTCCCTCAGATCTGGTGTTTTGAGTTGCTATTCAGACATTTGAACCCACATCTGTCTATTTGCAGAAACATCAGATTTAGCCTGGGCTGCTCATTTGGAGCTGGCCCATACAAAATTTTTAGGCAGATTCTGCCTGGAGTTTAGGTGGATTCAGGGTGGATTCCGCCTAAAAACATCAAATTTCAGACAGACTTTAGGCGGACATAGAATACAGCTAAGGTGACAGACTAAATCCGTTTAATAGTTAAGCGTACTATTTCTTTTATTCCTCCTAAAGGATAACTGTTAGGCGGAAAAGTTCTGCTTGTCCAGTTCATTCTCCTACTTTAAGATGGATTTTGGACTTAGACTGATTTTCGCATAAATGTTAGGCGTAATTTTGAACTTTATCAAAAGAACTACATTAGCATAGAATCTTTGGACTTGGAAAATTTAGTTCAAGGTGGATTTTGGACTTGATCTGATGTTTACTCTAAAAAATAAGTTTCTTTTATTTCCTATTAAAATATGCTCTACAACAATTTTACCCTAGTGAAAATATGACTGAAGTTTTAGCAAAATTTAGAGTGAAGATTTTTGACATTCACTCGAATGTCCTTTTTTTCACTAAAATTATTATTATTTAAATTATTATTTTTTAGATTTTATGAAAATTTCTGAAAATATCAGTGAAATTTTGTTATTGAAATTTCATTGACTGCCAACATTTCCAAAAGTATCAAAAAGAATTTGTGATTGAAATATCACTGACACTTTGCCTAAAATTCTGCAAATATAGTGATATTTTGTGATTGTAATATCACTGACATTTCAATAAAAAAATATCACTAAGATATAATAAAAGTTAATTTTTTGTTTCTTGTACAATTTGAATTATTTTCAGCAACATTTATATTTCCTGTTTTGATAGCTGTAATTTTATTGTTCATTTTATGAATAACTTCTTTCCAAATGTTTCCTTTTATTTGTTTTAAAAATTGTTGTTTTTTTTTTAATTTCAGTTGGATTAAACTGAATCTGATTTTCCTTAATATGGACCCTTTCTTAAATATTGTCTCCGAATTTTAATGCTCTATTCGGTCACTTTCTGCAATGATCTTTCTATTAGGTATTTGTTTCTTTATATTATTTAACAGATGATCGCTATAAAGAGCTTTTTGATTGGTTAAAAGTTTGTACTTGCCCCATGAATTGTCGCATAATGAAAACTTATGGGAATGAGCATGCTTCCTAAACATGGCGATTCAAATTTTCAAGCAGTATACAAGTTGAATAACCATTTGAAAAATGTGCTGCAGTGAGAATAATTTGAATGCAAAGTTGATGGGAACGTAACTGGTCAATCTGTTTGAAAACTGAACTAGCATTTTGCTTTTGTGCCATAAAGAGCTTAACAGTCGCAGCTTAAGCATGCTAAATATGACAAGGAATTGAACCAGGATGATTATTTCGAGGTTTTATAACTCCAAGCAGAATCTAAGGAGGGACAATGTAATTAGATCACTGGTGGGAATTGTTTATATTCTTGTGATTCAAATTTTCGAGTGGTATATGATTTGGATAACCATTTGAATACGTGCGGCAACGAGAATAGCTTGAACATACAGTTGATGGTCAATCTGTATGAAAACTGACTGCCAGGACTGGCATTTTGCTTTTTGTGCCATAAAGAGCTTAACAGTAGCAGCTAGCAAGCTAAATATGATAAGGAATCGAACCAGGATGATCATTTCGAAGTGTTTTAACTCAAAACTGAATTTAAGGAGGGACAACATATAGATCACGGGAAGGAATTGTTTATATTGTTGCCAGATACCCATACCAAAAAAAAGTCATATCTTGGAGGAGTTTTCACAAACAGACTCATTCTTCAAATTATTTATATTGTCGAAATATTTTAATTGTGTTAGAATCATGTGTAAAATAAGAGTAATTATATAATGATAAACGTTTGTCACCATTGCTTATGGAAAAATGACTAAATCAAGAGACTACTGAGTGACATAAGGTAGACTCCTTGCATTTTTTTTCCTAATCAGTGTCATTTTGCGTCATTTTCACAGTTGAATTTTCAATGCAAGATAATATTTTATATATGTTTATGTGTTCACATATACCTGTGCAGATGTTCCAAGCTTGATAGTTTGATTTTTCAAAAGCATTTCATTTAATCATTTAATTATTTAGTGTCTAGCCTGATTCATCACATCATGTTGTATATACTGTATATAATATATTGTATATAACATGCCTCAAGGTAGATTAATTCTGTAACTGAGTTACCTTCTTAAAATAAAGTCTTTATTATTATTATTATTATTATTATTATTATTATTATTATTATTATTATTATTATTATTATTATTAACTCCTATATGATTAATTGGTTAAAATTATTGGCAATGTTATCATTGATTCCCAATAATGTCTAATATAATCATTAAGCAGTTTAAGAGTCATCTGAAGCAGATTTTTTGTATTGGATGATATTTATGTAGATATTTTAGGCAGCTTGTTTCTAGACAAACCTTAGGCAGATTTTTATTTCAGGTGGAAGTTTCAGGTGGGGTTGTTTTTCAGGTAGAATTTTATTTTAGGTGGAAATCTTTGATGGATTTGTTTGTTTAAGCGAAATCTTAGGACAACTAATTTGCATATTTCACCTAAAATAAATTCCACTTAAGAGGCAGAATAAACAAATTCCTCCTAATAATAGATGGAATAATTTATATACTTCGGGTCTGAATCCGCCTAAAACTGATAATAAGGCTAAATAAGCGGAATAAACAAATTCCGCTTAATAGGCAGATTACACAGATTCCTCCTAATAATAGACAGAGTAATTTGCATATTTCTGGCTATATTATGCCCTGAATCCACCTAAAATTTATAATAAGTAGAATAGATGGCTTAAGGTGAAATCTGCTTTAAAATTCCACCTGGAATCTGGTTAAAGTCAAAGCGGAATTTTTCGTACAGGGGAAGAACTGATATTCCAGGATTTGTGGTCTTTAAAAAAATATATCTGCAGCATCAACAATTTGCAAATGAAGGAAATGAAGGTAATGTCTTTTACCTTTAGAGGGGCATCAACAAAATAAGAGGTCACTCTCTGGTCTCCTCTAGCAACATGTCAGTGGGAGCATACCTTAGGAGAAAAGGAGATCCATATGCCCCTTGTCTCTGCATGAAGGTTTGGAACCTCCTTCACTGGGTAATCTTCAGAAGAATTACTCTCTGAGTTCACCACTTTCCTGGAAAAAGGAAAATTTAATGAACGGGAAAATGTTAATTACAGAGTGGTCATTATGCCAATCTGTAGCCAACTCCCTGTTCCATCTTTGGAGGACTCATTTGGTGGACTTGTTCATACAAATCTTCCCTTATATGTTTCCCTAGTTCTCAACCAGAGAGCCTGGGCA
Organism: Potamilus streckersoni; assembly: GCA_016746295.1. Taxonomy (NCBI): domain Eukaryota; kingdom Metazoa; phylum Mollusca; class Bivalvia; order Unionida; family Unionidae; genus Potamilus; species Potamilus streckersoni. Next base: position 64,477 of record JAEAOA010001479.1, read on the forward strand.
GTGATCACTTTCAGTCTGAAGTGGGATTGTCTGTTTGCTTAGGCCTTCCCCACCATTTAGAATGATCCCACAGATTCAACACAAAGGAAGGCACACTACTGCTCAGTTCATTTAGTAGCCTCAATTTCTTGGTTCTTCCAGGGTTCTTCCTCCACCAGTTATACTGGCTGCTATGTATAGCCTATCTTGTGCTGAACCCTACAACAACAACAACAAACATGTACCTGCAATCATTAATGACAAATAATGCACTTAAGCAATAGCAATAGCAGCAGGCTTGTATTGTTGATATTAAAATATAGATGATTCGAATGATATAATACTTACCAGTTGTTATTGCTAGATTCCCTCATTTTTGCACTGCACTGTTGTCCCACATGTTGCAATGTGTTCTAAAAGACAGTGTACAAGATCAAGGTATTTATTGGGTGGCTCAGGTACAATTTAGTGTTCTAAAATCTTCTACTTCACCCTAATGGGAGGATTAATTCATATGGTTGGGGTATTTTCTGTCTGGATAAGTACCAGCTAAGCAAAAGCAAAAGCAACAGTGGAGAATTATATTATTATATTATTAAAATTAGTTTTCCCCCACCCCTATATTCAATTTCAGACCCATCCACTTTTCTTTCCTCAATTAATATTGGATTTTGACCAGTTTTTGTATGTTGCTTGATATTGATGAGATCACAGCTGAGTTAATTTGTTGGCCTTAAATGTCATTGTTTAACAGAATTGTAGCCTCTTATTAAGAGATCCATTCACTTTCTTTCCCTAACAGTGAATTCATTGATTGTTAATTGATATCAATCAAGTTTAGTATACTGCTTGATAATGATCAGATTTTGGTTAAATATAATTGTCAGTCTTCTGCATCATCATTTGGGAGAGTTATGGCTTCAGATTGTCAGTCACACACAAATTTATTTCTGCACATAAACTTGCATTTAGTATTGAATTTCAACCAAATTTAGTATCCAGCTTGATTTTCATGAGACCTAGGCTGAGTTAGATTGTCAGCATTCTGCATTGTTTTATCATAGTTATAGTCCTTGATTCCTGCATATTTATTCCTGCACATGATTATGATGGATTAGAACCAAATTTTTTATACTGCTTGATATTAGTTAGGTCAACTAAAAGGAAATGTTTGTTTAAAAATATCTTTGCATGAGTATCTAAACCTTTTGTCTTGTTTTAACAGAAAGTTGCTGATGCAATTGATGCCTTCTTGAAGGCATGCAAAATGATACAACTACCAGAAGAATGGTAAGTTGGCTAAAAAAATTAGTATAAGAAAGTAACAGACTGGTAATTTGTTTCCTAGATTTTTCCTGACATACAGCACCATGTGTCACAGGGTTGGATGTTAACTGTTGTCCTATGTCCTGGTATTGAAGTTAGCTACGTCAGATCTACAGATCTGATGTTCATAAAATAGCAGAAAATAATTACTTTCAAGGCATTTCACAGAGATGCTTTCAGGGTACAGGAATGCAGGAATTGTTTAAAATTTATATGCATTTGCACACTTGGAGAGCAGTGATGCACAAGTAGTCTCACAAATTAGGTTAAGTCACACATATATAAATGTACTCAGCGCAGTATATAATTTTTTAACTGTTAACTCTTAAAGTGTTTGTCAAAATACAAGTCACACTATAACAGCTAGATAACATATTTTTGACTTCGTCTCTGGAATGGCTGGGACATTTTCCTTTAGTCTTGGTAGGTGTGTTTCATTGGACATACTATGTTAAAATTTTCTGATCTGACTTTGGTTAAGTAGAACTCATGGAAAATCTATTTTCAGCTTTATCTCAGAATAGCAGAGCCATTTTATTTAAAAATCAAACTTGGCATGCTTGATAAGTCTTGTGTCCAGGGTGACTTCCCAAGCAACAGTGTGGCTTCCACATAAATAAAAAATGTGAGAGGAACTTACAATAAAATGAAGTGAATCCAAATTAGTCTTTATATAGGTATGTGACAGTCCTAAACAAATTATAATTTCAATACTGGAAATGTAGTCGTCCTCCAAAAACTTTGACCTTATCAGGATGGTGTCCAAAATTCTTTTGAATAATTTGTAATAATTCTAGAATAATATTATTGTCCAAATAATTAGCATTTGTTTTGTCATCTGATAAACATCTTTTTATAGATCAGACATAATTGGTGTGTTTACCAGGGCCAAATTACACACACAATTTATAACAAAAAATATTCTATGCTGTTTACAACCATGAATAAAAGTTATGAAAATTAAATAAAATATTATACCAAAAGTTACAGAAAATATAGTTATACATAAAACTGTATGCGTTCATGCGTGCATGTGTGTGTTTGTGTATGAAATATTCATAATGTGTGTGTTTGAGTATGTGTCTGTGTTACTGTGTGTGCGCAAATCAAATTTCATGTGATAGGTGGAGTCCTGGTACTGAAAGATAGATGCAAATTGCAAATTATCCTGGCATATGTGTCTTTCATCCAAGGCACCTGCCTTTTAACCAACATTTTTCCCTTGTTCAGATTAGTTTAGCTGTGGAATTATTATGCCTTTAAAGAGTTAGATCTGTGTAAATATTACTGTGGTGATTTTGCATCTAGTTGGGTGATCTTGCTACCATTCTTGAGAAATGTCATATTTCTGATCATACTTATATCATCAAGACGGATTCATTAAAGTGTAAGTTTTATGCATATTGATGAGATAAAACTACAGCTGATTGGCTGAACTTTCTGCCCTGCTGTAAGCCATATTTCAGATGTTTTGACTTGGAATATAGGCTTATGCCTTTAAGATGATCATCAAGATCCATGCATATTATTATTATCTTGTATCTAGTGTGCTGAGCTTGGTATTACTCTAAAAACTGTACATCTGTTATAAGTTTGATTTAAGCATATAAAAGATGGAATCACCAAGATCTTGGATGAATATGATTATGAGCAGGAGTCATATTTATTAGTGAGGTTATCTTGACTCTGATTGGCTGAGCCTATCAGCACTTAATGACTATTATCAGATTTGTATCAATCTGAGTAGACAGACTTGTATTATTAAGATATCTGATGGCAGTAAAGTTTGGCATGCACATCATCTCTTAAGCATAAATTGGGATTAAAAAAACAACACAAATGCGGATAATTCTGTGCAACTAGTTTTGCATTTAATTCATGTTTCTTCAGGCACAATTTTGTTTGAAAGAAAATAATGACGTCTTTATATTTAAAAAACAATTACATCATTGCATAACATCAAAAATGATATGCATTACCATAACAACTTTTATATATACATATAAAGAGGAAAACTGAGGATCTCTGTAAACAAATTTATGAAAGTGATAATTATTCATTCCCTTTGAAACTTGTTGTAGTGTTTGTCCAATATTGCATATTACATTTTTTACAGATTATCAAATAAACCCCATCATATATATCATATATATATATTTATATCATCAGATTATAGAGATCCTCAGTTTTCCTCTATTGTTTCAGCCCATTTGTTGGATGTAAGTTTTTTTTTAATAATATGTAAAACCTGACATTTATAATGATTGAATATCCATTTCTGATTACAAACTTCGAGTGTGATGAGGTCTTTCTATGGTGTCTTGTAGATTGCTATGTACTTGGGGAAAATGCATATTAGTGATATAATTTCTTTAGTTGGGTACATTTTTTACATAAGGAACAGGATGGGACAAATCACAAACCCTTGTGGAAAAATGACTGACATGGAACTCGCCATCATTGACAACTTCATGTCTGATGCCATTTTAAAAATCCTGGTCAGTGGGAGAGTATTGCCTCTAAAGAATTTCCCTGGATCACAATTACCTTACTAAAATATAACAAAATTAGATTAGTTTCTTTATCAATACAGTCGAACCTGGTTATGTCGCCGGCCTAGGGGTTTGTCAAAAAGCTTCGAGATAAACGAAAACCAATATGGTGTCAATATAATTACAGGTGCTTGAAATTTCATTATGTACATGATGTGAGGTAGTAAATGAGAATGTACATGCACATATTTTTTTATATTTTTTTTTAAACAGCGTTGCTGCTATCTGTTTGATGAAGCGATCCGCATGCTATAAAAATATACATACATGTTTGTTAACAACAAAAGGCATATGTGCACCAACTAACAGCAGAGATTTACCAGTATACAATAAAACCACCATTGATTCTGATACAAACCTTTATTATATTCTCCAACATTGCAAACACAAAGATCGCTCAAAAAAAAAAACAAAAAAAACTTGCAGGGTGTAGTTCGTTTTTACAAAAAGCTAACCAGTGTCAAAATTAAATTCGAGTTTTTTCACTCTGACAGCTCTGAAAAGTATCATAAACAGAATATAGCATGTTATCCTTCAGACAAGATCAACAAGAGTGATTGAACTGTCATTGGAATGAAGGACCATACGGACCATGATCACGTGCTATGTGAACTCACGAATGAAACTTACACGAGAGAACACCTGTCAATATTGGACCGTATATATTACTATAGCATAAGTTAACACCCAGTATAGGAATTCTTTCACTCCTGTATTTTGAGAAATAAATAATTATTTTTAATTATGCAAAAGTTTTTTTATTTGTTGTTTGCTATTTCTTCTTGCTAAGTTTAAGTGTCTGTAACAACCAACAAACAGAAGGATTGGCCATTCCATTAATTTTATCTGTTCTATTCGCGTCTTCAGAAGTCAGTTGTAGGTATCATATGATAGCATAATTGACAGTCAAAACATACAGGACTCAGCCAGACGTCAGCAGAAGCAGATTATGATGTAAAAATGCACGGCCAAGATGGGGGTTGTCGATACAAACAAAGGATTATTTGTGTACTGATTGATTCCAATTCCCTATTTAGATTGATTCCAATTCCTTACTTAGTTAAGTTTGTAGCTTTCTTCCGTTCTCCCTTTTATCTATCCAGTCAAAAGCCACGATTGTTTGTACAAATTAAATAACCAAAAAGTATGTCGCCAGATGAGACATTTTTCTCACCAATAAGAGGAAAAAAATCACCGGCAATTGGTCTTGGGGATCAAGATAACTGACGTTAATTGGCAAATTTGGCCCTTTTTTTTGCTCGAGATAATAGGGTTTGGCGACATAAAAGGATCGACATAACCGATGAAAAAATGATAAGACAAAGAGAGAATTCGGCGGTTCCACTTCCAAAACGTCGAATTAATAGGGTTGGCAAGGTAACCGAGGTCGAGATAAGTGGGTTCCACTGTACTTGCATTTTGGGCTTGACATTCAGCTAGCATGGGTGTATTGCCACAGCACTGAAACTACTCTTCTGAAAGTAGTTAATGACCTTCTCTCTGCTTTGGATTGCGGAAAGATTACATTCCTCACTCTCCATGACTTGTCTTCAGCATTTGATGCTATAGACCATGATATATTACTTCACTGTCTCCAGCATGTATTTGGCATTCATGATACAGCTTTACTGAGGTTCAAGTCCTACTTGGTCAACAGGACACAAATTGTGTCCACAAATGGAAAACACTCCAGCCCAGTTGATCTATGTTGTATTGTTCCACAGGGATCTGGTATTGGGCCTGTCCTCTTCATTCTATACACTCAGCCACTCAAGTGTCATAGATCATCATCCAGCGTCTCACCAATTGTATGCTGATGATACCCAAATATACAAATCTTGCTACCCAACTGAAGTTGAAGCTAGCTACCATCCAAAGCCTAGAGAGGTGCATTTTTTATGCGAAATCATGGATGACATAACAAGCTGCAGATGAATGATGATAAAATTGAAGCCATTTTGATTACAACACAGACTTTCTCATTCACATCCTTTACCTCAGCCAATAAATATCAGCAACACCAACATTAAATTCACACAGTATGAAACCTAGGTGTTACTCTCGACAGTACTCTCTCATTGCACCAACATATCATGAAAATATGCAAGGCTGCATATCTTGAACTGAGACACATCAGCACCATTTGCAAGTATATTTCAGTTTATGCCACTAAAACACTGGTGTGTTCCCTAATACTTTCAAAACTGGACTGTTGTAACTAAGTTCTGTCTGGTTTATCTCAATATCTACTCCAGAAACTTCAAAAAATTAAAAACACAGCTTCTTGGATCTTCTTTAGAGTATCATGATCAGTGCACACCTCCCCCTGCTTTGTACCCTACAGTGGCTATACATTCAGTCCAGAATTGAACACAAAATTTGTTTTCTGTGTCATGTTTCAGTGATGGGCTCCAGTCCAACATACCTATCTAACCTTACCCATGTGTACACACCAGCAAGATATGTACTCTGACACTTGTATTTTCATTATTCCCACTATGAAAATGAAATCATATGGACAGCATGCCAGGGTCCAGCAGTGTGGAATTAATTTCCCACAGAACTTAGACACAAAGAGACAGTGATCTTGTTCAAGAGCACTCTTAAAATTCACCAGTTTCGACTGCAAGACCAGACTTAAAGAACTAATAATGTTTCCTTACCTTAAATACTTACTGCATGTTTTCTGTGTTCTAATTTTTTGGTGTTTTAATTTTTGTAATTATATCATTATATATGTTTTTCAGGTGTTGTCAAATGTTTTAAAGCACTTAGAGCTTCTAAAGATTAGGTGCTGTACAAAGTCCTCATTATTATTATTATTATTATTATTATTATTATTATTATTATTATTATTATTATTATTATTATTATTTTTATTTTTATTATTATTATTAGTATTGTTTTACTTCAATATCTGTATATTGTGGAACAGATGCCATCAGTTTGTGTACATTGGTGCACTGCTCTTGAACTGGTTTGTGGTATTTCCATGAATGGCTTTAATGCTACATATTTACTTCAGGCTTAATTTGTTTCATTTCAGTATTTTGCCTATTTTAGCATATGTACTGTATGCTGTTCACTTATATTAATGTCCAATTTAGTTGAGATATATAGCAGCTGTTATGTTAAAGTCTTGTAAAATGATGGCCTTGCTATATTTGATAACATTTATGAATGCTTAGGTTTAGTTTAAGGTAGTTTAATTATATTACATGCAAAGTAATATTTATAATAGTGTTAGATTGAAATGAGTTCTTGATATATTACTGATGCTGCTAGATCTGCATGCCTTCATCTTTCTTATTCCACTTTTGTATTTGATACAAAAGGTGCAATTAATGTGATAATAGAAAGGAAGTCAGCTTTCAATTTAGTGCAACCATACAACAAAACTTCTGCAAGTCAGGTATCAAAACATGGTCAACACTTAAGTTCTTAGAAACACTTGGACATCTGGTACATTGACACATTTTACATTTGAATACAAGAGGGCACATTACTTAATCTGAACTAATCTGACACAAATTTTGCTTGAGAAAAACTTATTTAATTATTATTTATTAAATTACTGACACCATTAGTCATAAGTGATACTAAGAATGTCATTTGGAAAGAACATGTAACCAAATATGACTTTTTATAAAAAGTTAATAATTTCATAATGTTAATTAAAATTTCCAGGTCCTATATTCTTGTTTTAAATGATAAAATGAGTGATAGATAAGTCAAAATATAGGACTTCTTATTAAAAGTTGATAATCTCATAATATTGATTAAAGTTTCCAGGTTCTATCTACTATTTTTGAAGATAAACGAGCAATATATCAAAGTTTTAGATACCAATTTTGATTATGGTTTTCTTCAAGTTCAACAAATGGGGGTAATTTTTAGGGTTTTTGTTTACAAAATGGATCCACACCTGACCTGCATATAAGCTGGTTTACAAGTCACTGCAGTGAGTTATTGAATGAGTGGTATAAGTAAAAATACTGAGCACTGATAAAAGTCATTGAAAGTTTAAAAATGAAATATTTCATAGTGATATAGGTTTAAATATTAAATATTCTACTCCTTCCTGGCTTCCATGTAGCTCAAATGTAACAAGATAACTTAGTTGGGCTTTAGTACTTACATCAGAACACTTGATGGTGATGCAGATGCAATGTTTATTGATGCATGACTTGAAAAGAAAAGAATTATGATTAATATTAATATGTTCATGTTAAAGATCCAAATATTAAACAAATTAACACAATCCATACAAATCTAATAATGCAACAAATATAAATACAAATAAATGACCTTACACAGTACAAGGACAAAGGTGAATGAATATTAGCAATTTTACACAAAAAGAATGTGTTTCACTCAATAGTAAAAATGATGTATTCACTCAAATAGTTAAAACTAAGGTAATTTATTTGAATAGTAAAATGATGAATTGATAGGACATATACAAAATATATAAAAACACTCCCAAAACACTGGGTATAAAAAAAACAAAATTAGCCTATGGCTAAAAGATTATGTGCATGGAGTAACACAAAACACTCCATCAATATCACTCTTGGCTGCCAGTCACACCAGTCAATCAAGCAATCAGCATTATAGGCTGACCAACCACCATTCAGTTCCTTGGTCAATCAGGCAGAGTCAGCACCTGCCAATTTGGTCAGCAATGCCTGATTGTTGCTACTTGACCAGCAGCAATGTTCACTCAGCTCTGCGCTGCTATGGTTAACTTCTGTGGTTAGCTCTGTAGCTGATACCATGACAACTATAATCACAATGGATCACTCTTATAGCTGAAAATACATCTAACACCATGTACTATGATGTTATATATGGTAATTTATATACAAATTACAATATCGGTACAATATTATAAAACAATAAACAGGTTCAGAAGTAAAGGCTTGTCTGATAAGATTCCTATGGCATTACAGGATTCTTAATAAAATGCAACTTTATATTGCTAATATAAATTTCTTGCTAAATCACAATTAAGAATAGAAAATATGTGCATTATACCACACAAGCCAAAGCTTCCTAGAAAATGTACAAAAATAAATGAAATGTGGTAGTTCAATAGCTATAACTTAAAAGATACATAAGAAATTAACAAATAACTTATATACCTCTATAGCTGAAGATGTGCAATTTCCTAAGTATACTGCTTACTGATAAGACATTCTGTAATGTAAAAATATCACATTTCAGTGAGGCATTTATATACAGACTATATAGCCATGCTAGATGTAAATTGGTTTTTCCCATGGAGAGCACTTTGCACATGCAGCAGGGATGAACCAAACTCACTATTTTGAAATTTTGTACAATGCTTATAAATCACCCTCATGTATAGTTGCACACACAAAAAAACAAACCCAAGTAAATATATTTGAGAAACAGAATGATTTCCATGACATCAAGTATATTAGTAAATCATAAAGTGCTATTTGATAAAAGCTATTTTGTGATAGAAAGGCATATTAAACAACATATCACTAGATACTGCTCAAGAAATAAAACATTTGAAAGGAAGAAATGGTTTCAATTTGGATTCCTGGGATTTCTTTTTTTCAAGCAGGTTATCAGTCCATTTGCAAGACTATTGTTACTTTCAGAGTTTTTAAAACCAGCTTAGTTTAGCAGATCCAGAGTATACTTGCATGCTTTTGATATAAAAACTGTGTGTAAGTTTACAAGGCACAGTGCTATTGGAGAGTTCTCTTAACTGTTTTCCATTTTGTGGAGTTAATGGTCTTGTAACAGTTATATAAAGAACTGTGGTGTTGTTGAACAGCAGATCAACAAGACATCTTGATACCTTTGAGTTGCATGTTGGCTCATTAAAAAAAACATTATGTGTTGGTGTCCAGTTATAATGTCTCTCAGAATACAGTTCTAGTATATGTGTTCTCTGTTTCTTAACAAAATTTTGTTAAATTAATAAACTTTTCTTACATCCTGTGTTATTTCTTTTAAATACATTTCAATTTTATTTTTAGCACTGATTCTGTCATTGTCCAAGCAAAGCTTCTATACAGAATTTCAAGTGATCTAGTGAATGAGACACTGGGTACAAATTCAACAGATATGGTCACATGTGCAGCACAAGCTTTTCTGCATACTATAGCACTGTATGACCTAGTACAGAAAAAAGAGGATAATAGGAACACAAGCAATCAAGAGGGATTGGAACATGTCAAAACTCTGAACCAAAGGTATCAAGGAGTTATACAGTGGCTAAATGTCTACTACTATAAGTGGGATATATACCTAGAAGATCACTTAAAGGTGAGTGCAGAATTTAAGATTAATTTATTAATGTTATTATGATAAACAGCATTGATATGTTGATATTTTTGTGTCATTTGTTGATTTTATTTGTCACAAAGAGGTTATTGCTACAGTTTTCTTGTTGTACAGTTTTGATTATGTAATGTTGCTAAGTAGATACAATTAGACAATAAATAAGAATAATTTTAATTGGATAATTGGGTAATTATTGTGATTAAATATTAATTGTATTTGATTAAATATATAATCGTTTCTAACAGTAATCATAGGTTGCACCTTCACTGTTTTTGTCCTGTGGTGAAACTGCATAGCAGCTTAATTAAATTTGGGATCTGTAGTGTGTATATAATTTTATGTGTGATATTGTTACAGAAATCTGTAAAGAGATTGTTTTATTATAGTAGAAAATTGAATATCTATCTCGGTTAGAAAATTACAAAATTAAGTATTGCTGAGTTGTTTTTCATTTTGATCTGTCTTTCTACTTGAGATTGTTTATTTTTTTATATTTTTTTCTCCCATGTAAGCAACCCATATATTTTTGATGCAATATGACATCTTGTCAGCTCGTTGTTTATAAGTCAGGTGTCGAGTAGAACTGTTGTGAAATGCAGTGCTGTTTCGGAAATTATTGATACAATCTCAAAATCTTTTTTAATTGATGTGCAAACTGAAATTTCTGTTGCTTATTTCACTGCTTATCGTAAAAATGGTATAATACATAAATGATTATCAAATCCCAAAGAAGAAAAGAATTGCATTTCAGCCAAATGCAACCATTAAGTTTCAGTAATATTAAACAGCCCATTTAAGGTCAAGGTCATTTAAATATCTTGGCTTTGAACCTCAAATTTGTTTCTGTATGGGTACAAGTTTTTCACCTTTGATGGGTTTAACATCTGCTTACACACACAGACAGAAAGACAAGCACATACAGTCCTGATGACATGCTGGTTGTGGGCAATGTCAGAGTGCTTTGAAAGTCTTAGTTTATAGTCTGATTAACAGTATTCTTTATGGTCATGTGTCTCAAGGTATGGGAGTGATAGCTGTCATACATAGACTGTAGAATTGTTGAGCTTGCTCGTTCATATCCATGTACACCTACATTCCATCTGACCCTCATACAGGGTCAAAGTAATTTGAAAATTTTGGTTTGGATTTTTGTTCCTAATTTTTCTGTGTGATCATAGGTCCAAAACAATACAGCTATCTTATTTGGACTATAGAATTAGTAATTGCTGCTTATTTGTATTCTTTGCCTTTCCTCAGACCCTATGTCATGGTATTTGAAAGTATAAACATGTCTGTATCAAGCAGGAGAGATATACATGTTCCTGGAATTTCTTGTTCATATAAATTGTAAAAATGACAAAATCTATTATTTGATTAGCATAGTTTTTAATAAAGCAAATATTGGTCCTTTGTGCCAGGTAGGTGATAGTCTTTTTGAATATATTTTTTAACTGTTTTTTGTCAAATCAGTTAACAAATTAATAAAAAATTTACTTCTGAAGAAGCATGCTGCAGTTTCAGGCTGTTATTGTTCAACAGTATAGTAGTTCATTGCAGTATCTTTTAGACTGTTTAGTTTATAGGTTACATTTTTTAAGTTCCAGAATTTTGAGATACTCTTAACTTTAGAACATTCACAACTTTATTTTGATTGTGAAAATTTTCCATTCTTTCACAGGTATGGGATTGTATTGTTGCACCACAAAATTTACCATCTGAAACTGTGAGAGATGCATGGAATTCTCAGACTGAAGAAGAACTCTTTCGTATTCTTGAAAGAGTGGTAAATATTACAACTTTTATTCTCTGCATTAAATTGCAACAACAGTTATCAATCCAAGATGGTAAATATCACATTGGAAATGGACTGACTCAGCATCTGATGAAATTGTCCTTTAAATCACTCATTAATAACTGAACAAATTGTTCTGTGTACATTCTTAAGCAGGAGTAACAAATGACAAAATTGTAAATTAACTGCCATGTCATTAAAATAATTTTATTGACATTCAAGGCATGTTTTATCACCAAAATTAAAATTCTTTGTAGTTTGGAAACTTGAATTGCTTACTTTCTATTAACTTTATACTGTAGGGCAGGCTTACTCAACAAAGATAAAATAATTAATTTGGGGATTCAGTTCATGTCATATATACATAGCCTTTCGTCATCCATTGTACATGGTAACACAAAAAAATCCACTTTGTGACCATTAGTTGATGTGGATTGCATGTTGCTGTACTCTGGCTTCTGATTGATATTATTTTGTTTAAACTCAGATGGTCATTAATGAGGAGGGAATATGTCAAGTTTGGACATGGTGGTCTTTGTTGAACAATGCTGAAAAATGCAATTCATCTGAGGTCATAGGCCTTTACATGGTTGCCTGCTACTGTCAGCTTTATGAGTGTGGGATAGTATGTGCCTTACATCTAACATGTATTGATATGATCCATGTGGATATTAAAAAACTGCTTACACAAGATTTCATAGGAATTGCACATCTGTGCTCTTGGGTCTCGGATGCCAACTGTCGCCAGCAATCCCACATGGCTTTGCTGCCACTCGAGTCAGTCCAGAGAAAATGGGTATGCATGCAATAACTGTAGCTTGTTCCCTATCATGCACTGTTGTTTATGATTGTGACAGGTGAGCTTAAATATATTGAGGTGGCTGACAACAATATTTCCTACAAGAAACTTTTTGTGTGAAACTACTGTGTAACCATCTCTGGTTGCCCATGACAAAGCACCTATTGGACATATTATTATATACTCTGATGGATTGCAGCCATGAAATGTGTAACTCTGGGCTTCTGTGCTTGGCTACAAGTGCGTTAACCTTATTAGAATGTTGCAAAGGTTTCCTTTGATCCAACCCTCTGACACTGCCAATTTGGCATGTGGTGCTTAGGTTGCCTTTGGGGAAAGTGGCATGTTACAAATAAAATAATGTTAATGTTCAATGATAGTAAAGCCTACATGCCCAAGTACTGGGTTGGGGGAACAGCAATATAGGTACCAGATTGGACAGCTGTTATGACTGATGATCTGCTGATAATGCATTACCTTTACAATGGCAGAAGAGGCTCTGGCAAGAAGACATATGCAGCTGCTGTCTTACATAGCCACAACCTGCATTCTTACCCTTATCCACTACCTCACAAAAGAGGTGTGGGTTCAGACAGAGGCTATATACATGAACAAACCCACCATAGTTTTTTTTGCTGGGTGGCCATAAGAATGGTTATCAGAATGTACGAGTCAAAATATATTTCATGAATTATTATTTGGGATGAAATTTGCTCAGTCCCCCGCAACATTCTCAAAACGTTTCTAAAGTAACTACAGATGCAGGTCATTCAAGTTGTTTGCCATTGTGGCCAAGTCAGTCTCTACCCATACACAGAGAGTTGCCACATTATTGACTAAATGAGTGTGTTTACCACAAAGAAGTTGAGGAAGATTAACATGCCAGAGATGAAGGCCATAGAAACCTTAAAAGGAGGATGCACCTCAAATCTGACTGTCATTATTGCTCTGAGATGCACAAGGCACAAGACCAATCCCATCTGTCATGGCTGGAGTTCCTGTCTGCAGCAGTAGAAGCCTGCTGGCAATTTCATGATTTCCTGTGCATTGGTGCAGAGAACACTTTCATCCATGCTGGTTCCCCTCCTGTACAACCATGTGATAGCTGGCACAAAAGAAGAAAAAAAGAAAAAAGGGCAACATAAGCTTGTGTGAAATGCCATTGTAGAAGTTACTATTGCTGCTGATGATTGCACAGGCTTGCATTCATTTTGCTATGCAGTTATTATTCACAGGTGAAAAGGGTTTAGAAATCAAAAACCTGCACAAGGTATAAATTATTAGTGATTACCTCAAATGACCCAACTTGTTTATTTGACTGTGTCCTGTGTGGAATTCTACCTCAACTAAAGCATTTCACAGTACCACTACCTGAGGGAGCCAAAATTAAGTAGATGGAATGGTGAGTTACAAGAAATCCACAATGCCATCTGACCAGAAACCTTACAAGGAGTTGGAACTTAAAACTGTGACTTTGTGTGGTGCTGTCATGTAAATCAGCCACACATGGTCTACTTCCTGAGCCATGTGATGGCAACATCTTGTGAGACTTAAGCAATTATGCCAGCATTTGTACTGATGCCATTCCCTTCCAGTAACCTTGTGGTAATGGTATGTTGTTACAAGCTTAGTGGCCATTGCATTTTGTGATTTGTTCTGTCATTATGACACCACAAAAGATGGTGAGGTACTCCAAGAAATCAAATAGTTGTTCCATTGCTTCAGCAGTCAGTCAGAATAGGATGTTGCAGAATGAGTGTAGGTATGTGAGAAAGCTTGCCAGTAGCTACTCGTGGGTTGGTGGTTCGGGTTGGTGGTTCTTTTATTGGGCTTTCCTGGGTTCCTCCTCCACCATTTATACTGGCTGCCATGTATAGCCTATCTTTGGCTGCCATGTATAGCCTATCTTTTGCTTAAAAATGGCTTTAAATCCAGCAGTAACAATAACAATAGGAAGCAAAATGAGTGGCATTGTATGCCTCACACAATGCAACAGCCATTCATTTCTGCTGTTAGTGTCATGCCAGCTTTCAAGCAGGTTGTTGGCAGTGTATTTTTTAACTTGTGTAAAGCTGAATAGAAGTTATTTGAAGCCAGACTTGCCATCTGCATTTGTGCAGAAACTTCCTCCCATAAGCCAATAGCTATATATATCCAAACAATATGCCAAAAAGATGTCCATTGTTTTTTAGGCTTGCCAAGATTTTAGAAATATTTGTAGGTCATGACAGGAAGCTCGCAATTGACAAGCATCATTTCATGATTTTGCTGCTTTGATGAGGGCACATAACAGTCATCTTCTGTTCACTGGCACCAGATAATACATCATGCTATCAACATGGTTATCAATTTTTCCAGGCATTCCATTTAGCATGCAGCAACTCGTTGAAGTAATTGAGATGCTTGTTATCACTGCTTCTACTCAATAGAATGTCATATGGACACTGGGTTTACATTGGAAGACTACTTTTAATATCTAGATGTTCCAAATTAAAATGGTATTAATCTGAACTCCAGTATTTTCATCATTGTTGTATTGACATGGGGTTTTCACTAGAAGGTGTCTAATAATATCTAATAAAAGAAAAGAGTGTTTATTCATTCTGCCATAATGGATGCTTTGCATCTGTTCTTAATGCTAAAATTATTAGGATTGGTCTGAACTTTCAGCATTAAAAAAGAAATGGTCTTATCCCGAGTTTCTAGAATTTGTTTTCCATTTGAGTGTTAGTCCCTTCAAAAAACTGTTTTCTTTGACTTCTGGGGTTGTATATCACAGAGTACTCCAGATGTTCACATGACTAGATCTAAAAATAGTGTAATGAATATCATGTTAATTTCATTTGAATTTTGATGAGAATAGAATAATTTCATAGCATTCAAGCTTTTTATTATGTTACTATTAATTCATTTTATTTATAAGAATTTGAGTATGTAACATTTTTCATTTTCAGTTTTGTCAGTCAAGTTACAGTACAACATCACTGATAGAACTATATTGTACAAAGGTGGACAGCTTCCAGCCATGTGTTCAGAATTGTCTGAGTCGCCTTGCTTTCAGAGTAAGTGCTTATATAAGTATGAATCATTTCCTCCCTAGGAATATCTAATGATCACTTGCCATTTTCTGTGTATCATTGTAATTGTTTTTTTTGGTTAGTTTATCATGCTTGTAAGGTTGGCAAACTACAGGAATAAGTTGATGCCAGTTATGATTGATCCAGAAATAATAAAATAGTCTACAGATATGTACAGATTTTTGCCCTGGTTAACAAAGAAGATGGTCACTTGAAATTAAAATAACAATGTCCTTAGGATTTCTTTTAAATATGGAATTTGTTTTGGTTTAACCTTAAGAAAAAGCTTTTATGAGCTTGTCTGACCATAAGGTCAAGTAAGCTTATTGTATGGTCCTTTGTCTACTACGTGTCATCCATCATCTCTTTTCAACATTAAGTTTGTAGTGATGATTCTTTTCCATTATCAGTCCATTTTTCTCCTGGCCTGAATCCAATTTTCTGATATATGGTCCATTTATTTCTTTGATCTATGATCTTGTTTTAAATAGCAGTCTGTCCAGCCTCATCCTGCAATAATGTAACATTATGAAGATGACCAATGTAATAATATATTCCTTATGTATGTTTTTTAACATATAATTGTTATAAAGAGTGTTCTGATTGGCCAAAAGTTTCTGCTCATTTGATTAAGCTTTGCATGATGGAAACAGGTAGAAATAAGCATACTTGCCAAGTAAGGCATTCTAAATCGAGAAACTGACACAAAATGTTTGTATAAAGGTTGAAAAATGTGAGGAAATGGGAATGGCTTGAATGTAAACATAGTTAGTCAATTTACAAAGAAATCTTAATGCCAGAGGACTAGCAGTTTGTGATCCTTGTGAGAAAGATTTGAACTATTATTGTTGTTGCCAACACTAGCATCTAACAAGTAACTTGTTAAATGAGAAATAGTTAGACCAGTATGATTTGGAAAAAAGAAGATTTCAAACTGATTTCCTTCCAGAATATAAGGAGTAACAATGTATACAGTACAGCTCACATGACTTTTTAAACTCCATGCATTGCGATAGGGTTGGAGAGGATTAAGGAAAAAACCCTCCATATGTCCTGATGGACATGCCCTGTGTGTGTGTGTGTGTGTGTGTGTGTGTGTGTGTGTGTGTGTGTGTGTGTGTGTGTGTGTGTGTGTGTGAGAGAGAGAGAGAGATGCCAATTTTTTTACATCAATATCAGCTGATTATATACATTTCCAAGTCCTGAGGAAGATGATGTAATAGATAATGCCAAATAAAATTCTAGATGATATTAACATAATTGCAATACCTCACAAACTATTTTTACTACTGTACTTGTTTCACTTACAAAAGGCTGATTGACATCTTTTTCAGTAGGTTTATGCTTTTACTTTCTTTAAAGAGATCTGAGCAAAGTTATGCACTGATTTGATGAGACATTGTTAACCTTCTTTTGAACAGTGTAAAGTTATTCTACTATTTAAACTAGAGGAGTAATCCTCTGAAGTATGTAAATTTAAATTCTAGATAATTGCTTCTGTTTAAGAAAGAAAATAAACAACAAAAACAAAACTTATCACCCCATCTCTAACATCTCATTCATGTCAAAATTCTAAGAAAAAATTTGTTCTGTCTCGAATATTATCTCACTTAAATTTACATAATCTCTTGAATAATTTCCAATTGGCTTATTGCCCTGTAACAGCACTGAAACTCTTCCTAAAAGTTGCCAGTGACCTTCTGTCTGCTTTGAACAATAGTCAGATTTCAGATCTCACACTCCTTGACTTATCTGCAACCTTTGATATAATTGACCATGATATCGTTACGGTCTGCAGCATGTTTTTGGTACAGCCTTGTCATGTTTTTACTCATACTGACTGAAAGAAACCAGATTGTTTCGGCAAATAGTAAATGTTCCAGCCCAGAGGATATTTGTTTCACATGGTTCTGTTCTCGGATCAGTTCTCTCTATTCTTTACCCCTATCAAGTGCTATAAATTTCTGTCCTGTGTTCCACCAGCTGTATGCTGATGACTGTAAGTAATCTAGCTATCCAAAAAAAATCACTTTCACCGTCCAAAGCGTAGAGAAGTGCATCTCTTATGTTAAGTCATTATTTGGTGTAATAGGTCTACAAATGATAAAACAAAAGCCATGCTTGTTACCCTCCCCAAAAAGAATTTCTCAAGCCCAATATTTATCAAGATGAGTAAATGTCAGTGGCACTAGCATTAAATATTGAGTCACTTAGAAGTCTAGGTGTTATTTTCATAATTTTCTCTCAATGTACTAGCATGTGTTTCATACTTGCAGAGCAGCATACCCGGAGATGAGATGCATCAGCATTATTCAGTCAACTCACTTTTAATGCCACAAAAACACATTATTTGTTCATTAGTACTCTCTAGACTTGATTACTGTAGAAATCTTCTTGCTGGTCTGCCACTGTATTTTCTGCAGAAAAGGTCCAAAACACTGCAGCTAGAGTCATTCTCAGAGTACTGAGAAACTGATCATACCACCCCACTTCTTCACAAACTCCACTGATTACCAGTTCACCATAGAATCTAACACAAAGTTTATTCTCTGTTATTTTCATTGAATGTATCAGGTCCAAAATAACTGTCTGATTTCACCCATGTGTGAACTCCTGTTAGAAGCTTGCATTCATCATATGACACATTTTTAGTATTCCCAAGGTAAAACCTATGTTCTGTGGGCAATATTCATTTTGTATATAAGGTCTCTGCTACTTGGAATGAACTGCCTCTGGATCTCAGACACAAAGAGACCATATTCACATTCAAGAGTGCCCTCAAGACATCTTTTCCACCAGCAAGAACAAATTTGACATTCAACCATTGGTCATTATTGTTAGATTGAAACTGTATTGTAAACTCCTGTTTCATAGTCATTTTCATGTGTTTATATGTTGTCTGTATGCAAACTGCTTGTCAAGCCTTGATGTATTAATTTTATCTTGTATCTTAGAGTTTTTTAAAAGAATAAACACTATTAATCTGTCACTGTTGTTGTTGTTGTTATTATTATTATTATTATTATTATTATTATTATTATTATTATTATTATTATTATTATTATTATGGAAAATAGAAAAACCTTTGAACATTTTAGACATATCAATCAGGTAAGCAGTTTCACGAATACTTGGGCCTTTTGTTCCATATTGCTTCTGGATATTAGGTCATGTGATCTTATGATATGGTTATATGTCATTCATCAACTTTACATAATCTGTCATGCATTGCTGTCAGCAGTTGCTATTTTCAACTTCTCAAAAATGAAATGGTTCAAGATTTGATGGTGATCATCTTTGCATGAAGGTCATTTTGGTGTGTCAGATGATACTAATCTGTTGTCAAAAATAGCCACATCTGCCATTAGATATGACCATCATTATTAAAAATAAAAAAAAAATTTGAAATGTCTACTTGAAAACTGCTTTTCAGAGTTTGACTAAATTGTATGGAAAACATCATAAAGTCATTTTGAATTTGTGTAAATATTGTAGTTCCATTATTTCATCAGTTGCAACTATCCTTTCTTAAAACAGCTTGAAAAACTAATCAAATTTGATCGAAACTTTAAATTAGAAAAGCCATTCTAGAATTTACAAATGAGGCTATCATCTATCAGATACTACTGCCATTACAGAAAATTCTCAAATGTATTATCCAATACAGAGTGTTGGACTCATTTTCTGAGGGTTGCAGGTTTGATTCCCATCCCTTGGGTCCTTGAGAAAGGCACATGAATCCTAATTTATATGCACAATATGGTCAGTAATGGGTGCAATGTACAACTAACAAACTCTCTTCTAAAACTGTCAAACAGATATTCAACATGCAACTTCCTGATATTTTGGTCTTTCAAATTTGTACAAATAATGTCACCTTCTGTTGCATTCAGCTGCTGTTAATAAAAATAGATAAATAATTAAATTGCTTTTTCTCAGAAAGCACTGATGAGAATTAAATGTAATTTGACAAAAAGTATCCATTGAATTAAGTCATTTTAAATATGTACAGAAGATGTTCATGGGTAATCACATACAGCAGCCTTATTGGAAATAGAAAAGCATTCCAAAGATTTTTTTAAAAAATCTCTAAATTCGACAGGAAACTTCTTAGCATGAGGGCTTTCTATCATTATACCAGTGATGTCAATATTCCACAAAATATTGCTATCATCAGAAAATACAAAATCATTTATAGATTCATTTGAAACAATGTAGTTGAACAGACTTTTACCAAATTTATAAAAGAATCAATTAAGGATAGACTGTTTATTTTTTTAATTCAATGCAGTACAAACTGAAAAAACACTATGCAAACTGTTTGTTGCTCTGCAAACAGGATTATACAAAGTTTGCACATCTTTTTCTTGGTTCATACATTATTATTTGTAAATAATAAACAATCAATGCATACAATTAAATTCAACAGCATAAATTGTTAAATGAGCACACATAGTTTAATAACATTTTGTTTATTTAATAATATTTTAAATTTCATTTGGTCTACTGCTCTAGACATTAATAATATCTCATAAAATAAAATAGAGAAGTCTCAGAAATAATGCTTTAAGAATAATTGGAATAATAACACATTGGTTGTTTGCATTGATGTAACTGTGATTAAAGGATTAATGTAGAACATAGGGGTAACAGTATTTCCTTCATAAAAATGCTATCTTGTTCCAAGCCAGTTTCAGGGTCCAAACAGTGAACTAGCCTAGATTAGTCACAAATCAAAAGGAGGATCCACTTATTATGATCAAAAGCAGTCATCTCAGACACCAGCTTGTCAAAATCAAATGTGTAATGAATACAATGTGGTAAAATTTAAATTTTGTGCAAAGTTGAAACACAAAATTGAAATTAATCTATATTCAGAATTGAAACCTACATGTATATTATGTTCATTCTTTAACTTATATCACTGAAAAATAGCAGATCTTGAGCACATGTAACAAATCAAACAGCAATGGATGTCTAACTAAAATGTGATTTGTGAGAATTGAATATGTTAAAAATGATGCAGAAAGCAAAATCTGCATATAATAAACCAGGATATAAGTGATGCCAAGCAGGATATACACTGTTTAAGTACATGTACACTAAAATGTAAGTCTTCTGGTAAATTCAAAGTCGCCCATGAATTATGAAGTATTTATTTATGCTTTTTTTTAAATATTTGAATAATCAGAAAATGTTCACATGCGAATAAGTAACACAAATGAAAAACAAAAAAATTGTGGGCTATAACAGTTTATTGACATGATAATTGAACAAGAGCAGGTCATTTCTGTTTACTGCATGGCCATCTTGCCCATTTTATCATCACATTTTTAACTATAAGTGTGGGTACATCACAGTTGTATTTTTTATGTACATACATGTCTTGGGACATTAAAAATAATACTTTTTTTCATGTCTCAAGAATTAGCATCATTACAGAAAAGATGTATGTTTTGCTGTATTTGTCTAGACCCATTATTAGTACAATGTATAATTTCATCCATTAAACATATAAAAAGAGGACCTTTAATATAGAAACCGTTGTCTCTTTTTCACTGCATCCTATTTGTAGGTTGCCATTTTATAAATAATTATGTTATACAATAATACAATTAATATAATATAATTATACAATAACCACAGTGATGAAGAGTAAGTAAAGTTACATATTTCATCATTCTTTTGATCATCTAAAAAGTAGATTTATAAGTTTTAAAGTAACTATTTTGAGTATTTTAAACTTTTTTTAAACATTTTAAACTTTTATCACTCCTTTGGAGAGGGAATTAATATCACCCAGATATTAGAATCCATTGCTGTCCCTGTGAATAATAGTTTTGATGAGACTCTTTCTTATAGCTCAAGGATCTTATGTTTGATTTAACATTTCAGATTAATTTACAACTTACATGATGAGTTATTGAATGCTAATTTTTTTGTAGGTGATAGCAAGAGGATATGACCTTCCAGCCTATCGATTTGGAGAACGTGAACGAGCTCGCTTTGGAAAGCTTCTCTCTGATCTGTTTGAAAGAGAATGGAGGACTGCATTTGACAAAAAGGACATGGAGGAAGACCGGATTATCTTGCATCATATTCTCACATGGACACCATTTTCACACTTCCTGAATATGTTCTGTGAGTTTTTGTCTTGACATTTTTTTGCATGAATTAAAATATTCCAACCAATCCATATGTAATGTGAGTAGGATTGAAAATTATAAACCAGTGTGTATATTGTTTCTTGAAGAAAATCAAATCAGTGAAACAGAAAATGTAAATTTAACCCTTAGAAATAGGAATACAATTTGAGTTTTGATATGAAAATATGTTTCAGATAATCATGACAGGGCAGTCACTAACTGTATAAATCAAAGATCTTACACTGTAATGCAGAACTAAAACTCTGGCATCCACCATCTGTCAGTTAACCATTCTTTCTGATTCTTTATCTTTTCTTTCAAAATAATTTCTTGTTGCTGCAGCTTAATCATTGTGTGGATGATTATAGAATTTTACATTGTATTTTTACTTGTTCTTCATTGATAAGGGTTCCATTCACAGTCACTTTTTCATAGTTATAGGCTTGCAAAAGAATAATACCGACTTAATGTCACCAATGTTTATGCCAATGATAATGGATGACACACCATGTTTTGCATATCAAAACAGGTTTTCATGCTAACATATGAAGTAATTTAATAAATAATTGAACATGGTACTATCACCCTGAGAAATTTTAAAGTACCAATAATAACAGCCATAGTGGCTGCCTTTGCAGTCTGCTTGAAAACAATATTATTGATATGCCACTTGAAACATTGGCCACATTGTTTTATGGCTTTTAGCAAAACATTTTTCACAACACTTGGATAGTTCATAATAAACAAAGTTGTTCCATCTGACTTTTAACATAGATTTTATGACAGCAACATTAAAGTTTTTTTTTTCTTCTATCAAATAGTTGTTGATGTTGATTATTTTGCCCAAAGTAACATTGTCCATATATATCAGTTCTTATGAGAAACTTTTAAGCAGAATTTGACCAGATGTAACAGAAAGGATTCTGGAATTATGGGATTACAAGTAATACTGATTTGTCATCAAAAAAGATTGTCATTATTTTATAAAAATTTCTTTAAAAGACTTTTCAGAATTTTGACCTCTAACAAGAAAGAAGATTTTTATGGAGCTCAGTTAAAAATCTTTGTAATGATGTACCATCAGGGCAAAGCTTGGATTTATTTTTAACTTCAACATAGTCCACGCATTGACTCATAAAGATAGGGGTGATAGATGATTTGCTTTTTAATGTGTGTTTGATAAGCTGCTGAAATTTTAAAGTACCAATAATAATTCAAACCTATTGACATTGTTTTTTTTCAGGCTGTACTCTGAGTTTTTACGTTTTTGAAACCTCTTGTAAATTCTTCTTAGTATGCTGATACAATTTTCAGGTAGATGGAAACAATGTTTACATTAATCACAGCTTCTTGCTGGCAGAAGATCTCCTTGTCCAGGGATTTTTTTCTATTTTAGATGGAGATGAAAGGAAGCTGCTATCAGATACATGCCTTCAGGGACTGGTACAGGCAGTATCTTTGATAGAGGACAGATTACGTGCTCTTGAACATGGTACTATCACCCTGAGAGACCTGGATGAGATCAAAACTGCTGAAGAAAAATTTCAGGAAGTGGCTGTGATGGTGTGTCAGAAAGCTAACAAGAAGAATGACAAGATAATGAATGTAGCCAGAACTATAAAAATCCGCCAGAGAGAGGTGGATGGCTATAACACACAAAAGGAACATATTTTCACATTATTGCAGCTATGTCAGTATATACCAACAAGTGAGTACATACCAAAAACTTCACTGTATTTTTGTTCCAGTTGGCTGCTTAGAGTTTAATTCTTAATTGGATAGGAATGTATATTTAAGGCATAAGATCAAGATTGTTTTGGTCATCTCACAAGGAGCAAGGAAGTATGTGGTGTTATATTTATCACCTTTCCCTTAGCTTAAGACTTGAATGGATAAGTAGAGTTTATCTATTGATAATTACCTGATTTTTTGAATCTATTGATTTTTTACCTATTGATAGTCATCTGCATCCCACTCTGTTAAAATTTTGGGGCATGTCTGCATGCCCTTCAGTTATCATAGTGGGTGGGTGTTTTTTGGTAGATGTTGTTGTTTGGGGTTTAACACCATTTTTAAGTGCAACATAGGTTATACATGGCAGCCAGTATAATTGGTGGATGAAGAACCTGTGGAAAACCTTGGTTGGAACTGCTAACCCATGTTAAGATACAGACAGCTTTCTCACATATCCACAATGGCCAGAGACTGTAGCAATGAGGACAGAGTTGAGATGGCAGTGATATGTAAAGGCAAGTGCTTTAGACCACTTGGCCACCAGGCCTTTGGTAGAAATATATTGCTTATTAGTATATTGCAAGAATTTAATAGTTTTATTGTAGTTGAAGTTTATGGTCTTGAAATGAATACATGGAGACATCATTCCAGGTTAAAATTTTAAGGCAAATTCTTTGGTATGGTTAGGTTTTTATATGGCATGCAACACAAATAGGATTTTAAGTGATGAGGCATTAGGGTTATGTGCCTTGCTTAAGGACACAGCTTTAGCTGACCCAGATGTAGGATTTTAAACTGCATCCTTTCAGTTGTGTGTCTTGCACACTGAAACACCGTGGGTTCTACTTCCATTAGGTACTTGTTGCAACATTCTGGAGTGTGCATCAGGTCTGTTTTTAACACGTGTGTACAGCAGGGGGAGGGCAGATTTAAATGTATACCTTTTTGATCTTCATTTAACAAAGTCACCATATTGCTATAATGATGGTAAATCTCTAAGTCTTGAGATAACCTTAATTATTTACTAAAGTAATTTTTGTATGACCTGTAAAAGATGAGAAGCAAGAGAATAGCAACATTTTTCTGTGATATACATCTTTGGACACATTAGACTTTTTTCTACTGATTGCTCAGCATATTTTATTGATCATGACATTACTTTTAAAAAAAGAGTTTGTGATTGCTATGGGGCTATCATTGTGAATTATTAGATGAAAATGCTATATATGTATATAATTTCACTGTAAAATTTAAACATATATTTAATTTTCCACATTTCATATTATTGGTGCCCAATTCATATATGTATCATTTCATCAGAGAATGACAAACATGGAGCATTAGCATTGCAAATTTAAGTAAATAACGTATTAAAATGTGGTACCAGTATTAAAATAGCAAAAGTGTTTGACTTATTTTTTTTGCATTTAAAGTGACCATGTTTACATTATGGCATCACTACATGTACATTGAAGATTTTGATTTGGGTTGAATGAAGTATTCCCATGGTTTCAAATCATAGGCACTGAGGCACTAAACTTCAATAATAATGTCTAAAAAATATGGTCAGGAAGTCTCAGAACTAATGCCTTTGAAAATAACTGCCAGTATAACTTGGTCATAGTTTGCTTTGATGCAAGTGACCTTAAAGTAAGTAAATCTTTGCTCAGTAGAGGTAGTCATGTTGACATTATGTAGTTAAATGCAATAAAGGAATTCATGTTGTTCAATGAAGGGGAACTTGCATTGCCTTCAGACAAAATGCTCTCTGAACATAAGTCAGTTTCAGGGTATGAATAGTTTACAGGCCTTAATTTTTGTTGGAAAACAAAGGATAGCTGCACACTTATGATCAAAAGATGCTGCTGAAGCAACCAGCATTCCCAAATCAAAAGTGGAATGAAAGCACACAACTAGAATGGATCACTGATGATGATCTAGTGAGCCTGTATTCAGAATTTTAAAATATACTGTGCTCATTCCTTAATGAATATGTGATAGTTTTGTGACCATATGCTAGTTAAATATCTGTCTTTTCACATAGTTTACATCATTTTCTTTTTAGGATTGTTTATATGACTGAAAAATGGTAAAAAGAGAATGTGAAACAAAGTAAATAAAAGAGCAATGGCTTTGTGTCTTAAATGTGATCTGGCAGAATGTGATTTGGTAAAAATGATGCATAAAATAATTCTGCATCAACATTTGCAGTAAGCAAGGATATAAGTGATGCTAAACAAAATATGCTTTTTTTTGGTTATTGTGAAGATTAACACCATTTTTCAGCACAAGATAGGCTATACATGGCGGCCAGTATTACTGGTGGAGGAAGAAATCAGGAAATCCCCAGAAAGAACCACCAACCCATGAGAAGCTACTGGCAAGTTTTCTCACATATCTACATTTGCCGAATTCTAGACTCAAACCCACACAGACAGAGGTGAGATGGCAGTGATTTGTAATGGAGAATGTTTTAGACCGCTCGGGTCCCCACACAATATGCACTGTGTACATACTATACATTACAACACAGGTCTTCCACAAACTTAAAGCAGCCCATGAATTATGAAGTGTTTATTTACCTGTTCTTGATGTTAGAGAAGTTAGAAAAATCATGAATGACATAAAAAAATAATAGTAGCTTAATCATATGGTAATTGATCGAGAGCTGGTAACTGCTGTGTAAGGTAAGATGATTTTGACAATTTTGTCTTGATAATTATGTGTGAATAAGTGTTGAGACACCAAAAAGTTTGAATTTTTAATTTACATATACATCTTGGACACAAATAATTTAAGAGAGGTAGGTGGAGGGTAAGTTTTAGGGTAAGTATATAAATTATTTTTTTGTAAGTCTGTGAGGCTCATCAGTCAATTGTCATGGAACTTTATTCATGGAAGTATTCTGTATTACTCTAGCTACCATATTTTCTTTAAAAAGCATCCTACTAATCTAGATTTGTTGGATAGCTGTTCTTGCATTTTGGTATTAGGCAGATATTAGCCAGGTAGAAATCTCATGCCATCTTGGGTATACTTCTATGTAACACTATATCAGTGTGACGCTTATGGTCATAGATGAAGAGAGCTTATGGGATGGCCTGTCATACATTTTCCATCCCTTGTCTGTTATCAGATATACTTTTGTTTGTTAGCATAGGTTTTTGTATTGCTACTCCACTTAAACTACTTGGGGGATTGCTATAAAACAGGTGTCTCAAACTCAAACCATCCTGATGACCGCATGAGGGCATTTTCTAAGGCCATAGGGCTGCATGACCTTAAGTTTTCACTCATGACACCCTGTGGCCCATTGACCACATGTTTGAGACTCTGTTCATAAAACTTTATACACACATTCATCCCAAGGTCAGTATTTGTCCAAAATGAAAAAAGTACATGAAGTATGGCTTAAACATTTGCCATCAAGAAATGTTTTTATTGCTTTTCTTTCTGAATGGATGGCCATATCAACTTGGGATTGTCACCAAAAGGCTTCTTATGATATCTAGTTGGTCCTAAATTAAAACAGGGTCCTGGGTGGACAAGTGGTCTAATTTGCTCACCTTTTCTGATCACTGATATCTAGCCTATGTCTGCCTGGGTTTGAGTTTTGACTTAGCCAGTGTGGGCATGTGGGAAAGCTGGCCGTAGTTTTCCCATGGGTTGGGTGTTCTTCCCAGTGTCTTTTGGGTTCCTATTCCACCAGAAAAACTGGCTGTCTTGTATAGCTTATTATGTGCTGAAAAATGTTATTAAAATCACACAACCAGCCAACCAACCTGGTTGCTACGGTAGCCATCTTGAAAATCTTATCATTACTTCTTCTGAAAAGGAAGCCCTATTGACATAAAGTATCACCAGATGTCTTCTTTTATTCTTCTTCTTCTTCTTCTTATTATTATTATTATCATTATTATTATTATTATTATTATTATTATTATTATTATTATTATTATTATTATTATTATTATTATTATTATTATTATTTAAAGAGGGTAACACAATTAGCTAAGAACTAATCTGCCTTGAGGCCCTTATACAAAGGAATTTATTTATTTTTGCTGCATCTCTGAAGCCATTGTATATACTGGGTTTGGAAAAAGGAAATAGAGTGGGCATTTCTAATCTCAACAGGAATACTATTCCAGAGCAAAGTTCCAGAGTATTGGAAACTTTTTTAAAAATAATTCCTTTTTTGGTTTCAGAATTTTATAATGTTTGGTAGACATGGATCACAGGTGGGAAGTATTGCCAGGTAGCCTATACTGGAATAATGATTTTAAATATTCTTATTTACACCACTCCCTCGATAACTCGCGCCCGGATAACTCACGAACCCGCTTATAACACTGTGTCCGGCATGGCTCCTGATTTTTTTCCCAAGGAAAATATATTTTAAAATGTGTTAAACATGAAAAAAGTCGTTATAAGAAATTGGAAATTGGCAAATTTAACCTTGATACATAGTTCGTTTTTATCATTGAAAATGGTGATTACCGTATATTCCGGGGTATAAGTCACTACTTTTTTTTGTTTTTTTCCTTATTCTTAAAAATGATGTGTGCGACTTATATGCAGGAGCAACTTATACGATAAATAAATTTTTCTAACGACTGTGACTGATGTGCAGAGATGCTGTGCTTTAGCGAAATGTATCTGCCGGTATACGAGCAAGCCAATTGCTGGAAAATTACATACGGTACACGTAAGTATTAGACTATATAATTATCAAATTAAATAGTCAAATAATATTTAGTTATATATATGTTAAAATTTGTTGTTATTAATAAATTAAAAAAATATTGAAATAACGATTGCCATTGTATTTCCTTTATTATTCGGCGGGTACATCTTAGAATCGTTTCGTCTCTAAATTCAGTCGTTATAAATTTCAGCACATTTTCCCACCCAAACTGCTAGTCAAAGTCCTTTGAACTTGCCGCCCAGCTATTGTGTCATGTTCTTTTGATGTACTCAAATACCGAATGCAGAACTGGGATTATTTTGTTATTTTAAACAACGAATTATGTCACTGTAAAGCGTTTCTGAGACCTCTGTTAGCGCTTCATAATTTACTTTAATAGTAGTTTATAAAAACACACAATCATTCTTTCGGTTGGTTTCGCAATGGCTTGTTATAAAAAGAAAATAGCAGGAATATTTCCTCTGATAATTGCTCTAGTTTTAAACTCTGGATTTAGCAAAGACTGGCTTCATGGAGAGAACTTCAAAGTACCGGTAATTCATAAAAAAATATAAAAAACTGGAAGGCTAGGGAACAGTTTTAATTGTTAGGTGAATTTGTAAAGTCTTCTTTAATGTATTAAAATCACTGTAGCGTATAAAGTGCTTTTGAATTTCGCTTGGGTTGTGGAAATGACCGAGAGATAAATACGTACCGTTCATACAATGGAGCATTAATAAAATATAGTTTTACAATAACGTATGATTTAAAATTGTTATATTAGCGTAAGTCAATAAGTTTTGTTTTAAATTAAATTCGTGTCATTTATCATGGCACCAACAACTAGAAAAAATTTGATACAGAATTTAAGTTAAACGTCGTAGCATTGCGAAAGAAAATGGAAATCGTGCAGCAAAAAGAAAATTCAACGTAAGCGAGAAGATTGTGCGCGACTGGCATAAAAAAGAAGTCAAGTTAAGGTCAACAAAAAAAACCAAGAAGGGAAATCGTAGAGGCAAAGCAAGTTGGCCAGTTCTTGAGGAGAATCCTCGAAAATGGATTGTGGAACAGCGTACTGCAGGTCATGGACTTTCAATAATTCAAATACGACTCAAGGCAAAGTCAAAGTCTATTGTAATGCTTACTTTTATATAACTCTTAAACAATTGTATAATATTTCTTACACGAAGTTGGAAATTACCAAGTCGCATGCAATGGCTGGCGGTATCAAAGACGTGATTATGGTAAGTGCGGAGGAGCAACTTATATGGCGGAAAATACAGTATTGCCTGTAAAGATAGAATCCATATTGTGAAATTTGCATTTTTTCAAAATGTGAAGTGATATTTCTCAAACGTGTCACAAACCGCAAGTGTTATCATGTTCTAATTTATGTCGTTTTAAATTTTTAGACCCATTAAATTCGTGTTGGTAATGGTCAAACCTTGTGAATTTTTTTCTTCCATTTTACTTCTACCGCAATAAAAAATCTACACATCTTTCGATCGACATTGTTTTTTCGAAGTGTGTCGATCTTTTGTATTTGAAAAAAAACGTCTACTTTGGATCAAACAATAAAATTAGAATGTATACCATTCACCACAACAATAAGTGACGTAATACACAACGTGTGAAGTACATGTGCTAAGCAAACGGAAACCAGGAGGAATAATGTTTAGATGATTTCCTCTATATACTCTAAGTTATCCTGAAATTAATTTTACTCTGTGAGGAAAAACTAAACAAAGTACACCGATATGAAAAGATATTTATCTACTGTTAATCTTAGCACGATTATTGAGTATTCAACATGCCAAGCCACCCATCCCTTTTCCCTATGCGTCGATCCCATTGTTATATTTGTTGTTTGTTATAGGTCCCTCGATAACTCGCGCCCTCGCTTATATCGCGGTCGATGTTTTTGGACCTCAATGTCCGCGAGTTATCGAGGGAGTGGTGTATTTGGATATTATTGGATATCCTGTATATTAATTTGGCTTTTCTCAAACAGATTCGGTCTTTAATAGGTAATATTTTTAACTTATCAGCTATATTTTCCTTGCTTTCTTTCTGGATTGATATTAACTAAAATGCTCTTTTTTGGAGATGTGCCAGCTTTGCTATGTTTTGTCATTTGAATTACCCCATACTGTATTACAGTAGTCTAAATAGGGTTGTATGTAACTGTTATAAAATAGTTTTCTGTGCCTTTCAGGGAGAAAGTGTCTTATCCTACTGAGTAGCCATAAACTTGAATTGACTTTTTTACTGATATGTTTGATATGTTCAGTCCATGATAGGTTATTGTCTACCAAAACACCAAGTAGACTATCATGACAGACCATTTGCAAATTTTTAAACTTCCATGTCAGAGATAGTTCATCACTATCAAGTTTTTTTTTTCCATATTGAGATAAGTAATATTTTAGTTCTACCAGTATTAACCACCATGCCATTGCATGTGCACCAGTTGTCCAGTTTGCTTATGGCAGCTCCTACTTAATGAAATGGGTGCCATACTGACAGGTCCATCATGATAACCATATTAAAGATCTGTTTGGCTACATCTCAAGAACTGTTGGTCATATTGACATAGGGTTTTTCCAACATACCTTTTATGATAGCCAGTTGGTCTTAAATGAATATGGTTCCTTGCAGATATCAATATGGCTCCCACAATGAACATATTGTAAATCTTCCTGTCAATTTTATTGTCATGTGTTTTTCACTAGTCTTATGATGGTGTCTGATTTGTTCTAAATATAAATGGTATCACTCTTAGGACACCATTTGCTTTATTAAAGCAAAAGAATGTTAAACAAAGTTTCAAGTACCACCGATTTCTACCACATAACTGGAAATTATCCTGACATGGGTGTCTTCCATCAACTGAAGGCAATCATTTTGACTTTTAATTGGCTCTATGCAGTCATGTTTGGTGCTGGATGTGCCATTTAATGTTGTAAATATATATCCAAAGTAGAAATAAATTTTAGAGATTCTGGTAGACTCCTTTTACAAGAAGGAAGAATGCATTTAACATATTTGACATTCAAGTGAATTTTGTTGGGTAAAGTATTTTGTACCTTCACTATTAAGAAACATTTCCTTCTATTATGTGCAATGTACTCTTTTTTAAAGTGGGAAGATAAAACAAAAGTTCTTATTGAAAATTACTTGGAAGGAAATTGGACAATGGCCATTGACTGTTAAGTTGTACCAAGCATTTATTCTTATATTTCAGTCCAGCTTGCTGAGATAGACAGAACTGTCAAGTATCTCGAGGAGAAAAAAGACCTCTCTATTAGAGATATTTGTAAACCAGCTAACTTGGAGGAGATTCCAGTCCCTGAAAGGTACCAGCCGAAGATTATAGCATTTAATCTGTCAGGTGTGGTTGTCAGTATGCTTGAACCTATGCATGCATCATATAGAGGTAACATTTTCTTGAACTTGTGGCAAGTCATGGGACGTGCAACAAAGGCTACAACCCTAGAGGATGTGTGTGAACAAGTTTTTAAACCAGTCTATTCAAAAATGAAAGAGATCACTCAGAAGCTTGTAACTGGTGAAATCCAATTTGCTGAA
>JAEAOA010001480.1:0-42426 GCA_016746295.1 Potamilus streckersoni
TTAACAAATCACAAATAAAAGATTTGTTTGAGTCCCGTCGTTATGTGAGCGGTAAAATAAAGTTTAGCCTCTATTACCATGATAATGAAATATTTTTGATATCTACAGTTGAGACATTAACAGTTGGTAATGAGGTATAATACCACTTACCTTATTGGAATTCTAATGCGTAATTTAGTCCACAATCGCCACGCTCTGCTAAATCGTAATGATTTGGAAGATTGAGTCTGACATATCATTTTGCTTATTCTGGAAGATCACGTAATTAAATTTTACCTGTTACCTAGGTATTTTGCAACAGGTGTTCTATTGTATTTGTTTGGAGGTCAAGAGGGGTTGTTGAGCTCGGATTCTTAACGCAATTATTGATTGCAATAGGTTTTCTATTACGTTACCTAGGTATTTTGTATTTGTTGAGCTCGGATTCTTAACGCAATTATTGATTGCAATAGGTTTTCTATTACGTTACCTAGGTATTTTGTATTTGTTTGGAGGTCTGGAGGGGGTTGTTGAGCTCGGATTCTTACTTTCTCCTACTACTGACGTAACCATATATATTATATTCTTAATTGTGAAATTTAGAGACTATCAGCGAATGCGTCTCATATTTTTATTCATATATTTTCACATGTGAAAAAGATATCCTTATATTTTCACATGTCAAAATATAAGATTTTCCATCATGCTTTGACAAGCTTCTATAGTGTGTGCCTACAAACGTTGTACCTGCAACAACAAAAACAAATACTTTGTGTGCAAGTACAAATAAATAGAAACTGCTCACATGGCAGACATAGAAATTAATTTGAAAAAGTAATTAGACTAGACGCCGCACGCCGATCTTTGAAGTTATGTTCCCTTGCTTCCTTGACCACAACAACAACAAACCATCTGTGATGCATTGCTATACTGGATTTGTGTTTTTGTCAGATAGGGTCAAATAGAATACAAAATGTCAAAAATATAATCGACTGTGACAGCCAAAATCCTACCTCTTTCTTACGTCACCTATATGCTGATATAGTCAGGATCAAAGTGAGGTGAATTCGTCACACGTTAATATATATTTTGGTACCACACGATGAAATATATCTGGTATTAAGGTAGAAAAAGAAAATATCCTCTATATCTTTCCTGTCTGATTTGTCGTTCGTAAACAAAAAACAAAACATGTCAGAACCACTTCGTTTAGCCAGACGGCCAAAACAAGCCCTCTGACAGTAAGAAATTTGCAATTCATGTTATAGTGCACAAAATCATATACCAATGTCTGAATTGACCATGGCTTGGTCGTCTTGAAGTCTCCCCTCATGACTTTGATTAAAACAAATGTCAGTAATACACAAAATTCAACGGTTAATAAGTCAACCGGAGAAAATATTAAAAATATAATGCGAGAATTTATACTTGTAACACTTTGTAAAGCGTCTTCTTTACACGAGTTTATTGGACAGAAAATTTAATTTTTGATCAAAATGGTGGTGAGCTTCGCGTCGTATTTTTAACTGCATCACAATATATGCGTTTAGATTTTGCATCATACGAGGATATTCTGGGATTTCCCTTCACGGCAAAACTGAATTCAGTGCCCCCATTCCCAATAAATGTTTGATGGGAATTGTTGTGTCTCTAGTGGATCATTTTCCCATTACAGCAGTGTGGTTTGCTTGGACGGTTGCTACGCCACTGGATAACATGCGTGTTTGTTCAAGAATCTTTGAGACATACGGACAAAACAGGACATTAATAAAGACAAAAGATCTCTCTCAAATGTGATATTTCTTAATCTGGTATGTCTGCAGAGGAAACGTAAATTTTGCACTGCGTGTGTTGTAAAAGGCAGCAATGAAAGAAAATTTCCTTTCAGCAATAATAACAGTAATTAAGATTAGATTATCGCAATAGATATGTGAATTTTAGAAGAAAGTTACAAGGAAATCCTTGTGTTTGTCGCCTTTCGTACTTGTCGTACATATAAACAGTCGTAAAAACCCGCTCCAATGGCGTAGGTGGTTAGAGTGTCCACTTCAAATGCGGGTGGTCAGATTGTCGTAGGTTCGAAACCCGGCCAAGTCATATCAAAGACTTATAAAACTGTACTATCAGCTGCCTTGCTTGGCGCTCAGTATTAAGAGGTTAGTGTAAGAACTGGTCGGAGTGGCCAGAGGATAAACGTGATTGGGTGGGGCATGATAATACGTGTCTGACATGATGCTCTGGTGCTAGACATCACTATAAACTGCCAAATTTTAGACATCCCGTAGTAATATGACTGAAAAGTTTTAAAGCTACGTTAAAAATCAAAATCTCTCTCTCTCTCATACACACACACGAATACAAACACACAATTACGTACAGAGTCGGATAAACCCTTTGCCAGGTTAGTCCTCCACATTGGTGTATCATAATTTGTGTGAAAATAGGCATCCATAACTCAACATCGCTTTACATAGTATGAGAACATACCCCGTTCACCCTGCGGACTTCCTTGGATCTCTGAACCAATATTTAACCCCTGAGTGTGAATACTACAAGTCTTTTACTACCTGCTACTAACTATAGCCTGGCTGGCGATCAACTGCAAACTTGCATAAGGGATTAACACTGACTGTCTGAGGCGATGTTTGGACATCAAACGCTATAATAATACCCACGTTTATACACTTCCCGGGATGAGCAAACGTGAAACAAACATTGACTGCGCGAGAGTTCGAGGCGCCTGTGAGCAATGTTCTTAGTGGCGACGCTATTTTGCTATAGAAAAACAGATTATATATCTGTTGCTAACTCCCCTCTCCCCAAACCCCTCTACTAGGTTGAAAGTGAAATACACTGAATATTAAAGGTGTAAAGAAAAGTTTCCAACGGCACCTCCTTTGCCTGGCACAATCCCCACACCACGTCTCACGCTGCCACCTGTATAAAAATTATCTATTTTCAACTATTTTTTTTTTGCCTATCCATAGTTCTGTTTCTAAATACCATTCTAATGGATAAAATAATCATATTTATTAAGTTTTTTTTTAAAACAATGCACGCATAGAGCTTCATTTTAAGCACATTTCTCCCTGCTAATTGGATTATTCGTAAATGCACACAAATGAACACGGGAACAACCACAAGCTTTGACCCAAATCAGTTATTAAGCGATGTCTGGAGAAGACAATATATTTCACACCAGCAACATGACAGTATGCGGAGCCTATGTGACAAAGGCTAACGGGTCACACACATCATATGTATTAGTACAAGCTATCATCAGTGCCGTTTTAAGGCATAGGAACGCAAAGCACTTGCCTTGGGCCTTTCGCAGCGGGGGGGGGGGGGAAACGGCCAAATAAAAATAATTTTGGTGTCGGTTATATTAGCAGTTTAGTGCTTGTGTCTAGAGCTCCCTCAACTTCTTAAAACGGCTCTGGTTATCGTCGTTGGGACAATATACCGTTTAAGGAACGAAAATAAAAAATTGCGATAAAAATGATATATAAGGCACGAATATCATTAATTTTTTATTTGTCAAAATTTTAACAAAGAAAGGGGTATGTTTGTAAGACCGTTCTATTACAGCAAACCATTTTTGTGAAAGTTACAAACTTTATTTACAAAATTTACAAAATCACAAAATTGTACTGTAATAATAAAACATAAACATTATTTTACCTGTGGAAGCAAAATGTTCCATACTTCGCAATAATATATTTTCTTTGGGCTCGGCCAAAACAATGTTATGATTTTGTACCCATATTATCTCACATCATGTCCGAATGGCTAGTCTTGATATGGCGTGGCCTTATGGTATGATTTGGGTCTCTATACGTTAATGACATTGCCTTACAATATTGTGATAGTTGTGGTATTCTCATGTGCCACCTATGTGTGGCCTGAGATTTGTTTTCACTAATTATAGTTTTTTTTTTTGTTCTGTTTTGTTCTTCTTGTTGAAAACGCAAAAACCACAAAACAATAAATCCACGTATTGTATGCTAACGATTGTCGGACACGTTGCCGTGCGGCTAAATGTGCGAAGCTTAAACGTGTGCTGGTTTCTTAAGCGCCTCATCAAAACTGAGTTTTTTTTTCTGATCAGCTGAGTAATAACGGCTAGCATTCAGTGGCATCACCAAGAATTAGCAAATGACTGACCGTTGTTGATAAAAAAAAAGTGGCAACGTTAATGCCATACGGAGATAAAAAAAAAGTTAACAAATATTATTCAGGTTTTTGCAAAGAGATGTAAAGAAAAACGCGAATCGTTAAAACATAGCTTTACATATCCCTTTACGTATCTCTTTCGCTCTTGTCACATGACCTACAACGAGTATACAACAAACACATCAACAAAAAAGAAATCTATGGCACGTGAGGCTCGAAAGGATCGAAATAGCTAATATCCTAAAATCCCTTAACCACACAACTTAAATAGCATAAAAGAATAAGCATTAGGTAATATCCCAACTCTATTGAATGGCATGAAACCATCTTGAGTCAAAGAAAAGGATTAAACAAAGCGAGCGAAATTCTCAAGTGTTACCCGTTGCCCATTGAAAACCCATTTCGTTTTTAATATGTAAAGCTCTCTAGCCTTCAGACTGCTCTTGCACCAACTACTTGATGTGATTCTGATAGTTGTGAATCATACGACTCGTGAGTCGAAAGTTTTGTTGGTTGGAAGAAAGCTTGACAGGATGAAAAAGAAAACTTTTAATCTAAACAATTTATATTAGTTTAACATACACCGAAACGGATACAGCCATACCCACTTACCCACTCACCACCTACATTCCTTCTTCCGCATCTATACCGATAATAAAATGGCAATTAAAGCATGACAAATACCTACAATATGTCTAATTTGTTACTAATTAGTATGTATAGAATATGACTGATTCGTTACTAATTAGTATGCATAGAATATGACTGATTTTTTTATACCAGTTATTTTGCATATAATACGAATAATTTGTTACTATTAATTAGTTTGTGCTGGGCAACGAATTACTGGATTTTCCGAGTAAAATAATTTAATAATTCAATGGAGTGAAATACGCTAAACAATTTCACCGCCACGTCGATAACAAAATAGTTTGAAATTCAAAGTTGTTTTTAAATGCTTACATGACCGAGTGGTATAAAGCGCTCACCTTTACGGATCACTGCCATCTCACCTCTGCGTGCGTTCGAGTCTCCTGTTTGGTCAATGTAGGTGTATAAAAAAAAAAACAGCCAGTAACTTCTCGTGTGTCGGTAGTTCTTTCCGGGGGTTTCCCGGGTTCTTCCTCCACCATTAATACTAGCCACCATGCATAGCCTATTTTGTGTAGGAAAATGTTGTTAAACCCAACCTGACGCCTTCAATTAAATACGACTCGAAGTTCAAATCCAACAAGGCGTGAATTATTTTATCGTACTGTGCTGTTTTCATTTGAATTAAAGAGGAGGACAGTGTAGCTGTTTAAGTTTTCTTTGTGAATAATAGCGTAAGAGCATAAAAGGTAAGCCGGTGACGTCAGCTGGGATTAAGTAAGAATTCTGCTACTTGGAATCAGTACACAATTAATAAAATCCGGTTCAGTACCCACGAATGTAGTCCCAGTCTATTTTTAGATCACTTTTTCCGGTCTAAATTTGGTGGTGATACTAGAGTTAGATTTTGGCATTCTTGGTAAGGATTTAAAGGCAATTGATTATTCTTTAAAATGTGAGCTTATGGTGTGGTTGTCTGTGTGTATTTCGGCGACAGTGCACATTGAGTAATAAGGTCATGGTGATGATCCGGAAGTGAAATCTGTGTTCCGTTACCTGGTGTTTTGTTTACAATTCAGCCTCTCAAAAAAATGCAGGTCAACCCTTGACAAGAACTAAACCGTAAAGTCATCTTTGAAGGTATTTTAGATTAACATATGATTTGTATTGATTGTCACACAGTGGAAAGTTCAGTACTGAGAAACAAATGTAGAGACCATATAGTAAAATTAATTGTGTACTATGGCCTTTCAGGAATCAGTACACAATTAATAAAATCCGGTTCAGTACCCACGAATGTAGTCCCAGTCTATTTTTAGATCACTTTTTCCGGTCTAAATTTGGTGGTGATACTAGAGTTAGATTTTGGCATTCTTGGTAAGGATTTAAAGGCAATTGATTATTCTTTAAAATGTGAGCTTATGGTGTGGTTGTCTGTGTGTATTTCGGCGACAGTGCACATTGAGTAATAAGGTCATGGTGATGATCCGGAAGTGAAATCTGTGTTCCGTTGCCTGGTGTTTTGTTTACAATTCAGCCTCTCAAAAAAATGCAGGTCAACCCTTGACAAGAACTAAACCGTAAAGTCATCTTTGAAGGTATTTTAGATTAACATATGATTTGTATTGATTGTCACACAGTGGAAAGTTCAGTACTGAGAAACAAATGTAGAGACCATATAGTAAAATTAATTGTGTACTATGGCCACTTAATCGGGGACACGAAATACATTGGTGGCCGAAACGTTGAGCATAAGAAAAAAAGAAAATTTGCTTACTGGGAGTGAATAACAAATATACGGGGTGGGATTTTGACTAATTTCTTTGCCACTCGTGAAAACACAGTTTTTCACCCACTCGATGAAAGATATCCGTTATTCCAACCGCTTAAAGCAAAATCCTCTAATCATTTATGTGCACTTATTTAAGTTAAATTTAGCATCAGTTCAGAATCAGCCCAGGTCGGTCCACAGAACGGGATAATCTTACAATGAGGCTGTGCCTTGATTAATTACCGGACACTGTATTATAACTATGCGATTTATCCATACGACTTCACAGCTGCAAAGTGCATGCATTGTATAATATTATATAACACTCCACAGGCATGCATTGTAGAATATTATATAACACTCCACAGGCATGCATTGTAGAATATTATATAACACTCTAGAAGTGCATACATTATTGAATTCAAACACTCCATCAGGCTGGGTGTTTTCTTACAATGTCATTCATTTTTCTTTTGTCGTTTTCATTGTTACATTTAAATAAAATATAATTTTTTAAAAAAAAGATGTTTTTTATGTGTAACATATCAATGTTATAAAGATATGTAACTTATTATCATGTTCGTTGAAAATAAGTTTAAATTCAATTCTGCTTCTAACAAACAAAGGATGTCAAGTAGGGCAATCTGTGTTTGCATTCGACAGATGGATGCAAAAAGAGGAATGGATGGATACTGATTGTAGTGTTAATTTTAAAATATTATATACGAGGTCATTATTTCCCATTATTGGACGTATTTTGACTACGACAGATAATATAAATAACCGCACTTGGCTTTATTCCAAATACATTTCATTTCCGATGCAAAACAAATCGGATACACTGTATTGTTGCCCTAAGTCTTCTTCGAGAGGTAGGACTTTAGTCTGGTCCCCTGCTTAGTATGCTCCCTGCGATGCACTCCGTTATAGTATAGCGGAGTGCATCACAGGGAGCATACTAAACAGGGGACCAGACTAGTAGGACTTTCGCGTATACCGGTGCCATAGATGGAGTAACAATGGTTTGAGCTTTTAACTCTGAAACGAATGTTGATTTTGTGCACGAAAATAGATCGTTATATCCGGACTTATGTGTTTTTCATTAGCAATCCAACGTCTATAACGAAAGGATAGATACACGATGATATATCAATTGTTATAAAGACAGAAGATATGACAACAAATTGGAATGACCAAGTACTGCAGATGAATGGACGTTGAAAGGATTTTCTATTACAGGGAGTGTAATATACGACTTCTGTCAACATATATATTCCTACACATCAAGTGACGTACTTCACAACTTAATAGTTTTGTTTCTTTGAGTTAAAGTAACATTTTCGGACGTACATTATAAGGTGTAACAACAATTTAAAAATTACTTTACAAAGATACTCAAAATATGACAAATAAAAAATCAAAATTATGTGATTAAACAAAACAGTGAGCAAATACAATCTGAGAAAAATCAATATTATACGATTAGCACAAAAAACTACAATCTATGAGTTTGTTAACAGATTTTTCGCAATCTATTAATAACGATACGTTTTTTTAAATATAGACATATTTAAACAAACTTTACAATCACTGGACGTCGCGTTATTCTCGCGAACTTGTGTTTAACACCTATCATTCCGTGCGTCTCTAACCTATTTATGAGGAATCAGCTGACCTGCTAAAACATATGCAAATCTTCCTATAGTAACCGACAAAGAGGCGAAATTACTCAAGTGAAATTCTTCTAAAAGTTGCCAACAACTACGAGTCTCACTAATTCCGAAAGAGAAACGCGATACAAGGAGCTATATAACACGATAGTGTGTGATTTTATACCATAAAATAGTTTATAATAAAAGACAGTTGTCACCTGATGTCATCCTTGATGTTGCACATAGATTTGTATTAGCTTCATAGCACCTAATCAAAATAAGTGAAAAACCTCCATTCAATAAACAATAAGCAAATTAACATTTGTAACCAAACCCTTAACGCGCTTTTTTCATGACTGATCTTGAAACAAGGGTGAATGGCATCAAACGTGTAGTAGAAAGAATTGTATTAGCTTCATAATTCATGCCATGTATGACGAGAATCTAGCAAGGAAATCATGTATGACGAGAATCTATCAAGGAAATGACTTCGCAAGTCAATGGTTGTCGATCCACTAATGCCCTCTAGCGGTTAAAAAAATTACTGCCAGTATCATGCCAATGAAATAACACTCAGCATTACGTAGTAGTTATTAACGTATGCCGACTTCCATGATGTCCCTACTGGTAATTAGTCAAGTAGGCTGACTTTCTTGACCGCTCCGGTGGCCTTACTGGTAATGTGTCAAGTATGCCGACTTCTATAATGTCCCTACTGGTAATTAGTCAAGTAGGCTGACTTTTATGACCGCTCCGGTGGCCTTACTGGTAATGTGTCAAGTATGCCAACTTCCATGACTTCTCACTAGTAGTTATTGGAGTAGGTTGATTTCCATGATTTCCACACTCCTCGACTCGAAAGAAAAGCTTGCGTTTGAAATGTTTAATTGGAGAAATTTACTTGAGATACGTGTTGTTGTATATAGAAGTGAATATGAATTTTGCAGCCTACATTATTCTCCAATTAAATACAAAGTGCGATCTGATTGGATCAGCTTCTTTCGGTGGAATCCAATCATATAGAAACGCGCTAAATACTAGTTACGTATGACATGGGTCGATGTGGAACGAATGGGATAACGACCCATGGCTAGATGGATAAGAAGACTGCAAAATTAAACAATTTTAACCGAAATCTTGTGAATTGCTGACGATGGCAATGATGGAGAAAAGTGGCAGCTGTATCTCGTTTTCCACTAATTATTGATAATAAGCTTCCAATTATTTCGCTTTCCACTCGAAAACAATGTTATAATGTTTTGAAAATTAAATAAAACGAAAAAAAATAATTTAAACCAAATAGTCCACCCATCCACTCCTGTAAAAAATAAAAACAAGGTCTGTGGAGAATGATGCAAAATGGGACGACAATGCAAGGTTAATTTTTTAGGAAAAAATCAACAGTCGTCTATCAGTATAAATTAGTCCGACTCTATTATTTTTTTTTTAATTCACGAGTGCACGTGCGTTGATTGAGCTACTACGAAGTGCACGAACACGTTTTATTGCAAATGTAGTCTTCTTCTAGGAGATTTTTTGTTTAAGGTTAGTTCGAAAGCCGAATCTAGTTATCAATGACTTGCCCGTGTTAGTGAAAATGAAATTTGTGTAGATCTGAACGGGAAATGGCGGCATATAAAATGTAACAACATAAGGTAAATTTGTCAGATTGCATATAGATTAGTTACTGTTATCAACATATTCAAATTATTTTGACTGTGAATATGTTAATTTTTATGGTGCAGGAATTAAAATACATGGCCTACGTACTCATGAAAAAAAAAATCGTTCTCAGGCAAATTATTCAAGTATATCAGGGGTGCTCGCAGACTCACTGTTTTCATGGGGTGGTTGTAGACATGTAGTTGTCAGCTAATAAGTTTTATGGATGAAAGACAACACGCGTTTTTAGGTGAAATCGGGCGGACTGGTGCAAATGCGCCTCTCTCTCTCTCTCTCTCTCTCTCTCTCTCTCTCTCTCTCTCTCTCTCTCTCACACACACACACACACACACACACACAGTGCCAATATGTGCGGGCGCTCATGTATATGTGTACTGCTTAGTTGTTAATTTTGATATTTGATTTAGTATGCTCATGCCTAAAATCCTTCAAAAATCCTTGAATAATAGTTCTTTAATTATCCTTGAATAATAGTTCTTTAATTATCCTTGAATAATAGTTCTTCAAATATCCTTGAATAATAGTTCTTCAATTATCCTTGAATAATAGTTCTTCAAATATCCTTGAATAATAGTTCTTCAATTATCCTTGAATAATAGTTCTTCAAATATCCTTGAATAGTAGTTCTTCAAATATCCTTGAATAATGGTTCTCGAGATCATGTCTGATAATTCTGAAGCCATAATGTTTGTTCGAGCACACTGCACGTTAAGGAAACTACGACAGAATTTAATAAAAGGCAAGTTAATGTGATCTTTAGATAGTAAATTAATAGACTGATTAGCACATTTCAAACTTCGAAAACTGTCGAAACTGTATGGAAATAAATAGGGCTCGTAATACATATAAATAATTAAAAACTTTAAGCTCCACAGGCGCAGATGTAAGCAATGATTTTTTTTATATACACGGTTTTACACTCCAGCAGGATTCCACTGCTGCTGGGTGGGATTGTGTACTTGAAATAGAAAACATTGTCTTGTTTGGCAAGAAAACAGCTTTTTAAAAAAATATGCGCCAGACCATAAAAACTGACTGACTATGAACTTGGCAATAGCACAGGACACATTCTGTGAAAATGGTTGTGTTGTACGTTATTTCTGTTCAAAAATATACGTAAGCCAAAATGATAATTTCTCATGGTTCAATATAAATTCTTGTGACAGATTTATTCCTGACTTAGAAGAATAGATAGAGGAACTAGGAAAACACATGTCCCTTAAAAATCCCGACTTCCAATTTGATTGATGTCAATACTGAAACAGGTAGGCATACGAAGCATTGGTCAAAAATATGATACCTTGACCCCAATATCACAATGTTGAGAAAGCATGCAGTTGAATGGATTGTCTTAACGTCCTAATGATTCTTCTGAAAGAATCAATCAAGGGATATAGCAAATAAATGCAAATGAAGAAAACCCACTAACCTATACGTTTATATACTGATGATTTCTTTTGAGACGCACACCGGCAACTATTTTCTTATATCAATTAACAAAGATTGTTGAGTTTCCTACGCAGTCTGATTGGCCAATTCATTTTCCATGTCCTTTCGTGAATTTTCATACAAATCGAGGTTTTGCCAGCCAATATATCAGGACTTGTGGACATAGGTCATCTCAGATGGGCAACCCTAGGTATCCAAAGATGCTGAAATAATGGCAACGCAAGTCAAGCCGATGCAAACACACCAATTTTTTAAGGCACATTTTCCAATATACTGTAATTTGTCTAATGCATACGTCATTCGGTTCTTTTGCAGCTGTCAATATTCTCTACACCTACTGAGAACAGGCAATCTTTATTCTTTTATAAGAATTACTACAAGACAACGGTTTTGGATCTTGAATGGCATGGAAGCTAGGGTGGGGATATTTTGGGGTGGAAGGCTGAAAGTAATATCCAAGTCACCATCGCAAAGTCGATATTTGCGTTTCCTTAAAATGTGGATATTTGCTTTTCCTTAAAATTTTGATATTTACTTTTCCTTAAAATGTTGATATTTGCTTTTCCTTAAAATGTTGATATTTGCTTTTCCTTAAAATGT
The DNA here is from genome assembly GCA_016746295.1 of Potamilus streckersoni. Taxonomy (NCBI): domain Eukaryota; kingdom Metazoa; phylum Mollusca; class Bivalvia; order Unionida; family Unionidae; genus Potamilus; species Potamilus streckersoni. The sequence continues at coordinate 11,899 of JAEAOA010001480.1, forward strand.
AGATATTGCGTTTCGTTAAAATGTGGATATTTGAATTTTCATAAAATGTGGATATTTGCGTTTCTTAAAATGTGGATATTGCGTTTCCTTATAATGTGGATATTTGTGTTTCCTTAAAATGTGGATATTTGCTTTTCCTAAAATATGCATATTTGCAAAGGATCCCGTCCCCAGTATTATATTATGACACTTATCTTGAATTTGATTTCGAATCCTTTCGTTGACTGTGAGTATGTCACCTTATATTCCCAACCAATTATAAAATCAAAAAGCATCAATGATTTAAAAAGTGCACAGAACATATTCATTTCATTGATTATTTCATAATTTCTAACTCGATTATGAACAAACGGTTTCTGACATGCCATTATCTATTTTAAAACTAAAAAGAAGTATTCAGTATAAATGAGGAGCCTGTTCACGTTCATCTTCCGATTGCAGGATGAGTCCATTTTCAGTGATGGTGTGGGTGTGAGGCCTACACGGTAAACACTGTCGTCTGTATGTAACGGAAAAGGAAGCAGTGTCTAATTCTAATATTTCCACAAAATAATTTTAAAAAGTGGGGAAAATGTACACTTATCTATCAAAGTTACTGAAAATGATGGAATTACCCGGGGCTTAAAGAAGAATATAAATTTCATCCCTCCCTTTGTGTCAACAACACATACTCGCCAACGTAAATATGGACGACGTACTAAAGCTAATTTTCTGATGAAAGATGTAATTATAGTTTAAGAAAATGATGTATTAATGTTGAATCGTGTCCTTCTTACCAAACTGCTTTTCTAACACGAGTACTAATAACACAAGTCTAAAACAAGAACTTGTCATTTACCTGTTTATCAACTTTTTTTTAAAAGTATAACTGTGTAGTGAAAAAAGGCATTATTAATACGCTATTGCAAAACAATCAAAATCAACTAAGTGAAGAATTAAATGAGAAAGAGAAGGAAAATAAGAAGGCTGTGATGGACAAGAACGAGAAGAAAAAAAATAAAAGAAAAACAACCGTTGGTTCTCTGAGAATTGCTTCACGCATGGTCTGACTGGATGATCTGAGAACTCTCAGGGAAATACCTGACCTGTCTTCAAGCACTTAGAGACCCCAATAAAATCGTACAGTCCGACCCTGGCCAATCGGATTAAAAGCAGATCTCCATTGTCCTTCAGTCAGATTGGACACTGGCTGTATGAGTAAGTTTTTTTAAAAAAAAAAAAAGTACTCTGAAAAACATCTATTATAATGGTGTATCGAGGAGACAATGCGTTCAGTAAAACGGGTTGGGCATGCGCATTTTAATAGTGTGATATATCTTTACGGCGAATACAACAAAGCAAGATCTGATTAATATATCTTCATTTTCATGTGCAAAGACGTTAAATTCGGTCAAACATCATATACAACGTTGATTGCTTGAATATCAACTTTTCCATTTCACAAGATAATAATGATTCCTGTAAGCTGCACAGCTTATTACATTAAAAGCTATTGATGACAAATTCCCAGTACAAAAGGACGTGCCTTTCTTTATTATCATTAATAAAATCCCAATAAAGAAGAACCAGTATATCCCTAATTTCACAATGGATCAGCTTGTCTCCGATTTCACTACAAAAATGGACCATGCTGTCCCAGATTTCACTAACAATGTCTATACAACAATGAACCAGAACATCCCTAATTTAATAATAGACCAGCCTGTTTCTAATTTCACAAACAAAATCAATCCAAAAATGGACCAGCTGTCCCTAATTTAACTAACAAAATGTTGACAAAAATGGGACAGCCTGTCTCTACTTCCACTGACAAAATCCTTTCATAAATGTACTAGCCTGTCTACTTAATTCATTAACAATTGCAATCTTTGTTTTACTCAGTTTTTCTATAATTTTCACAATGAAAAAAAATTGAATGAATGAACAGCAGAAACTATGAATTAAATTTTTACTTTTCTTTAAATACTCCTTTTATATTATCTATGTAAACCTAAATGATTTTTAAAATTCAAAGAATACTGACATTATTGTTATTATTATTATTATTATTATTATTATTATTATTATTATTATTATTATTATTATTATTATTATTATTATTGGGCGGCGGAGTTAAAACCATTTAGCTACAAATTGCAATTTTAAAAATTTAAGTGAATATTTTCTATTGTCTCTACACCGCAGACACTCACCATACTCCCCTCCAACCACCACCACCATCCCCCAGAGCATTACCATTAATATAGTTCCTTAGACAGTACAAAATAAAACTGGGGGTAGGAGAGCAGAATTTGTGACATTGGGTCCCGATCCAATCAAGAAATAATTATATGTGCCAAATGAAGACGGTCCAGCTGGTAAATTCTACTGAATTCAACAGATGGTATCGAAAATTAAATGTACAAATATAACAATAACGTTGCGAATTGAACGATCGATCTACGGTTTGTAAAGGCTCAACTTACGCAAAAGATATTTTAACGGCAGATATCAAAATAGAATTGTGGCTAAGTGCTAATTTTGGTTTACACGTCACGACTAAAAACAGATATCAAAATAGAATTGTGGCTATGTGCTATTTTTGGTTTACACGTCACGACTAAAAACATATATTAAAATAGAATTGTGGCTATGTGCCATTTTTGGTTTACATGTCACGACTAAAAACAGATATCAAAATAGAATTGTGGCTATGTGCTATTTTTGGTTTACATGTCACGACTAAAAACAGATATCAAAATAGAATTGTGGCTATGTGCTATTTTTGGTTTACATGTCACGACTAAAAACAGATATCAAAATAGAATTGTGGCTATGTGCTATTTTTGGTTTACATGTCACGACTAAAAACAGAATATTACTGAGCTGCATAATTAGCACGAAAGGTTCATCATTTTGCTCTGAATTAATATTCTCTGTGTGTGCGTGCGTGTGTGTGTGTGTGAGAGAGAGAGTGAGAGAGAGAGAGAGACAGGTTAACCTAAGTTGAACAAAAATGACAAACATAACGTCAGCCTTGATCACTAAATATTGTATGCCCTTAAAATGCATTATTATTATTATTATTATTATTATTATTATTATTATTATTATTATTATTATTATTATTGGCTGCAGACATTACTACTGGGACTCAGCTGATTTCGTACAGTTGTAGGCCTCCATTTGGCTTTGATCACAAAAAGTTGCGTGTTGTTGGTCAAGAGTCTCCGATGGAACCATGATTACAAGAGCATGCAACTGCTGAAGGTGCTGTTTACATTAAAAAAAACTTCTTATGTTTTTGATAAATATAATAATTAGTGTTGAATTTTAAAGATAAATTTTGGTAACAAAGGTATTTGCTAAGAATGAAAACAATGGGTTTTTTCCCTGTAAAGTAGGAGTTGATATAAAAAATTTTATCATTTGTCCTATTATATCGATTCAATGCACAATACAAAAAGAAAATGTCTATCATTAGTCTTGTAATATTGATTCAATACAAAATACAAACAGAAAATGTATATCATTAGTCTTGCTATACTGATTCAATACACAATAAATAAAGACAATTGTTCCCAACTTTTTATCGGTGTCTAAATAATCGCTTTTGGTGTTTTTCACAGTGCGGGGTAGAAATCTAAGCATAAGATTTAGTTCAATTTTGCAACAACAATAAAAAAAATTATGCAACATCATGAATCAATCTGATAAAGCAATTTCAATCGTCGCTTTATAAACAAAAAACAAGAGAAATATTCAATTAGCATTAAGAAGCAGGTATCACACACTTGACTATGCGATCGAAATGATGTCAATTCACATCTCAACATATACTACGATGACTTTATGGCCCATCAGTCTGTATACATGTAATTATCGTCACTAGCTAACTTCAAACGTCAACCCAATCAAATGTCGCATAATGTACCAGCAGCATCTCTCTCTCTCTCTCTCTCTCTCTCTCTCTCTCTCTCTCTCTCTCTCTCTCTCTAACCGCTCCTGTGGCCTAGTGGTTAGTAGACCGTCCGTCTCTGATGCAGGAGTTCGTGGTTTTTGAACCCCGGCTGAGTCATACCAAAAGACTTTTAAAAATGGTACTAACCAGCTTCCTCGCTAGGTGCTCATCATTAAGAGGTTAGTGTTATGACTCGTTGGCCTAGTGTCTGGATAATGCTACATGTATGCGGCATTATGCCCTAGTGATAGACATCATGATAAACTGTCACACTGCAGACATCGTAGCGAAAAGACTGAAAAAGTGTTAAAGGCTACGTTAAAAATCTAAATCACAATCATAGACACATCTGCCGGCGAATTAGTCGACCACACAAATCGGGGCTGTGCAGTTTGTAGTTGGCTCGACTTGTAAGCGATTATTTAACTTCACATTATAATATGTAAGAATTATTATATGTACCAATGGGGAAGGGTAGCGGGTAAGGAAAGGGGTAAGAAAGGTAACTCAGTTTAATAACTACGCACTAAATCTGTATGCAAGCTGGTTTAGAACAGGTTTATTGTCTGTTTTGCCTGTTATCGTTATCTTTTCTTTCGGCTGGATTCGTTCAAAACGCGATGGAGCAGACAGGATGTAATTTCTATCTTGCAACGAATGTCGTCTGCCAAGTCTCGTATCGATCGGCACTAATTTGACTATCAGCATAGTGCGGGAATATTGATGGAATATTATTTTCACTTCCCCAGACAATTTATCCAAATAAATAAATATTGAACATGATAAGTTGAATCACTGGTTTGCAAAAGCGAATAAAATATTCTGCCACGTGCGGAAAGCGACAAAAGAATGATCATCTGTCATAATTACATGATAAATTCCTTTATATTCATTTCGTAGGCCCTTCAGGCTTGTTCTCCAACCTTATCAAATGCATATATTTGAAATGTCTTTAGAAGCGCCGGAATCAAATAATTAAAACAAATAGACTCTTAAGTGGTCGGTATTAAAACATTCAAAAAAGGAGCTCCATTCTTTAAATAAAAATGCACAAGTCCGCGTGCTTGAACATGGCGAGTCTGAAGTTTTCTTTATACGTGAGATTAATACTGAAAACAGTATGAAAACAAGATTTAGCTTCATCCTGTAACACTACAAACATGTCAACGATGTTTTTGTTGGCATCAAGTGACAAAAGCCTAACATGAATCTGTCTTCCTCCTAGCTGATGCGACATGAACAGGTTCCCAGTCGTTGTTCTTGGAATAATGATATTCAGAATTGTCTCTGTTTTTTGTTGTTTGGTTGTTTGTTTTTTTTTGTTTGATTTTTACAAACATTTCGTGACTTCAATTTAATATCTTCGAACTGTTTCTACAGCCGCGTTGGAAAGGGGTTTATTGTTAATATCACGTGAGCATTGGACCGTAGCTACGATGTCGTGTCGAAGTTACGAAGTGATCTTCTACCTTGCAATTGGGCAAATAAAACTATTGTCCAAGACCATAAGATGATCTGGGTATGAGTTATGATTTTTTTTAGGAAGCTTGTCTAATGAAAACGTTATTAAGCTAACACAAGGTAAATTATATTGGTATCTTTGCTCTAACAGTACGACCTTCGGAAGTACGGACGCGATGTCATTATATGGCATACGAAAATAAAACGAGGTTGAAAACGGATGTAATTATATAACTAATATGACGAAGGATCTAAAACAAAATATCTGATGAATAAAGCAAACGCTATTTTACAAATAATTTTGCATTGAAATACTTCAATTCTGGCATTAAAAAGGGTACTATTTAATTTCTTTCAGTATAATATGGAACAACTTCAAACTTATTGACAATATGCTGAAATCACACATAGCTGCTCCATTGATACATATAAGCGTGTACACCATCCACGAAGTTTGTCATAGACCGATAAATCAGTGATTGGTGTTTAATGCCATTTTTCAGCAGAAGATATACATAGCGGCCAATGTCAATGGTAGCGGCATCCCGGAAAAAAACAAAATACGGAAAGAAGCACCGACCCTCTAAAAGCTGCTGGCAAGCTTTCTCACGTACCTACATTGGCTGAGCCCGAGACTCGAACCCATGCAGACATAGGTGAGACGGCAGTGATCCGTAGTGGTAAGCGCTTTAGACCACTTGCCCACTCGGGGTCCCTTAAAATATCAGCGATTAATTGTGTGAAAATGTTGCAAATGCAAAATGTAAACATTGCTAATATGTGCGTAAACATAAATACTAGATTTTCACAACTGAGCGAAGTAACAAATCTTTATAGTGTACAATAATTATTATCTAAGTTATCATAATAAAACTCAGACATGCACATTAAAAACCGAAGTATGAGTAGATTAAATAAAACCAAGTGCAGCACAGTCTTGCTAATTATCGCATGAAGTAAGATTGAGCAATGAAGATTTGTTAAGAAGTGTAATAAGCAGAACTCCTAAAGTGTCCAGTTAATTCTGATATTAAAAATAACAGCTTTTTTTTCTAAAACTCTGTACTATTATAAAAGATTAATTTCTTTATAACACCTATAAATTTAATGTTGTTAACTGTAAATCTTTGTTTGAGTTTCAATTAATTAAGCTGTAATACATTAAGCAAGTTTCGCAGATGAACGTATGCTGAAGAAAGCAGGGGGATGACACACTGTTTTTCTAAAGGGAAAAGCTAGAACCGAGGAAAAGCTGCATGGAATGGGGCTTGCTACCAAAATTATTCTGATGAAGGACATTCCCACCATTCCAGTTGGCATCATCGAGGACTTGTGAAACTGCGCTTTTCTCTGAATATGTGACCAGAAGAAACAAAGAAACCGTAGCGTGATTATTACCTTCTCACCAACCAGTGACAAATTGATAATCGCGGGCGACATCAACACCACAGTTGAGAAAGCTAACAGCAAGTGGAATGGTGTACTTATATCACACCCTATAGGGAAGTAGAGTACCAACGCTTTGCTCTTCCTGAGCAAATGCGCTGATGACATGATGTGCATCGTCAACACTTTATTTCAGCAAGATGACAGGTACAAAACAGCCTAGAACCGTCCGTGGCGCAAACAATGCTATCTGAAAGAAGACTTCATTGTCAGTCATAGAGATCTGTGAGACATCAGACTCGCGCGCGTTAGGCTTGGTGATGAGTGTTGGACCGACCTCAGACTGTTCAAATCAATTGTTAACGTAAGCGTTTTTCCATTCTGCGCATGCGTAAAGAGATCATGATGGCTGGATTAACACAGCGAGACTGAAAATGAATACCATTGAAACCGATTCAAAGAAGCACTCGACAATAATCTTAAGTCTAGGGTACCAAATTCAAGGACGTCATTAAAGAAACAGAAAATGCCATTCTGGAACAGAAGACACGCGTGCATTAGGGTTGGTTTGATGAAAGTAATGAGACTATCATTCAGTTCATCCAGGAAAAGAACATGGGAATGAAAAATTTACCCAAGTTTCATCGCCAAGACAGAAAAGTTCAAACACCTAAAGGGACAGGCCCAAAAATAACTCTGTTAGATGACAGAAAAGTAGTGGCACAATAAGGTTATGTAAGTACAGCACTATTCCGATATTTAAAGCGCTCTTTAGTTTATTGAAAACTGTTTATATCCTTAAAGAATAGGATCCACCCCTTTGCTCTCAACAAATGGAACGACGCCCATCAAAGACATGGATCAGTTGCAAAATCGCTGGGCGGAAAACTTCATGGGCTGAAAACATGATATCGTCTGTCATCTCCACAGCTCTCGAACAGATATCTCAAGTCATTCCAGAAAGAATTTGATCTACAACCTTCGCTGACGAAATCAAGAAGTTCACCCGCCAGATTAACTCAGACAGGACTCAGGAAAAGGATGGACTCCCAATGGAAGTATATAAAACTTCAGGACCCTGTGCAATTAACGTTTTTTGTGATATATTCCAGAGTATCTTCTAACAGGAAGCAATGCAAGAAGATTTCCGTAATGCCATGACCATTTCTCTACGAAAAAATTTAGCAAAGCTGACTGCACCAACTACAGTGGTATCTCCCTCATCCACAAACCTGGCATGATCTTTGCCCGAGTCATCTTGAACCGACTAATTACTGTGTCAGAAGCTAACCTACCTAAGACCCAGTGTGGTTTCCGTCAAGAACCAAGCATGTTGAACATTTTCACTGTAAGGCTGGTCTTGGATAAATGCATTGAGCAAACTTGACCTCACCAAGGCCTTCGATATAGTAACAGGATTACTTTATGGTCTATGATATCATGGTATGGCTGCCTGCGCAGTTTTCGTCCAGATCATCCGTTTCTTCTATGATGGCATGAAATAACAAGTCCCCTCCAACGGAGGTCTCGAACGGTGTAAAACCGGGCTGTGTCCTGTCACCTCTCCTCTTCAACCTCTTCTTATCTACATCCTCAACAACTCCGCACAGGAGCTACAAGAGGGAATGTATATCAGATACGGTCTTGACGATTCATTATTCGACCAGTGACGACTTACTGCAAAACAGGAGACGCTGGAAGTTCTCATCCAGAAATTCTGGTTGCTGATGAATGTGTCAGACTCACTGCAAAAGAGTAAACTCTTAAAACTTTCATTTAGAAAGCTGTTTGCTGATGACTGTGCCATCATGGTACAAAGGACAAATGACCTGTAACAGTGCTCAACAAGTTTTCCGAAGTCTTCAAGTTATTCGGCCTCACAGTTAACCTTGGCAAGACTGAAATTCTTTTCCAGCCATTCTTAAACACCAGTGCGACACAAACAGACATCATCAATGACGTCGCTCAACTGCAAATTGTGGACAGCTTTAAACACCTAGCTAGTGTCATCTCCCAAAATAGTTCGCTTGATAAGGATATCTCCGCAAAAATCAATAAACCAAGTCAGTTACTCGGAAGGCTTTGTAACAGATTACTCGACCACCACAATGTTACCCTACCCACAAAGTTGAATGTGTATGACGCAGTGGTCTTCACCTCTCTGCTATAGGCTGCGAGACTTAGAATGTATACCACAGACACATCAAGCCAAAGCTGTAGAAATTCCATATGAGAGTTCTCCGCTCTATTCTTCGGATCCGATGACAAGATAAGATTAACAACCTCGAAATCGCGGATAAAGCCAGGACAACAGCTGTCTAGGCAATATTGATTAAGGCCCAACTTCACTGATCAGGCCACGTCATCAGATCTTCTTTGGGAACTGCACATGGCCGAGGAAACCTAGGCCGACAACGCAAGCGCAACACAGATACACTGAAATACAGTCTAACGTGGTGCGGCCTTAAGTCACAAGAGCTACAAAGAACAGCAAAGTACTGAACCAGCTCGCGTGCTCTTACCGCAAAGCGTCAATTAACCTTGAAAATTAATGCCCTAGTCAGAAGCCACAGTTCAGTTTCCGTCCCTACAACTACAATAGACTTTCAATGTCCCATCTGTCGCCGACTATGCAAGTCAAGACTGGGACAGCAGAGCCATCGACGTATTAACAGATAATTGTACAGACCCCGTCCTCATCGAGTTCGAAGGACTATTATTATTAGTACAAGTATTAGTAATAGTATCATTATTATCATATACGCTACCGTCAAGTGCCAATTTGCCAGACAGAGAACTTTGTACATGTCATTGCATGAAAGTAATGAAGCATTTTACATTACATCAGCACATAAGTTCGAAAATGTAAAATTGGATTCCACAAACGTTTAGGAAAACAAATTCTTAAAAAGAACTATACATATGAAGTATTAGGAGATAAACAATAAAATGTAAAAATGTAAAAATTCTGTCAAATATAGCTAAAATATATGGTCAAATATAGCTAAAATATATGGTCAAATATAGCTAAAATATATGGGATTTCGTTATATTCACGAATTCTTAAAAGTAGGGTTCGTAATAGGCAGATGGTACTTTATCAGACACAAAATATAACCTTATTTTCTTAATTTACTTTTGGTACTAACTTTGTTATAATTTTTTTCATTTTCAATAAAGCTTCATTTTTTTACTTTTAAGAGCGCTATATACCAACCAACAGAAACAATTTGTTTCCACGATAACCGATAGATAACATTACTTTAAACACTCTTTCTGGGACTATATATATATATATATATATATATATATATATATATATATATATATATATATATATATATATATATATATATATATATATATGCATGTTTCTTCCAAAACGCCCTCCCTATTACTTTCATTGAAGTTTCCAGAGATGTTATAACAAAATAAAGCAAGCAATAAAAGTAGTCTGAGTTAATTTGATATTGGGATCAGATAAATTGTCGTCAATTTCTTCTAACCAATCGATGATCGATTGGCGATCAGTTAAGTTTTACCGTTAAGATTTTCAAATAATCGAATTCCGAACAAATTCTATTAAACAAATCGTAACCTATTTCAGTAAAAGCTTTACCAAAATCACTGAATGGGATTGCATTGCCAATCTGATTACATTCAAGGTCTACTTTTAAAATGAGGACTCGGGTCACCATTATTACTTTCAGTACCCTGAATGTATCCCCAATATATTTTGGAGATTTATTTTCCCACTTTTATTTTGGTGGTGATCCTTGATTTTGATTTATGTATTCTTGGTATTGATTTTAAAAAAAGCAAACAACTGTTTATTCTTTATAATTGGAGCAATACGGTATGGTTGTCTGTGTGTATTTTGGCTACAGTGTACTAGCATAGAAGAATTACGGTATGTTTTGCGGTGTGCAATTTGGCTACAGTGTACTACATAGGAGAATTACGGTATGGTTGACTGTGTGTATTTTGGCTACAGTGTACTACATAGGAGAATTACGGTATGGTTGCCTGTGTGTATTTTGGTTATAGTGTACTAACATAGGAGAATTACGGTAAGGTTGCCTGTGTGTGTAGTTTGGCTATAGTGTATTATCATAGGAGAATTACGGTATGGTTTGCTGTGTGTATTTTGGCTACAGTGTATTATCATAGGAGAATTACGGTATGGTTTGCTGTGTGTATTTTGGCTATAGTGTACTATCATAGGAGAATTACGGTATGGTTTGCTGTGTGTATTTTGGCTACAGTGTACTACATAGGAGAATTACGGTATGGTTTGCTGTGTGTATTTTGGTTATAGTGTACTATCATATGAGAATTACGGTAAGGTTGCCTGTGTGTGTAGTTTGGCTACAGTGTATTATCATAGGAGAATTACGGTATGGTTGCCTGTGTGTATTTTGGCTACAGTCTACTACATAGGAGAATTACGGTAAGGTTGCCTGTGTGTGTATTTTGGCTACAGTGTATTATCATAGGAGAATTACGGTATGGTTTGCTGTGTGTGTGTGTAGTTTGGCTATAGTGTATTATCATAGGAGAATTACGGTATGGTTTGCTGTATTTTGGCTATAGTGTATTATCATAGGAGAATTACGGTATGGTTTGCTGTATTTTGGCTACAGTGCACACAGAGTAGCATAGTCACAAAATTTTGTAAAGTTTAACTTCTCTCAAAAATGCGAGTTAGCGCTTAAAAGTAACTGTACAGCGAGTTCATCTTCGAAGATACTGTAGATTAATATATGATTTATTACGATCTGGACACGCTAGAAAGTTCAGTACTGATTAATAAATGTGCAAACTATATAGAGAAGATAAATTTGACCTGAGTTCAAGTATGTCTGCGATCTTTTAAACTAACTGCAGCGATGTTAAACTAAGACCAAATCCATACTATCTGTCAAAACCGCACTAATGCTCAGGATACCTCACAAAGGAAGCTGGAATGTTTTAAGTTATTCTTGTTATATTAGTAATTGTACAATCTATATTTATATTACTATATTACAATTAATGAGCCCTCAACGGAAACAATTCATACAGATTGATTTATGGTAAATAGAGTACTAGATACGTTCTCGTAATTTGCATTGTGTGTCTGTACTTCCCTGAATATTGGCAATGGTTGCCAAACGAAAGTCTGTTAGCCCAGTAGTCGCTAGAATTATAAGAAAATACTAGTACTGACATTTATGTCCACCAGGGATTTTTGGCACTGTGGTGGTGGTTCACGACGGCAGTAATCACAATAACTATCAAGATAATAGTTCATGTTTTTTTTGGGGGGGGTATAAATGATGAACCGAATACAATTGTAAGGTTGCAATTTGTGTTGCTAGCTAGATTGTATCTTAAGAACTTTAAAAACAGAACACACACAAAAAGACAGTACTGCCAAATTTGAACCAATTCACGAACTCTGCACAGGGTAGGACAATATTTTTGAACTCAGATAATTGGCAGGATACGAAAATTGAGCATGGCTTTTTGTTTTGTGTATGCGTGGATGTGTGTGAACACAAAAAGGATAAAATTAATGAATTAAAGTTAATTTATAAAACAGGTAAACGCTTTGATCTGCAAACAGAAACCATGACGAAATCATTTTAAGAATTGACTCATCAGAATACATAAAATATTATAAAATATAATTTAAACAAAGGAGGAACTATGAATAATATAGATTAGCAATGACTCACCCCTTAACTCTGCTTGAACTAAGCTGGGTCTGTCGATGCAGCTGCCTGTATTGCAATACGAGCTTTTTTCACGATCGTACGAGAGTCTTATAACTGCCAACAACTGATGAGGTCATGGGTCGAACCTATTCACGATTGAGGGAAGACCATTCTCTTGCGTAGTGCAGACAAGAGGGCACTGTGTAACTGAAAACGAATTTGTTCAGCTACGCGTATTGGAATTGTCACCCAGCATCTTCGATATTGAAGATGTGATGAACAATCAATAATTCGCGTAACATAAAAAGCAATAAGAACACAAGCGAGCGACATTAAATGTTAGCGATTACCGCTAATCTGGATTCCAGAGATAAATGCGCAAAATAGGTTAATATTGAAAGAGGAAAAGTGAAGCAATTTGTCGTGGCTTAAGAAAGCATTTCGCTGAAATTGATTTTGCGAAAGAAAACTGCTGAACATCCAGATCTGGCATAAGTGTTGGCATTTACACTTCAACAGCAATCGCACACTTACAGTATCTGCAAAAATGTATTCAGTAACTTCCCTTCTGCAGGGGATATTTTTTTTTCTGTCTTGCGTTCCATTACCTCTAGTACTTTAATGGTCTTGGAAAATGTATACCTATTCAAATGGCAGATCCAGCGTCTTTTTTTTTCTAGGTCACAGTAGCTTTTACAGTAGAAATAAGACTATCATGTAACAAAGAAATACAGATGATTGCAATCCAAATTCTAAGCAATTTAAATATATTTCAGTAATTATTATATAATGAATGATTAAGGTACAAGTCAGTAATTAAGTTATAATTCTGTGATCAAGGTATAAGTCGATGATTAAGTTATATGTCGTGACTAAAGAACAAGTCGGTGATTAAGGTATAAATCGGTGACGTCGATGATTAAGTTATAAGTCGGTGATTAAGCTATAGGTTGGTGATTAAGCTATAGGTCGGTGATTAAACTAGACGTCGACGATTAATCCTGTTATTCACAATGGTATCAACTGATCATCTGAACAAGACAAAGTCATATTTATATAAATGTATTACTATTTTTTATGGTTCTTAGTAAATTCAACTATTGCATTTCGATATATATATATATATATATATATATATATATATATATATATATATATATATATATATATATAGAGAGAGATAGATAGAGAGAGAGAGAGAGAGAGAGAGAGAGAGAGAGAGAGAGAGAGAGAGAGAGAGAGAGAGAGAGAGAGAGAGTCTTTATTTGTCATTTTCTGGTCAACTCTTTAAAGGCCGGGGGAGGGGAGTTTGTTTTATATTAACATTTGACCTCTAGCAAGGTTTCATTAAACTATAAAGTTCCTTAGGACTTTAAACAAAATATGATGAATTGATGCCAATGCATTATTTTCTGTAACTTTAAGTTAATTCTTCTTTTGCATTTCGAATTTAATGACTGTATTCCTTCTTTAATCAATTATTTGGAAGGGGCCCAAGATGGTCAGATTTGTCTGAGGTGCTCGCATTTACAGATCACTGACATCTCACATCTAGGTTCGAATTTCGGCCTCGGAAAATGTGGGTGTGGAGAAAACTTATCAGTAGCTTCCGGGCGGTCTGTGGTTCCTCGCGGGGTTTTCCCCGTGTTCTACCTCCACAAAATATAATAATCACCATTGATAGCTTATCATGTTCAGAAAAATGGCGTTCAACCAATAAGCAAGTCAAGCACATAAATTTCCGACATAAGCCACAACTACCACAAGCAGCTAATATTTTTGTATAAAGCATTTTTTATAAAACAAGTTTTGGGGTACATTTTGAGACGTATTTTGTAAAATGGAAGCGGAAGATAAAATTAAAGCAGTCATAGTAATTAACAAGCTGACACATTTATCACACATAGGAAAGTTAAATATGACCACGCTTCATACGTCGGTCCTATTCGGAACATCATCGGCAGTTTTTGTCAAGTCGACAAAGAACCTCAAATGTAATTCGTCGCCATTGAGAACTACTGAACTACTTTTGTTCACTTGAAAAGAACCTCAAATGTAATTCGTCGCCATTCTGAACTACTTTTGTTCACTTGAAAATATATGACGAAGACAGTGTCACAGCCTGATTAATCTAGGCCTCTCTTGTAATATATGTGTGTGCCCTCAGCCAGAGGCCAATCACCAAACACATCACACCTACCTCCAATTTATTTCACGACCTGACGAAAATAGTCGAGCGATATTCTGATCGACATCGGTCGTAACCGCATATCTTTGTTTTGAAAGAGATGATCATACCATACGATTTAATGGCAATGTATGCATGATTCTTCCTTCGGATTGGTTCGTATAAATAAACTCATTATGTCTACCGATCCGGCTAATGTAGTGATGCAAGATGAGAAAGACTAACTGAAAGGTCAGACTAACTGAAAGGTCAGACTAACTGAAAGGTTAGTCTTAACTGAAAGGTCAGACTAACTGAATGGTCAGTCAATTTTGGGGGAAAATTATAATTATAACCATTCCCACGATTTTCCAGATTCCCATCAAGTGCAAAATTTATGGCCAAGTTGTCCATTGCTTAATTACGGTCATGAAGACACTTGGCGTCAAAGGAGCATCAAACTCACATTTCTATACGAATATCTAACAATTAATATTGAAAGAGCTTAGATTGTTATAGGTCTGAAGTTTCCGAGAACTTTACTACAAAAGCAAGGGACTATTGCAATACAGATTATTCCTGATTATTGGATTATTTTGCCCAGAATATGTCTTTATCATATATTATACGGAATCTTAAAGGGGAATAATTATAAGATGAAGTGTCGCTGTCAGCAAAACCGTATCATTTACTTGATTTATGCTCTCTAGCAAATGTCAGATATTAAGGAAAAAAAAGTGTGTAATAACTCAAAGGTGTGTTGTACTCCGAATAAAACTGACACGCATGATACGGCATGAGAACATATAACAGCAGAAGTTTAAACAATATTTTATATTTTCATAAGAAATATTTTCAAAAATGAATTCGTTTCTGAAACTTTGCAACACTGATATAATAGGTATTATGATATAGTAAGTTTGTCTGTGCCATCAATAGGACAAGAGACAAGGCAATATATGGACCATCTTGTTCATTGGAAAGAAACGTGAAGAAATCTAACTATATCAGCTTTCATTTCTTACTGCAGGTTGTCATCATTAGCTCATATGTCATTGAAACATTAAGAAAATTATTTACATCAATTTTCATCTCTTACTGCAGCTTGTCAGCATAAAGGTCACAGATCACTGACATATGGAGTAAACTAGTTACATAAAATTCTTTGTCTTACTGCAGTTTATCAACATACACATACCAAAACCCAATTCTTGCTGGACTAGTGAATTTATGATATTAACATTTTTCTCGTATCCTCTTGTACGCGATTTTAGAACACAAAAATTGAGTGGTATAGAATAATCAGAATTTAAC
The DNA here is from genome assembly GCA_016746295.1 of Potamilus streckersoni. Taxonomy (NCBI): domain Eukaryota; kingdom Metazoa; phylum Mollusca; class Bivalvia; order Unionida; family Unionidae; genus Potamilus; species Potamilus streckersoni. The sequence goes on from JAEAOA010001480.1 coordinate 27,866, forward strand.
CACTCATAAATAATTCTAGTTCGCAACAAATCAAACCAAAGAATTCGAACAACGGAACTCCTTATTAAAACTTTATTGATTTAAAACAAACAAATGGTCCAAACATCTGCTTCTAATCAAATTTTAGTAAATATCTTCTATCATCAGGTAGCTGTCTCCTCCATCGTAACATGTATAGCTCACGAATTTCTACGATAAGGTGTGCCTTACGGAAGCCTAACATTGATCCTATAAATCGTTATAATCGTAGCAAAGGTTCTGAAAAAATGGCAAGTGTTCATAACAAATGTATCTGTGCCGTATAAATCTTACCATCTCAAGAAATTTAGTGAGAATCCGCATTCCTTATTCAAAGGAAATATGGTACGACGTTCTAAGAATCGTTCGAAGTTTGTTTAAGTCGAAGAATCTAAAGAACAGTGCCCTCATAGCAACCTTATAATTTAGATTATATCCTTACACAAAATAATGCTTGTATATACAGGACATAATATTTAATTAAAAATATTCAGAACTGAGATTTTCTATAAATCGTATTAAAAGTAATTTTTCATTAAATTATATTGGAAGTAATTTTCCACTAAAAATATTGAGATTAAAATCTATCTATTTCTCTACTACAACTGCATACTATTTTAATAAAGATCGCGCTTTTAATGAGCAAGTGCAAAATGACCCAAAACATATACAATTTCCATTGTATCTAAGATCAGCAAATTTTAGACTTTGTGAGAAACTGCTAAACAGGCAATTTCCTAGATCCCTAATGGATGCTTAGACAGATGATTCATGCGTTTCCCGTGGGAAAGGACGATATCCTGATCTGATTCGAAATAAACGACTGTGTATAAATGAGAGCAAGCTCGCGTAAAATCAGTTCGTTCATTGAAGAATCAGAAGGCTTTCTTTTCTTACAGGTAAGAATTGTTTGTGTTCGTAAACTTTTTAAATTTAAACTTTTCAATGCTGAGATTTTACGGTGAAGATGAATCAGACTTGATATTTTTGCAACATTTATGTGAGTTCTTTCTATTTTTTTTGTATTATAATGTAATAGAATATTTTATTGTTTGAAAGAATTTATGTTCATTTGTATTTATTGTATGTATTATTGGAAAAGATAAATTCAATACAAACTTGATGTTTAGATTTAATCTGGAAATAAAAAATTCTTAAAGTAATAAAGAATATTGTTTTAGTAACCTATTCCAAATTAGTATTCTATTTTAAATTTAGTAAAATACATTTCTTCAAAACAATTTATTGTATTACATAGCAACTATTGAATTTTATACTCTTTGGCTATCGTGAATTTAGTCTGTATCTAATTATTGCTATTATATTATAAAAGGCAGATATTATGCAAATGTAGGAAGTTGGTAAGCTATAAGGAAGAGTATAACTTTATGTATATTTCGTGTATTTTAAATATAAAGGCTTTATAAGATGTATCTCTATAATATAGCATTATATATATATATATATATATATATATATATATATATATATATATATATATATATATATATATATATATATATATATATATATAATCAATATTTAAATAAAGTTTATTCATTGAAGATTCAGAAGAATCTTTTCTTACAGTCGATTCCGTCGTACCTCTCCCGCATCGCCTTCTTCTCCAAAGATGTAGCTGTATCTACACCGTTATGAGTGACATATTTCCTTATGTTATGTTAACCAAACTTTTCCTTTTCATAAAAAAGCATCTCCCTTTGGGATTAACCTATACTGCTCAGATATGTCAGTACATCGATTGTAATATATCTGTGAAACAATGACCGTCATCTAGGTTTACTTTCACAAATGACCTAGCAAGAAGTGTGTGTGTGTGTGTGTGTGTGTGACCAGTTATGTATATTATAATTTACATAAGAAATTTAACATTAAGAAAATCTGATTTTCATTCATAATTTGCTAACGAATATGTGACGAAACTACTATGCCGAGATTGTTAGAAAAATCAAGAATTCCCACCTAAAGAAGTTTGTGGAAGAAAGCGATTCACTGGTAAAACAGGCTATCCCAGCTTTCTCAGCTGGCTTTTCCAACCGTAAATATTTATCTTAATTTGCTAAAGCAAAACTTAATGTGAAGGATATGTATTAAGTTTTCTATAGCCCTTGATTTTGCTTGAATAAAGAGTGGGAAAGCTTACCACCAAAAAGTTCCAGAATTATATACATGCAAATATACAAATAAATGCACAAGGGTCACATTGGGAACATTCCCGGTTAATGCGCACATGAATCTATTTTCAGGGTAGAAAAGAATTTTTCTTTACGGTAATATAAGTGGGTTTTTTGTTATAAAAAAAGAAAATTTTGTATTAAATCACGTGATTTTGTAATATCAATATATATTCTTGGTCTCGGTCTAACACTTAATCGCACATGCGTAACTGTCACAATTGAGTTCATGTTGGAGGGGTATCACAAATGTAAAAATTCTTAAAATCACAAGCACACTCATTATTCCTTATTACAACTATTGCATGGTGAGATAAGACAAGACATAAAGGATGTTTTAATGGAATTTAAATATTGATTGACGACACTGAACGTAAACATGCAATGATAACAGGAAACAAAATGATTACCGGTAATGTGGCACTTGGGACGCTTCCGTTTTGCTCTTGATAAATCTCTAGACTTGTATGTACGTATTATATATATATATATATATATATATATATATATATATATATATATATATATATATATATATATATATATATATATATATATATATATATATATATATATATATCAGGTAATAGCATCATGTTTTTCATTAGTATTGTGTATCACCCTGATTTTTTTTTATTTAGATTGCAAACAAAATAATTATTTCCTACCAAATTAAGATTAATTTAAATTAAGTTTGTTATACCATTCCTAATTTCATAATGAATAAAGAATTTATGGATTAAATAGATTACTCCAAACAAAATGCTTTCACTGCTGATTTAAACGGACTACACCATAAAAAAGTAGGTTCGCGTTGGAATATCTGGGTCCTTTCTTCCATGCAAAGGTCAAAGGTCAAATAGTGGCTATTTCTTGGCGGACATTTTATAAAATTTAAAGCATTCGTAAGGTGACAATATTTCTAGCACACAAAAGTAGCAACTTTTGCGAGGAATGTTGCCCTAATTCAGTTCGAAATTGTGTGGTCTTCTACACTCCACAGAAATATCACCGAAGAGGGTGTTGCCGTATGTATAAATCCAAACAAATGAATATATTATGTGATTCTGCTTTATAGGCTTAGTTCAGTATTTAAAATTACCAGGAGAATAAATACAAAATATTTACCCAATTGCTACCCGTTGAAACTGTTCTTTGTTTGCGCTCCCAACTAAAGTGACTAGAGCGTCCATGAAAATGGGATTAAAAGTTTAACTTGGATAATAGAGAGAGAGAGAGAGAGAGAGAGAGAGAGAGAGAGAGAGAGAGAGAGAGAGAGAGAGAGAGAGAGAGAGAGAGAGAGAGAGTAATAAATATAGTCATGAAAGATAAGTAAAACTACATGCACAATGTCCAGACAGATTAAAACATATCTAACGTAATCAATAACCAGGGATGTCATCGCAAGCCACATTGAGTTCGGAATCTCCCAGTGTTTTTATAAATAAAGCCGCGATGACATTCTCAAGAAAGTTTTCCTGCGAGTCAAACAAAATCTAATTTAATGGGATTTTTGTACAGAATAATGAAACAAAATGGATCCTTTATTGAATACAAGTTGTCAGTGTATAATCACATGACCACATTGGGATTCGGGGAGAGATATTGCTGGAGTTTATTTTGAAATGTTTTCAATCAAAGCATTATAGAAATTGTCAACTTTAGATGTTATTAATATAAATATTAGATTAGTGAATTATTTAAAATATTTGGAAAATGTTCAAACTACGAAATATAAGCAGCTGTGATCGGAAAAGAAATAACCACAGAAGAAGCACAGAAAATAAAATGGAAACAAAAGTGTTATTTGAACTTTAATGCATTGTATCAACCGGTACACATGTCACATATTTTGTTGTCGATATGTAACTTAAACACTCACTTGCAATCTTATTTCTTCCTAGTAACAGGTACGATTTTTCATGCACCAAGCCGATAGATTGTGTACAGCTTTCCACGTGTCGTGTATGGTATATATATATATATATATATATATATATATATATATATATATATATATATATATATATATATATATATATATATATATATTGTTAAATGTCATTCTGTGCGTAGATCTATGTTGACGAATCGACTGATCAGCGATAACGATACCTACACGTCGTATAATTTTCTTTAAAACTACCATGTGTCTTATACATAATTTACAACATTATTATTTTAATATTCAAAATTAACCTCGGAATGGATGGACCACAGTGACCACTTGAATGTACAAAAATACCAACATACAACATCGTGGCCACACATAGGTTTTGAAGCAGAAAAAATGTGTCTTTCTAACATATTTATACAAAAAATTATTTTCTCTTTAGAAGAACTACATTATCATATAACTTTTAACACTCACGACCTTTCTTTCTCACCATCAGTCATCTTCAAGAATTGGTTGTATTCGTGGAATCAAGTAGTATTAGAAAACCAGGTTTTCAACTCACTTTGTTTTTTTACCCTCCAAACAAGTATAAATTATAGTCCTAAATTATCCCCCACCCCACCCCCTTTTTTTTCAAAATAAAACAGGGTTTTGACTCACCCTCCCCCACCTCTTTTTTTCCCCCTACTACTACCTGTAAACAGGTATTTTGTAACCAAACAAAACAACAGGTGTTGGAATGCGATAAGCTCTTTACACAGAGGTGACTAATTTGTTAGAACAGCGCATGTGTGGAATACAATTATTCTAAAGACGGCAAACGAGTTTTACCACAAGATAACAGGATGAAAATTAAACTGTGTGTTAGAACGTTTCAGTTAACAAGGTGGAAATTAAACTAGCATTAGAATGAAAATGATATTATTTTATATCTCGTTACCAATGATTAATGTTTCAACTGTTGATATTAAAAATATTTCACTATCACGACTATAGATACTAAATTTTACTTTACCACTCACACAGCGACGGGACTCAAACAGATCTTTCATTTCTGGTTTGTTCAGAGGATATTTTTTGTTGATAAAATATACCTTTGACCGATCGAGATCAATTGTGAGTTTAGTATAGTTTTGTTGGCTAATGGGGCTGTGAAAGTTTTTAAATTCCGCTAGCAACTTTTGATACAATTGTTCGAGATAATTGAAATACATGCTGTTATCAGATCTGATGAGCGAAAGTTTTAACTTGTCACATGTTCCATTAAAACATATACCTGATGTTTCATTATTAAATTCAACTGTCAATTGTTTACCGTCCATCATTAGATATTTGATGTTACTATTGTAGCTATTTGTCATTGTCAAATTTTCAAGCATTATTTTATAAGTTTAGATAAAATTTCAGTTGGAAAAGATAATGTCGAGTATAGATCTATCATCATAACAATACCCAAGGGCAAATGTATCTACCCCATTTTCACAATAGCGTTTGTCATCAAAATTATACAATCCACGTTTGATAATGACATCTGTTTCGAGTTTATGATGATTAGTTCGAATTGCCATAGCTCTCATAAAACTAACACCACCATCAAGCGCATACCTGTAGTCATCAAATTTCATAAACTTTTTAACAAAATTACGAGGCAGACCTTTGGCTTTTTTCGTTATTTTATTATTATCTAACAATACGGCATACATTTTACTACGTAATCCGATAAAGTATTTGATAGCGCTCGAGTTCATTTCATCTTTAAACTTACCAATAACCTTTTTATTTGTGTCGTCATGAAATTTACTGTCACGTGGATAATCGGAAAGATCAAACAGATGTCGATTATTGTACATGTCCTGATAGATGTCCTCACATTCAATTTCATACACGAGTGAATCAGTATCAGTAAACAATAATCTACTAGCCGGCCACTGATTTTTAACAAAAGTGTAATGAAAATCGTACATCATCCACTTTGATAAATCTAACACTGCAGCTCCAACATAGATCGGCTTGTTTAGTTTTAGATTTGTTTTTCTTCTTTGTATCGCAACAAGATTTTCATTAAATATTTTCATGCTCACAAAATCATCGTCTGACACAAGTTTGTTTCTGCGATTGACATCATTAACTATTTCAATATTTACACGTTTCCTAATATTCTCCATCGTCTTACCAAAAACGGAATTGTTCATCAGTTTAAAGAAGTTTTTCTCAAACTCTGTTTTCGCTGCAGCTCTTCTTGAAGTGTTGGAGTTAATATAACCTCTCATCCACGGCGACTGATTAAATTTTAGTACACGATGAACTTTTTTCAACACAAGACCAGGATCGACTGCTTGTTTTAAAACTTTGTAATGCAAAACATAATTTTTCTTATCAAGTAAATTTGGTACTAGTTTCTTGACCATGGAATGTTGCCTTGGTGATGCTAACGCTTGTTGTTCTTTTGATAACAAACTATAATCTATAACCATCGATTCCGCACAGAAAGGGTAATCGTTATGTAATTTGTGTAGCGAATTTGGATAATCAAGATCAACTTCAACGAAATAGGAAACATCGTCAGGTATCTTTTTTTCTGTCTCTGATAGAAATCGATCAACCGTGATCCAATGAAATCCGCTAAAAGGCATTGGTTCTGCCATCGAACCACCGTAAAGATTATTACAATCTAGATAAATTATATACTTCGAAGGAAGGTCAGGGTTATACTGTTTCAGGTATTTGTTGTTTGCTTCAGCATATTTTTTTGTTATCACGCTAATACCACCTCGGATACCTTTTTCAATAAAATTGAACATATCAACATCAGTCAGTAATTCTAACCTTACCTTACTAAACTTTAGCAAAGCATCCCATGACAACCCAGGGGCAGAATAATACCAGCAAGGATCTAGTCCATAATTATTATAACTCACTTCACGAAAACTTTCAAAAACATCTGCTAATAATAACACGTCAGTTTTCAGGTATAAATCATGATAATCACCAAAAGTCTCACAATCAAACTCTTTCCAGATATCTTGTGCATACCTGTACTCATCATCAGTTATATTTTCATTTTTAAGTTGTGAGTAAAATTTGTCTTTGTCAGGTAAAGATATTTCATCAAATTTACTCCAATCGTCGAGGTATTCGTATGGAAAAACTCCTTTTTTAGCTAGTAGATTAAATTTATCTCCAAAACAGTCTCTTAGGTTATCAAATTTACTACAACCTTTTACTAGCTCATCTAACGAGGCTGCCATAAACTGCAGGCTGTCAATAAAACGCAATTTACCTAGCGTAACTGACATGTACTTTTCAAAATTATTTGGGATGCATTTGATGATGTTATCGAGTTTTAGACGAGCTTTTATCTCAGGATCACCAAAAGCTTCTACTATAATATGGCTATCATATCCTCGAAAATTGTGAAGAATAACCGGAATAAAATCTGGAGCATGAAATTTTAAATTACACTGATTATGAGCCGCTCCACGATACTGTCCAGTCAAATGACAATGGTCATGTACTTTTTTATCATCGTCAAAAGCTTTTTCACAAATATGACAAATTTCTGCTTGCTCGTGAGCGGATTCTTGTTGAGGTGTTAATTTTAACATTGGCGTTACTTTTTTCAAATGAGTAAATATATTATCAACTTCGTTAATCAACTGCTTGAGAAGCCAAACAGCTGGATTTTTACCACGATATAATTTGATTGATTTAGATAATCTAGAATCAGTACAACAAACTACCTTATACGCTACTCCACACGGAACATGATTTTGAACTTTTCTTGTACTCGATTGATTAGGATTATTTTCTACACCAAGTACAGGTTGAAGTAGGCATTCGAAATCAGCGTATATGACGAAAGGAATTTTTAGTTTGTGATTATGATGGACAAACTGTAACACACTATCTTTTTTAGATGGCATTGTTATTCTTTGCACATCACTACAGTACTGCAAATGCTTTTGTAATGTTTCATTGCTTGTACAGCCATGCAAGCAGCGGTAACAAAAGAACTTTTTGTTCTTATCCTTATTGTACTGTCTACCAACTAGTCCGTTAAAGTTTTTAATCCAAACATAATGATTTTTGTAGTACAGTAAATTTATAGTTGATTGTGAAGCTTTTTCTGAAATATATCTCGGATATACGTCCTCCTTTTCATCTAGTCCGAAAACGTTAATTGAAACATTATTCTGCTTTTCAAATTTTGGTATTTGATTTTCTGCCACTGGAAAGTTAATATCTTTAAAATTTAATCTAGACACATGACTGATATACCTTTCAACACGAGTAGCGTTTTTTTCTGCTGGAAATAGTGCGGAAAGAACAGCCCATTGGAAACATTTGTTATCTACGTTTTTGATGTTTATACAACATCTTTTACTTTTTATTTTTGGTGGCAGGTCGACGTATGAACTACCTCGTAATACATTATATTTCATCGTGTGAAACAATATTCCTTTGATCATTTCAAACTTCCAACCCGAACCTAATTGACTAAATTCCTCTATTTTTTTTCCAATTTCTTGGTGTATTTCATCAGATAGTGATAACAGATCAGTCCCAAGCAAAACACGTCTTGATTTTGCGTTCATATAAGGTTCTGCAATTTCCTTGTTAGTTAATTCTTTCATTATAACTAACTTTGAAAATATAACATGATATTGCACAAATAATCTGATACTTTTGTGTTTTTCGAGCTCACGTTTTACAATTGTCTGTAATAGGTGGTAAAGATTAGTTGCAGTAAAATTTACTAAAACAATTTGATTATCAAACTGATAACTATTATCAAAACCTGCAAAAGCAGTCGCTATTTTATTAGGTTCTCCCATAAAGCTTCTCTTAGCTATATCACGCAATTTTAACATTATTATACTATAATGTAATATCTAATTGATAATTTTTTCACACTGCGCATGCGCTAAAAATCAATTAGAGATAAAAAATATCTCCTATAATATAATGACAGCAAATCTAACAAACACATGTGAGCAAGAAGCATATCAAGTTCACCCAAAACATAACTTTACCTCACACTGCGCATGCGCTAAAAATCAATTAGAGATAAAAAATATCACCTATAATATAATGACAGCAAATCTAACAAACATATGTGAGCAAGAAGCATATCAAATTCACCCAAAGTATAACTTTATCTCACACTGCGCATGCGCTAAAAATCAATTAGAGATAAAAAATATTACCTATAATATAATGACAGTAAATCTGACAAGCGCACGTGAGCAAGAGATTTATCAAATTCACCCAAAGTATAACTTATACGCTGGAAATGTAATTGGTTCGGTTATTAACATTAAAACTAGAATACCTGTTGGCAAATTAACGTCAGCGGGTTATAATATTAGTGTAAAGGGAGATAATGCTGAGAGGATTACAATGTTTAGAAAAGATTTTATTTACACGTTGTTCTGCGATGATATTCCAGAGGGACAGCGTGTATATCATTATAATGGTAAAGTCACTGATGATAATATTGAAAATTTATCCTTACAAGATGAGTTTCAGCCGCACCCAGTATTTGATTTATATGAGGCTAACGATCGCGGTATTATTAGAAATAGAAAAACTAAAAAAGTTCTTGGTACTATGAACAATATGGGATATATCAGGGTAACTGTTAGAGGAACATTGCCAAATCAAGTTCATTATTATAGTCATCGTTTTATTTACGAGGTGTTCAACGGATCTATACCCAATGGTCTTGTTATTAATCACATCAATAACGTAAAGACTGACAATCGATTGGAAAATTTAGAACTAGTTACACAACAGGAAAATGTAAAAAAGGGACGAGGTGGTGGTATTAATTTTAGATGTCCAGCAAAACCTGTTATTTCAAAAAACCTCGAAACGGATGAGGCAATCGAATTCAAATCGATTTCAGCTGCGGCGAAATATTATAAGATAAATCCCGCAGTCGTAAAATTTGTAGCTGATGGAGTAATGAAATCAACCTTTTCAAGCGAATACGATGCTAGGATTGATTTTAGATATGATGATCAATAATATTTTGTAATTCGGTTTTAGTCAAGCAATGATGAGCAAATGCTATGATATCATCGTGATTAAATTTTAACGTTGTTACTGCATTTTCATTAATTTTATCTTTTTCTGCTTCTGTTAGTAATATTTTATGAGAATCACCTTGCATTACAATAACATCAACACTATAACCCAACAAACATTTTCTTACCGCTTCAGCTAGTTCGTTATAATTTACTATATTAACTTTTTGGTGATATTTTATCTCATCGGTCATCTTATAATAATAAATTAGATAAAAATATATTATAATAATGGACTTGATGAAACGACTCGCTGAACTCTACGAAGAAGATACTAGTGATAAGGTCGTCAGTGATAAGGTCGTCAGTGATGATGTCATACATAGTATTACATTTTCCAAAGATTTTATAGACAAATCTGTTGGTTATAGCGAAGATGATATTTTATATAACAATGAATCTGATGATGGTGAAATAGTCACTGTTGCTGACAGATCTAATTACAGCAGATCAACAACTAAACGGTATAATGTCAAGTATCACATTGCTAAGCAGCTAATTAAATTTAATTTTACCGTTGCCGAACAACAACTGTTCTGGCAGTTAATCAAACCTTTTTTAAATATCAAGATTCCAGGCCGACAGAAAAATATTAAATTTGATTTCATATTTGTCAAGATTTTTAATCTAATGACGATCTCTAACGATCGTAAGCAGTATCTAATATCATTATGTAAACCAGTAAAATGTAAATCTGTCAAACAAAAGTATGAGTTAATTTATAATAGCATTATATCATAATCTGCTTGGTTGGGATCCAACTGTTAAATTTATCACTATACCCACGCCATTTGACTAAACTTTTATCCCCTTTTTTTCTAATCACTTTCTCGATAACAAAAACATCCTGATCAGTTTTCTGTAGTTCTTGTTCATAAAAACTACCTACAATCGGTTCCCCTGCCAGATCTTTTAAAACGTACGTTACAGGTACTGTTAAAAGTACCTTATCAATTACAAAAACTTCTTCGCTCCAGTTCGGAGTAAATCCTTTTGCAAACACCTTTTTCATCAAAGAAATTCTAACTTTATCACCAACCTTAAATTTATGTCTGCGGTACATGTTTTCATTTGCTAATATTGGATTTTTAACAGCTTTTTTAGGTGTCATTTTCATGGTTCGATGTTTCGTGTTATTATATTCGCTTACGATTTGAGAAAGGTCATCGATGTACCTGTTGGTGTTTTTAGCTGTCATATGTTTGTGTATTTTCTCGTTTAGCGTGCGATTAAATCTCTCAACAACAACGCTTTTACCCTCATTTCCTGTAACATACCTTTTTATATTATTTTGTTCTAGAAACTGTTCAAACTTTTTGTTAAAAAACTCAGATCCATGATCAGTCCAGATTTTGTTTGGTTTTCTTTCTGTGCTTGTTATTATCTGCTTTAGCGCATCGGTCATTGAAGTTCCTGTCTTATCCGAAACAGGTACACTGAAAGCATATTTGCTAAAAACATCTATAACATTAAACAAATACCTTTTTGGAGCGCCATCAGCGCCAACGTTAAACTGAGCTAGATTGGATACATCCACCAAATCTATTGCCCAGATATCATCTACACCATTAGCGACAACTTTACGTCGTTGGAACTTTTTTTTTTAGGTCTGTGTAGTTCGACTGCAAGATCATCATATACTTTATTTCCCCGATCGTGAGGTGATTGACGAGACTCTCCGAGTCCAAGTTTATATTTTGCTCCAATTATTCCCTGAACAAATTTTCTATCAAAACGTTCTCGTAGATTTGTTGGCTTCATATCACGTAATTCGTCTAACATTACTTTATCACAATCTAATTTTGAGTTTTCATGATCACGATAACAGATATCATGACGCATTGCTATTGCATCCACTTGATTGTAAGGCTCTTGTCCTGGCAATGGATTGTCGTTTTCATCTAGTTGTTGATCTAGCGGATTCCATGGACCAGTATACCGATGCCCTGGCAATGTCCAACCGCCTTTTGGTTTTGGTAATTTTCCAATTAGTTTATGTATATCTATACCTGACCCTATTATTTCTCTGTTGTTACAACATTGACAGTATGCGACAATTTTATTTTGCTCAATACACAAATCTCTGTCAGAATCACAGTTGCATATCATTCTATATTTTTAGTCGTCGACTAAAATAATATTAGGATAACCAGATCCTAGCGACGTCGCTGGAGATACTATCGCTGGGGACGTTTTCTTTAAAAATGTATTTTTTCTTTTTCCACAGATTGCACAAATACTTTTTAATATTATCCTGTTGTTTTTTGTTTTTTCTGTTGTTTCATTAATACCTTCTGTTTTAGTTTTACACTTGAGACAGTATGTTGACATTATTATACTTATAAGTTTAGATAAAATTAATTGCGATCTCATCATTAGCGTGAGAAGGTTGCTTATCAAACTGTAAAATAAATTTTAAAAAATTAAGATTTCTGCTCATCTGTCGGATAAACATAATACAATAATATCCGCAAGCAGACGTTCCAACAGGTTGGAGTTGATTTGACGAATAATATACTTTTGTAAATTTTTTTTTCATATACTTTTTTATTACATCGCTTGGAGGAAGTCCAAACGAGTCAAAATAATTATTATTATAAACTGCTACCCAATGCGTACCAGATCCGTCATTAAAATCTTGTATATTAATAACACATGAACTTACAGCAGATGGTGATTTTATTGCTGAGAGCTCATCTTTAGAATAAACTCCGTGAAATCCAGGAACCGCTTTTAACTTATCAATGATATCAAAATTACTCAACGGGGTCGACGAGTTCCTGGTAATGTTAGACCACGTCCGATTCCTAAAAGATTTGGCAGCAGACTTCCCGCTAGTCCCGCCAAAAGTGGAGCGAACGGAATAATTCCTCCTTGTTTTGTTTGATTGCATATGCATTTGCATTTTGGTGTTGGTGATTTTGTTTTTATTACTTTCTTTTTTTTTTGTTGTTGGTGATTTCTTTTTCTTTTGTGGCATTATAATATATTATTTACATAAAATTTACAATTTTTTTATTCCACTTCCACGAATGATACCATTACCTTTGACTGCTTTCTCCGTTGCGCCAGATATTGCTCCAGACGCTGCTGCTATTCCTAATGTGCCTAAGACTGGTAAAAGTTTAGGTATTATTGTACTAGTTAATACTGATAATGCCGGACCAAGAAAACCACCTTCTTTTGCCATCGCTGTCATTTGTGCAGCACTCAAATTTAAAACAAAAGTTTTTTTACGATCATACTTTTTTACTTGATTTTTTGTTAGCATTAATTTTGTTAAAACACCATCAGAAATATTAGGATTGATTTTTAATGATACCTGTTCTCGCTTTGCAATAGCAGCTACTAATTTTTTAACTTGACCATCAGTTAAGTATAAATCTTTTACAATATACCTTACCATTTTATATAACAACTGTAGATTAAACTTGAACTGTCATTTTACCTCCAATAGAATCTACCGTGATAAATCTATCACTAATCACTAATGCGTATACGTACAACGGTGCTACTGGAACCGCCCCAAGTGTCCAGGTAATTTCAATATCCGCTGTGCTGTCTACAGCTCGCTCGTTATGTTTACTAACATCAAAATGAAATATAGGATAAAGCGTACGAAATTCCTCTGCTGATATTTGAGTTCCATCTTCAACATCTTGATATTTTTGCATTGCGTCAAGCAGGTACATGTACGGTCGAGAAATATTTTTATTAACATCATCAGTAAAATTGCACTCGATAGCTCGTTCTGGATATTGCTTTGAATTTAATCTAGTGTATATTCGTCTGACATCAGCGTGGTCAAATACTGCATTATTTTGTTGTTGGTTACCTCGTCGAGCTTGTTGTTGAAATACGACAAAGATATTTCTCGGCAGTTGTTCGCTTGATGTTGTTGTGACCCTCCACGTGTAGTCAGTAGTATTTGGAACCGCTGTCTGATATACCTTATGCTGCTTAAAGTAAATTCTGTTTGTATGCTTATCAAGCGTACTATTTAATTCTGACATTTTAGTGATTGATGGTGTTATACGTGGCATCCACAAAGAAAGTTTGTTTATGATAAACTGTACATCAACCCCTCCAGATCTAAACAAGCAATCGTTTTGGTCTGCTCGATCTAAAATAAGAGTATGTTTTACTCCGCGAAATACTTTATCATAATCGCGACAAAAGCCGAAAACCATGCTTAGCGGAAGCATCATTGTAATTTGACGTGATCCTGCTGTAAGTTTTCTTCGCCTAGCAAAACCTTCGTTATAGCGTGGATTTCTCACATCAAGTGTGTTAAGAAGTAAATTTAACATCGCAGTACCGTCTGCAGCTGCAGCTGGTGGTGTTATATTTAGATTATTAAAA
>JAEAOA010001481.1:0-16524 GCA_016746295.1 Potamilus streckersoni
TTGTGGCTTGCAACTGGACCAACTTGTAATTATTTTAGTGGCAAACATTCAGTAAATACGTCTGAACTTTTAGTCACCTTGGCACAAAGAATATTTTGTTTCTTGTAAATACATTTTAGCAGTGGCTGACATTGTTTTATAAACTCAATTCTATTTCAGTGCTGACATAATCAAAGATGTTAGCTGTAACTGTGTAATCCACAGACACTCAGAAGGAACGTATTTGAAGAATTCTGATAAAGTAGGTAAAATAGCGATATCATTTTTGTCCAAACTGATAATATAAAACTGTATCGGGTCAGTTTGTTTTCTTTCAAACATATTGATCTGCAGATCTGGGAACAGATCTGCAGCTGTTATCATTACTCATCAACTGAAATCCCTTTTGTCTGAGCTTGCCGTGGTTGAGGCTAGACATAGCAATTACTTTAGTGTTTTGTAATTAGTGCTGTTGTTAACAGTAGGTAAATTGAGTTGAATCTAGACATCGCGATCGCTAGAGGTGACTGGTATTACCGGTAACCAGTGTCCTGTGGTGATTTTTCTAGTGATGTGCACCAGGACATCATTAGTTTCAGTCAGGAAGAGTGTTAAAAGATTGCAGAGGAATCTTGGTATGACTTAATGAACTGATCTTTTTTCTTCATTATATGTAACAAAATAGCTCTACAGATTAAGAATTGTATCTGTAATAAATAATGGTGAATACCATATTTAGCTGATATTGTAATTTTTTCCTGTCCCAGAACTAATGATGAAACTTTTCACCTAGCCCATTTGTTCCAAGACTTAAAAAATGAAATAAATTTGTATTGCATTTGTGCTCACCCACCCCAATGAACGTTAGAACAAAATGAAGGACAGAACGGCTAATTAATATAAAAAGAAACTAACCTTGTATCTTTTATTTTCAACATGAGCATAGCATGCGTCCATACTGTAGCTTGTATCACTCGTGATGTTCATTGACATAAACATTGATAAACATTGGTTGTGCTCAAAGGTTTGAATATGCTATCTGACTGAAAATGGATCCAACAATTTAATTTCAAACAAGGGGGAAATAACAAACAAATATATTTTTGACCACTGTCATTCACAAATGATAAGGTGTTAGGTCAAAATAATCAAGATCAAATTATATCCAGGTCTAATGTATGATAGTATCTCACAAATAAAAATATAGTTCTTTATGGATGGACATCAATAACTCATTGTCACCCAGAAGATTTGGTGAAAATCATCAGAATTTGTGAAGGCCAGAAGAGAAACAGGAAGATTTCGCTGAAAATATGATTTTTAACATGAACAAAATTCTAGTGTACTTTGATTGCATTCCTGGATGGACTGATAAGATGGGGGGGGGGGGGTCAAATGTGAGATTTAGACTGGTGCAGATTTGAAAAAAATCTGACTTTAGTCCTTTCAGATGCCACTTCAGGGTGATGTGCTGCCTCGATCGATTTGTCATGGTATGAGAAAGCTAAAATAATTCATGCACTGAAAAATGGATCGTATGTGTGCAGGAGAATGGTTGTGTTAATGAGATGCTGTTGCATTAGGTTAAATAGTTTTATTTCAAGTACAGTTTTATATTCGTTTTAAAATTTCAATTGGAGTGCCTTTTCCGATTTATCACTCGAAAAACTGTGTCCCAACAAATATGCTGTCCCAACATAGACAGTAAAAGCCATTCAACTTGTACATGTTATGTCACATTGAGATAAATTACAATGAAGAGTGCATTATTTGACATCCTTATTTTGTTCACTTCTGAGGAAATGTCACATTTTTGTATCACAATTTAATTACAACACTGGTAACCATTATAGAGTACTGTGTTCAGGATTTACATGTTTGTTTGGGGTTATAGCTCCTATTTTTACTAGTGCTTATAAATTCTTTTCTTGTTTTACAGGTATCCACCTCTGTGTGCCCAAGGAATTATGATGCATAAAGGATTTCATGAAAAATCTGCCAGTTTTAAAATTTTTTACTTTGAAATTAGAATTTAGAAATGAATTCCAGAATGGATTATGCACAACAGTCATTTTCATTTGTACATTTTTAATATTTGTACATTTGTAATAATTGTACATTTGTAATAATTGTACATTTGTAATAATTGTACATTTGTAATAATTGTACATTTTTAATATTTGTACATTTTTAATATTTGTACATTTTAAATATTTGTACACTTTTAATATTTGTACATTTTTAATATTTGTACATTTTTAATATTTGTACATTTGTAATAATAGTACATTTTTAATATTTGTACATTTGTAATAATAGTACATTTTTAATATTTGTACATTTGTAATAATTGTACATTTTTAATATTTCTAAAAATAATGAGCAGATTAAAAATGTAACTCCAGAATTTATGGAATCGGTGAGATTATCACAATAAAAGATCATATCTTTTGCTTGAGAAGTGGGTATTGCCCATACATTTATGGAGATGTATTACTAAAGAATCTTCCATTTGATTCAAAATGCAAACAGATTGAGTGTTAGAAGGGGACTACTTAGCAAAAGCATATGTATGTTCTCCGAGGAGGGTAGAAATAACTACATCCTGCAGTAGTATAGGAAAATGAAGGTTTTGGCCCACCAACACCTCCCACACCTCCTCCCCCACCCCCGCCAAAACCCTCATTTCCCTATACTACTACTATGTAGACAGATATTTTGTAACCAGACAAAACGGGTGTTGGAATGCGATAAGCTCTGTCAACAGAAGTGACGAATTTGTTAGAACAGCGTATGTGTGGAATATGATTATTCTAAAGACGGCAAATAGGTTTTACCACAAATTTTTTATCAGATAACAGGATGAAAATTAAACTGTGCATAAGAACGTACAGGATGAAAATTAAACTGTGCATAAGAACGTTTCAGTTAACAAGGCAGAAATTAAGCTAGCATTAGAATGAAAATGATATTATTTTAGTTATATTATATCTTAAGTTTAGATACAATTTTATGTTACTCATATTTTTTGTGATATTTTTTTCATACTTGCTAACCCTCATTGGTAGAATATCTGTTAACATATTGTTAATAATACGAAATTCACGTAATAAATCATCCATATTATATTTAACTCCTCGTAGGTAAGACCGGATCTGATCAAGTAGTTTCTTGTAAGTTTTAATTGATGTTAAACAACCGTGCTTCTTTATCAAAAGTCTTGGTTCTACTTTTTTACACGCCGCTGTAAGTGAAACACCAATACCGGATATAATTAACAAAAATGGATTTAATGATACCCCACTTAAAATTATACCAGAACTGGTCATTAACAAGGGTAGATATATTACTCGAAGGATCTTGTTGTAGTATTTGTAACATTTTTTTACACACCAAAGTTTTTTGATAATATTTATAATATTGTATTAGTGCGTCCACATCCTGTTCTGGAATATCTTTTGAAATGTGATTAAAATCAACTATACTTTTCATTATAATATTTGTTTACATAGTTATGATAAATCAGCTACAAATTCCAAACACCACCGATAAGGACCTACAAAATTTTTATCAGTTGGTTCAAGTATAAATTCCTCCTCATAATTTTTGTTTAATATTACAGATAATATTCCAAATATGTCATCATCTGAATAACGCCATGAATATGTGGTAAATATTTTAAACTTTACACTGCTAAAGACTATACACACCGGTAACTTCTGCAATATATTTGATAGATCTGTTTTGTGATGTCCATCCACTATAACCGGATGCAACAGTATACACAATATTTTTAATCTGTTTGTGAGGCATTTTAATCATATTCGTTTTCTCAACAATATTAGGAATTCCACTAATAATATCATTGAGTTTTGTGTTAATATCATTGAGTTTTGTGTTAATATTAGCGAGTGTAATGTTAACATTTGATGGATTTCCAAAAAATTCATCTCTAATTTTGTTTGTTTCTGCGAAAACTTAAAAATGTATTCACGTGACTGGTAAAATCAGTTTTGAGCGCTGTGATTTCATTATTAATTGAAGCGTCCCAATCATTGACGTATTTTTTAGTGACAGCATCCCCATCCTCAGTTGGGTTTCCAAGATCTGTAATCTTGTTTTGTGTCATAACAATATTCCCACTTGGATTTCGTACAACTACATCTGACAGTTTTACGTTACTCGTCTTTAATCGTCCTTCTTTGTCCTGGAAAATGACGACTTCATCTGGATCTACGCTGGTAAGATTTAGTAAATTATTGATTTCATTTTTGAGCTGATCAAGAGTTGCATATTTGGATAAGTCACCTTGGTAACCTTTTGTGGATAAATCTGATAGTGTTCCAAATTTTGTATAGTAGCTCATTATTTACTGTCCTAGATAAATTATCAACACTAGTTTAATATTATATAAAATGGCAAAATCGTTGATATTAAACTTTGATACAGAGAGACTAGTGAAGCATAAACATAACAATGAACTTCCTGATTGTCATTATCTTATTGTTGGGCGAACTGGATCGGGGAAAACAAATTTGCTTATGAATTTGCTTCTTGGTGATAATTTTAACTACGACAGAGTTTATATTTACACAATCAATCCACAGCAAGATAGTATGAGTTATTAAGCAATATAATAAGCTTCGTGATGATCTTAAAGCTGGTGAAGATTTTTTATAATTAGGCAGCCAGAAGATCGTTATTCCAGTTAATCAACTTGATGCAGATGAACATAAGATAGTAGTTTTTGACGATATTCCTCTAAATAACATGGAGATGAAAAAAATAAGATCATATTTCTCACTGTCACGTAACAAACAGTGTAATTCTGTTTATCTCGCTCAAGGATTTTATAATGTTGATAGATTTATTAGGCGAAATACGGGTTTTATTTTATTTCCAGGACTGGATAATGTTGACGTTAGAAATATTGCAAGCGAGCAATGCGGTGGCGTGACAAAAGATAAGTTTATTGAACTTTACCGTAATGCTACAAAAGATAAATTTAACTTTTTCTTGTTTGATAAACTTACAAATGATCCAACTAAAATGTTTCGCTGTTGTATTAACAGTTACTTACAGTAAAGCGTTTCAATTTTATAAAATTTATAATTATAATAATGGACAAACGAGCAAGATACAGACAACACATAGATCTAAAAAAACTTGCTCAATCTCAGGCATCACCTAAGCAAAAAGTACAAGAAGCACGACGTGGGCAAGTAACTGCCACAGAAGCAACAGCTACAATTTTCAAGCCGGTTACTGAAGCACTATTAGGTAATCAACCTGAAATTAAACCACTATCAGAAGAACTTAAAACAACTGCAGGAAAAAGGCTTGGTTGGAATTGTTAAAGAACAACAGGAAGCAGCTGCTGCAAAACTTGTTACTAGATCTGATGAAGAAAAAAGAAAACTAATTGAGGCACTTACAGCAAATATAGCTGATCCTGCGGCTAGACAAGCTGAAACAGATCGATTGATAAACAATCCGCTGAAACTTGAGCGAAGATTAGCAGAGTTAACAACGCAAGGAATAACAAATATTATAAAAAATTTATCAGGAGATATAAAAGATATCAAAGAGGAGCAACAAAGAGTTGGTGAGCTTACTGTAAAGTTTATGGAAGTTGGAGATCAAAGATTTCATTTTATAAAAAGAGCAAATGATGAGATAAAATGTAGTGAATGATTTTTTAAGGAATGAAAATATAAGGGGTATTGATGATATAAGCAAGTGGACTGATGTAGAATATCAAACATTACTCGATAGATTAGATGTAATATTTAAAGACGGAGCTGCTGCTAAAGATGAATTAAACACGGTTACAGAAATTGATGATATGCTTCCACTTTATGATAGAATGAGAAACGGTGTCATTGCTCTCACGTTTAAAAAAACAGCAGAAAATAGTAGAGCAAAACCTTTTGGTAGTGGGTGGAGTTTTAGAAGGAAATTTTTTACTTTTGATAAATCTTTTGTATGAGTTAAGAACAGGAACTGGTGTAAAGGTATTTACATCAACTACTGAAATGATAGGTAGATTAATGTTATTGATATCATCAAAGGAAGCTGGGAATGTTAGTGTTGAACTTGATAATGAAATCATTGACATACTTGATCATCTAAGATCGAGTGAATTAACATCTGACGAATATGAAACTTTACACCGCGACTTAATTTTGTAAAATGATATAATATTAAAGGAATGCAAACAACATTATTACTAAACTCTAGTGAGTCTGCGATAGATAGCGCAAATTTTTCAGTAAATTATATTCCACCTATCCAACTAGATCCTACAAAACAATATGAAATTGGATTAATTTCTTGTACTTGCTGGAATGCTATACCTAACGTGAAAAATGGTAACGATGGAATGTATTTTACTATGATTACAACATCTCCAATATCTACAACAAAAAAAAATCCGCAAGGAGTTTATAATGATCAAAGAGTTCATCACAAAAGCTGACGGTGTGGCTGATAATTTTGAATTGGCAGCAAATTATAACACATTGCGAACTAGGATAACTTTGAAAAATATAGTAATCAGTCTTGAACCAAGAGAAAGAAGTATTGCACAACTGTTAGGATTTACTGAAAAAACTTACACTGCACTTGATCAGCCTATTACATATGACAGTGAACTGCCAGCAAATATAACAGAAGTAAATACAATATTAGTAAATTGTTCTATTGCTTCTGGTTCTTATACATCAAAAGGTAGCAAAGGTCAAACGATTTACAGTTTCTCACCAGAAGTTCCGCCAGGTTCTCTCATGCAAATAACTCCACGACATATTATATATTATCCTTTAAACGTTGAAGATCAAATATCAAGTATAATAATGCAGTTGACAGATCAATCAGGAAACAGTTACATGTTAATAATGAAGTTGTAACTTATTATTTACATCTACGCGAGCAAAAGTAAAAATTATGCAACATCAAATATAATGAAACAAAGAAAAAAGTTTATCGAAGAAAAATAGTAGGAGGATTTTTTGGAAATATATTCACTAAAGTTTTTGAAAATATCCCGGGTATAGCACGTAAAGTTGCACCAATTGCTATTGACGCTGGTAAAGCTTTTGCAACTAGGGCTGCATCTGCTGCTGGGACTGCGGTGGGACAAAAAATAGCTGATAAAATAAAAGGTGATCCACCGACTGCATCTGAAATAAAACAAGCTATCTCAGAAATCGCTCCAACAAAAGAAACTCAAAAAGCTATGATAACAACAACAAAAATGTTATTATCACCAAAGGGTGAGCAGATCATACAAAAATTAATATCTAAAGTAACAGTGCCGCAATAAAATTTTATATAATCTAATAAAATAAAATGTCTGTTAAAAATTATCTCGACTTAACAGAAACTTATGACATCGACAACGATGTGACAGAATTCGAGATTGTTGAGTACCTTGATGAGAATTCTAACGAACCAAATAAAGCCGGTATTAGAACCTTTAACACCAGAGACGAAGATGTATTTCTACTGCCACATAAGGCTGTTAGAACTTCGTGGTCAGATTATGACAGTAGCCAATCCACCTGCTGCAATTGCAGTTGGAACAGAAGTAGCTCTTATAAATAACAGCTGGTGTTTATTCAAAAGTGCTAGATATCAACTGGCCAATAAAACTATAGAAGATATTTTAAGTCATCTACAAGTTGCAAGTACAATTTTGAATATTATTTCGTTTTCCGACGATTACTCGAGATCAACTGCAACTAATATGATGTGGTTTAAAGATACTGGACGGGGTATAGCTGAATCAACAGAATTTTTAAAGAGAGGCGCTATAGTACATGGAGCTGATGCTGATGCAAATGCTGTAATTGTGAGAAATTTTGTCATTGCTAATGCAGACGCGCTAGCTATTGTCGCACCAGGTGCAGCTGCTAATGCAGACGCTACAAGAGTTTCTCTTAGAGCAGCTTTTAATAATCTAAATATAACACCACCAGCTGCAGATGCAAACGGTACTGCGATGTTAAATTTACTTCTTAACACACTTGACGTGAGAAATCCACGCTATAACGATGGTTTTGCTAGGCGAAGAAAACTTGCAGCAGGATCACGTCAAATTACAATGATGCTTCCACTAAGCACAATTTTCGGCTTTTGTCGCGATCATGATAAAGTATTCCGTGGAGTAAAACATACTCTTATTTTAGATCGAGCAGACCAAAACGATTGCTTGTTTAGATCTGGAGGGGTTGATGTACAGTTTATCATAAACAAACTTGCTTTGTGAATGCCACGTATAACACCGTCGATCACTAAAATGTCAGAACTAAATAGCATGCTTGATAAACATACAAACAGAATTTATTTTAAGCAGCATAAGATATATCAGACAGCGGTTCCAAATACTACTGACTACACATGGAGGGTCACAACAACATCAAGCGAACAACTGCCGAGAAATATCTTTGTCGTATTTCAACAGCAAGCCCGACGAGGTAACCAACAACAAAATAATGCAATATTTGATCACTGTGATGTCAGACGAATATATGCTAGATTAAATTCAAAGCAATATCCAGAACGAGCTATCGAGTGCAATTTTGCTGACGATGTTAATAAAAATATTTCTCGACCGTACATGTACCTGCTTGACGCAATACAAAAATATCAAGATGTTGAAGATGGAACTCAAATATCAGCAGAGGAATATCGTACGCTTTATCCTATATTTCATTTTGATGTTAGTAAACATAACGAGCGAATTGTAGACAGCACAGCGGATATTGAAATTGCCTGGACACTTGGGGCGGTTCCAGTGGCGCCGTTATACGTATATGCATTAGTGATAGATTTATCACGGTAGATTCTATTGGAGGTAAAATGACAGTTCAAGTTTAATCTACAGTTGTTATATAAAATGGCAAAATATATTGTAAAAGAAGTATATTTAACCGATGGCCAAGTTAAAAAATTAGTAGCTGCTATTGCAAAGCGAGAACAGGTATCATTAAAAATCAATCCTAATATTTCTGATGGTGTTTTAACAAAATTAATGCTAACAAAAAATCAAGTTAAAAAGTATGATCGTAAAAAAACTTTTGTTTTAAATTTGAGTGCTGCACAAATGACAGCGATGGCAAACGACATTGTCGTTAAAGGTGGTTTTCTTGGTCCAGCATTATCAGTATTAACTAGTACAATAATACCTAAAATTTTACCAGTCTTAGGCACATTAGGAATATCAGCAGCGTCTGGAGCAATATCTGGCGCAACGAAGAAAGCAGTCGCAGGTAATGGTATCATTCGTGGAAGTGGAATAAAAAATTGTAAATTTTATGTAAATGATATATTATAATGCCACAAAAGAAAAAGAAATCGCCAACAACAACAAAAAAAGAAAACAACAAAAACAAAATCGCCAACACCAAAATGCAAATACATATGCAATCAAACAAAACAAGGAGGAATTATTCCAATCGCTCCACTTTTGGCGGGACTAGCGGGAAGTCTGCTGCCAAATCTTTTAGGAATCGGACGTGGTCTAACATTACCGGGAACTCGACCACCCCGTTGAGTAATTTTGATATCATTGATAAGTTAAAAGCGGTTCCTGGATTTCACGGAGTTTATTCTAAAGATGAGATCGCAGCAATAAAATCACCATCAGCTGTAAGTTCGTGTGTTATTAATATACAAGATTTTAATGACGGATCCGGCACGCATTGGGTAGCAGTTTATAATAATAATTATTTTGACTCGTTTGGACTTCCTCCAAGCGATGTAATAAAAAAGTATATGAATAAAAAATTTAACAAGATATATTATTCATCAAATCAACTCCAACCTGTTGGAACGTCTGCTTGCGGATATTATTGTATTATGTTTATCCAACAGATGAGCAGAAATCTCAATTTTTTAAAATTTATTTTACAGTTTGACAAGCATCCTTCTCACGCTAATGATGAGATCGCAATAAATTTTATCTAAACTTAAAAAATAGAATAATGTCAACATACTGTCTCAAGTGTAGAACTAAAACAGAAAATATTAATGAAACAACAGGAAAAACAAAAAACAACAGGATAATATTAAAAAGTTTTTGTGTAGTCTGCGGAAAAAGAAAAAAATATGTTTTTAAAGAAAGTGTCCCGAGCGACAGTATCCTCAGAGATGTCGCTAGGATCTGGTTATCCTGATATTATTTTAGTCGACGAATAAAAATATAGAATGATATGCAACTGTGATTCTGACAGAGATTTGTGTCTTGAGCAAAATAAAACTGTCGCATACTGTCAATGTTGTAACAACAGAGAAATAATAGGGTCAGGTATAGATATACATAAAATTATTGGAAAATTACCAAAACCAAAAGGCGGTTGGACATTGCCAGGTCATCGGTATACAGGACCTTACAATCCGCTAGATCAACAACTAGATGAAAACGACAATCCATTGCCAGGTCAAGAGCCTTATAATCAAGTGGATGCAATAGCGATGCGTCATGATATCTGTTATCGTGATCATGAAAACTCGAAAGCAGATTGTGATAAAGGGATGTTAGACGAATTACGTGATATGGAGCCAACAAATCTACGAGAACGTTTTGATAGAAAATTTGTTCAGGGAATGATAGGAGCAAAATATAAACTCGGACTCGGATAAAAGTATACGATAATCTTGCAGTCGAGCTGCACAGACCTAAAAAAAAGTTCCCACGACGTAAAGTTGTCGCTAATGGTGTAGATGATATCTGGGCAATAGATTTGGTGGATGTATCCAATCTAGCTCAGTTTAACGTTGGCGCTGATGGTGCTCCAAAAAGGTATTTGTTTAATGTTATAGATGTTTTTAACAAATACGCTTTTAGTGTACCTGTTTCGGATAAGACAGGAACTTCAATGACTGATGCGCTAAGACAAATAATAACAAGTACAGAAAGAAAACCGAATAAAATCTGGACTGATCACGGATCCGAATTTTTTAACAAAAAGTTTGAGCAGTTTCTAGAACAAAATAATATAAAAAGGTATGTTAAGGAAACGAAGGTAAAAGCGTTGTTGTTGAGAGATTTAATCGCACGCTAAACGAGAAATTACACAAACATATGACAGCTAAAAACACCAACAGGTACATCGATGACCTTTCTCAAATCGTAGGTGAATATAATAACACGAAACATCGAACCATCAAAATGACACCTAAAAAAGCTTTTAAAAATCCAATATTAGCAAATGAAAACATGTACCGCAGACATAAATTTAAGGTTGGTGATAAAGTTAGAATTTCTTTGACAAAAAAGGTATTTGCAAAAGGATTTACTCCAAACTGGAGCGAAGAAGTATTTGTAGTTGATAAGGTACTTTTCACAATACCTGTAACGTACGTTTTAAAAATTCTGGCAGGGGAACCGATCGTAGGTAGTTTTTATGAACAAGAACTACAGACAACTGAGCAGGATGTTTTTGTTATCGAGAAAGTGATTAGAAAAAAGGAAATCAAAGTTTAGTCAAATGGCGTGGGTATAGCGATAAATTTAACAGTTGGATCCCAACTAAGCAGATTATGATATAATGTTATTATAAATTTTCTCATACTTTTGTTTGACAGATTTACATTTTACTGGTTTACATAACGATATTAGATACTGCTTACGATCGTCAGAGATCGTCATTAGATTAAAAATCTTGACAAATATGAAATCGAATTTGATATTTTTCTGTCGGCCTGGAATTCTGATGTTTAAGAAAGGTTTGATTAGCTGCCAAAACAGTTGTTGTTCGGCAACGGTAAAATTAAATTTCATTATTTTTTGTGCAATGTGATACTTGACATTATATCGTTTAGTTGTTGGTCTGCTGTAATTTGATCTGTCAGCAACAGTGACTATTTCACCATCATCATCAGATTCGCTGTTATATAAAATATCATCTTCATTATAACCAATAGATTTGTCTATGAAATCTTTGGAAAATGTGACCTCATCACTGACGACCTTATCGCTGGCGACTTTGTCGCTAGTATCTTGTTTGTAGAGTTCAGCGAGTCGTTTCATCAAGTCCATTATTATAATATATTTTTATCTAATTTATTATTATAAGATGACTGATGAGATAAAATATCACCAAAAAGTTAATATATTAAATTACAACGAACTAGCCGAAGCGGTAAGAAAATGTTTTGTTGGGTTATAGTGTTGACGTTATTGTAATGCAAGGTGATTCTCATAAAATATTGCTAACAGAAGCAGAAAAAAATAAAATTAATGAAAGTGCAGTAACGACGCTAAAATTTAATCACGATGATATCATAGCATTTGCTCATCATTGCTTGACTAAAACTGAATTACAAAATATTATTGATCATCATATCTAAAACGAATCCTAGCATCGTATTCGCTTGAAAAAGTTGATTTTATTACTCCATCAGCTACAAATTTTACGACTGCGGGATTTATCTTATAATATTTCGCCGCAGCTGAAATCGATTTGAATTCGATCTCCTCATCCGTTTCAAGGTTTCTTGAAATAACAGGTTTTGCTGGACATCTAAAATTAATACCACCACCTCGTCCTTTTTTCACATTTTCCTGTTGCGTCACTAGCTCCAGATTTCTCAATCGATTATCAGTTTTTACGTTATTAATATGATTAATAACCAGATCATTGGGTATAGATCCGTTGAACACCTCGTAAACAAACCTATGACCAGTATAACAAACTTGATCTATCGATGTTCCTCTAACAGTTACCCTGGTATATCCCATATTGTTCATAGTACCAAGAACTTTTTTAGTTTTTCTGTTTCTAATAATACCGCAATCGTTAGTCTCGTATAAATCAAAGACCGGATGCGGCTAAAACTCATCTTGTAAGGATAAGTTTTCAATGTTGTCATCAGTGACTTTATCGTTCACGTGATATACACGCTGTCCCTCTGGAATATCATCGCAAAACAACGTGTAAATAAAATCTTTTCTAAACATTGCAATCCTCTCGGCATTATCTCCCTTTACACTAATCGTATAACTCGCTGACGTTAATTTGCCAACAGATATTCTAGTTTTGATGTTAATAACTGAACCTAATACATTTCCAGCGTATAAGTTGTATTTTGGGTGAACATGATAAATCTCTTGCTCACGTGCGCTTGTCAGATTTACTGTCATTATATTATAGGCGATTTTTTTTATCTCTAATTGATTTTTAGCGCATGCGCAGTGTGAGATAAAGTTATACTTTGGGTGAATTTGATATGCTTCTTGCTCACATGTGTTTGTTAGATTTGCTGTCATTATATTATAGGAGATTTTTTTATCTCTAATTGATTTTTAGCGCATGCGCAGTGTGAAAAAATTATCAATTAGATATTACATTATAGTATAATAATGTTAAAATTGCGTGATATAGCTAAGATAATCTTTATGGGAGAACCTGATAAAATAGCGACTGCTTTTGCAGGTTTTGATAATAGTTATCAGTTTGATAATCAAATTGTTTTAGTAAATTTTAATTCTGCAAATCTTTACCACCTACTGCAGACAACTGTAAAGCGTGAGCTCGAAAAACACAAAAGTATCAGATTATTTGTGCAATATCATGTTATATTTTCAAAGTTAGTTATAACGGAAGAATTAACTAACAAGGAAATTGCAGAACCTTATATGAACGCAAAATCAAGACGTGTTTTGCTTGGGACTGATCTGTTATCACTATCTGATGAAATACACCAAAAAAACTGGGGAAAAAAATAGAGGAATTCAGTCAATTAGGTTCGGGTTGAAAGTTTGAAATGATCAAAGAAATATTGTTTCACACGATGAAATATAACGCATTACGAGGTAGTTCATACATCGACCTGCCACCAAAAATAAAAAGTAAAAGATGTTGTATAAACATCAAAAACGAAGATAACAAGTGTTTCCAATGGGCTGTTCTTTCCGCACTATTTCCAGCAGAAAAACACGCTGATCGCGTTGAAAAATATATCAGTCACGTGTCTAGATTAAATTTTAAAGATATTAACTTTCCTGTGGCAGAAAATCAAATACCAAAATTTGAAAAGCAAAATAATGTTTCAATTAACGTTTTCGTACTAGATGAAAAAGAGGATGTATACCCGAGATATATTTCAGAAAAAGCTTCACAATCAACTATAAATTTACTGTTTTACAAAAATCATTACGTTTGGATTAAAAACTTTAACGGACTAGTTGGTAAACAGTACAATAAAAATAGGAACAAAAAGTTCTTTTGTTACCGCTGCTTGCATGGTTGTGCTAACAATGAAACATTACAAAAGCATTTGCAGTACTGTAATGATGTGCAAAGAATAACAATGCCATCTAAAAAAGATAGTGTGTTACAGTTTGTCCATCATAATCACAAACTAAAAATTCCTTTCGTCATATACGCTGATTTTGAGTGTTTACTTCAACCTGTACTTGGCGTAGAAAATAATCCTAATCAATCGAGTACAAGAAAAGTTCAAAATCATGTTCCATGTGGAGTAGCGTACAAGGTAGTTTGTTGTACTGATTCTAGATTATCTAAATCAATCAAATTATATCGAGGTAAAAATCCAGCTGTTTGGCTTCTCAAGCAGTTGATTAACGAAGTTGATAATATATTTACTCGTTTGAAAAAAAGTAACGGCAATGTTAAAAGTAACACCTCAACAAGAATCCGATCACGAGCAAGCAGAAATTTGTCATATTTGTGAAAAAGCTTTTGATACTGTCAACACAAAAGTACATGACCATTGTCATTTGACTGGACAGTATCGTGGAGCGGCTCATAATCAGTGTAATTTAAAATTTCATGCTCCAGATTTTATTCCGGTTATTCTTCACAATTTTCGAGGATATGATAGCCATATTATAGTAGAAGCTTTTGGTGATCCTGATATAAAATCTCGTCTAAAACTCGATAACGTCATCAAATGCATCCCAAATAATTTTGAAAAGTACATCTCAGTTACGTTAGGTAAATTGCGTTTTATTGACAGCCTGCAGTTTATGGCAGCCTCGTTAGATGAGCTAGTAAAAGGTTGTAGTAAATTTGATAACCTAAAAGACTGTTTTGGAGATAAATTTAATCTACTAGCTAAAAAAGGAGTTTTTCCATACGAATACCTCGACGACTGGAGTAAATTTGATGAAACATCTTTACCTAGCAAAAGATAAATTTTGCTCACAACTTAAAAATGAAAATATAACTGATGATGAGTACAGGTATGCACAAGATATCTGGAAAGAGTTTGATTGTGAGACTTTTGGTGATTATCATGATTTGTATTTGAAAACTGACGTGTTATTTTTAGCAGATGTTTTTGAAAGTTTTTGAGAAGTGAGTTATAATAATTACGGACTAGATCCTTGCTGGTATTATTCTGCCCCTGGACTGTCATGGGATGCTCTGCTAAAGTTTAGTAAGGTAAGGTTGGAATTACTGACGGACGTCGATATGTTCAATTTTATTGAAAAAGGTATCCGAGGTGGTATTAGCGTGATAACAAAAAAGTATGCTGAAGCAAACAACAAATATTTGAAACAGTATAACCCTGACCTTCCTTCGAAGTATATAGTTTATCTAGATTGTAATAACTTGTACGGGTATTCGATGGCAGAACCAATGCCTCTTGGTGGATTTCATTGGATCACGGCTGATCGATTTCTATCGGAGACAGAAAAAAAGATACCCGAAGATGTTTCCTATTTCGTTGAAGTTGATCTTGATCATCCAAATTCGCTACACAAATTACATAACGATTACCCTTTCTGTGCGGAATCGATCGTCATAGATTATAGTTTGTTATCAAAAGAACAACAAGCGTTAGCATCACCAAGGCAACATTCCATGGTCAAGAAACTAGGACCAAATTTACTTGATAAGAAAAATTACGTTTTGCATTACAAAGTTTTAAAACAAGCAGTCGATGCTGGTCTTGTGTTGAGAAAAGTTCATCGTGTACTAAAATTTAATCAGTCGCCGTGGATGAGAGGTTATATTAACTCAAACACTTCAAGAAGGGCTGCAGCGAAAACAGAGTTTGAGAAAAACTTCTTTAAACTGATGAACAATTCCGTTTTTGGTAAGACGATGGAGAATATTAGGAAATGCGTAAATATTGAAATAGTTAATGATGTCAATCGCAGAAACAAACTTGTGTCAGACGATGATTTTGTGAGCATGAAAATATTTAATGAAAATCTTGTTGCGATACAAAGAAGAAAAGTAAATCTAAAACTAAACAAGCCGATCTATGTTGGAGCTGCAGTGTTAGATTTATCAAAGTGGCTGATGTACGATTTTCATTACACTTTTGTTAAAAATCAGTGGCCGGCTAGTATATTATTGTTTACTGATAACTGATTCGCTCGTATATGAAATCGAATGTGAGGACATCTATCAGGACATGTACAATAATCGACATCTGTTTGATCTTTCCGATTATCCACGTGACAGTAAATTTCATGACGACACAAATAAAAAGGTTATTAGTAAGTTTAAAGATGAAATGAACTCAAGCGCTATCAAATACTTTATCGGATTACGTAGTAAAATG
>JAEAOA010001482.1:0-181383 GCA_016746295.1 Potamilus streckersoni
TTAAAAATTTTTTATTGGTTTACTTCTCGACTCTTTGGTCTCCAATCGCTGGTCGATATAATTATTTTACCATTTGTGAATGAGGAAGGATATAAACTAATGTTTGGCGCTAAATAGCCACATAGTGCTGATGCGCCGTAAAATATCAATCAATCAGGTGTCGAAAAGGGTTTTGTTTGTTCTTTTCGTTTATTTTGCGTACAGTATCCCAAACCTTCTGAACAGAGGAACGAGAGTTTAAAGAAGAAACATTTCTTCCATGATGCTCGTTTACTTTCCCTGATTGTGCGACGAGTTTTGGCTCGGGCAATACGATATATATTTAGGTTTTCGGGCGTCGGATGATTATTAAATTTGTTTAATTCTTTTCGACGTAGTCTAATGGCTTCCGTACATTCCTTAGTGACCCAATGTTTTAGGATTCTTTTACAGTTGGTAGAGGACTTGGGAATAGAGTCTTCTGCAATTTCTATTAGAATAGATGTAAAAACCTGAATGAGATCGCTAACATTGAAAACTGTGTCCTCATTCAGCCAAATTTTGCAGAGTATTTCGAACTTGACCCAGTCGGCCTTCTTTAAATTCCATTGTGGAATTACTTCATCAATTGTAGTGTTAAGATTTACAAGGGAGATTGGGAAGTGATCGCTACTGTGGAGATGCATCATTTGGCAAACGCTCTTTGGTTATGTGTACCGTATACTTGAACTGCTGGCGCATAAACCAGAGAACAGCCAGTACATGCTAAAAGCAGTATCCAGGAGGCATATTCCATTTAACCCAGACGAAAACATGAAAACAAAATTATGGCAGAATCCAAAGGATTTTTTTTCTGAAGTTGACGGTATCATGCAAGCGATTCCATTAGGTTTGAATTGCCCTAAATGTAGTCATCTCCGTAATGAATGCGTAGCTGAAATGCATCAGTCTACACTCTTAACAAGATATGGTTGTATCACATACAGTGTAAGTATTAACTAAAGGTCATTGTGATTCAGATGTGTAATTGTTACCTGTATATTTTATTTTACAGCTTGAATATCAAAACTGCATATACACCTAAGGAAAATACTGCACACAAAATCGTATCAGGACATATCAAAGGTTTGGACATTGCCAGAAGTTAATTATTAGCTAAGCAATTCAAATTACAAATTGCCACTTGTCAGTTCTTAGTATCTTATATCGCAATGAGGTTAGCTTCATTCAGTTTTTCTTTTACTGTTTTTGGATTGTGATGGAAAGTTTCAGTATGACGGGCAGACTGAATGTGTATTCAATATGGGACGATTTCTTGTTCATTATGATGTGTTAAGAGATTTCATGTTCCAGTTTCTTTATTCTAGGTATATATTGCTGGGTAAAATTATCTGATTGATCTTTGCTGTATTTTAGGCATTTCTTTATTTGTAAATTATTTTCATCTGTACTTTGAGACTAAAGAGCTTGCATGGTCGTAAAGAACACACACATTAAATGGATTGATTGATTGATATTTTACGGCGCACCAGCTGTGACGCTATTTAGCGTCAAACATAATTTTATAACTTTTTACATTTAAAACTGGTAAAATAATTTTATCGACCCTCGATTGGAGACCAAACAGTTAAAGGCAATGCGATAAAATTGGTAATGATGATAAATAATTAAAAGTTTACCGATCAACGGGGAGTACAAATGTATGTTAACGAAAACATATGATTGGCAATTAAAATCTATCGACTGCATAATTATAATACAAAATTGAACAAGGTTAAATGAGAGTTATAACTTATGATAGGTGTTTGCTTCCTTAAGGAAGTCTATAATGTTGGTAATGTTAACTATCAAAGAGCTCCCTCGTGTCTTGCACAACGTAGTAATGATTACGCGGAGGTTGAAGATCGAAGCATTCCAGCATAAAGTGCTTAACGGTGAATGGTTCATTACAAGTTATGCACTCTGATAGGTCTTCTTTTAATATGTAGGTTGATTGATTGATTGATTGATTGAATTTTAACGGCGCACCAGCACTTTTAGGCTATTTAGCGCCATACAGTATGTCATATTTGTAAAAAGGTTCAATATCGACCAGCGATATAGTAAAAAATCCATAGTAGATAAATATAAAATGGTAAATGTTGGTAACAGTTAAAGATATTGGTTTCCGATCAACGGGAGATGTAAATGATGTATCTTGATGAAAAGATGTAAATAATAGTTGGTATTGGTATTAGTTAAAAATTAGTTTGGGTAAGGTCATAAAAAGTTACAGTTTAAAATAAAGATTTACTTCCTTTAGGAACTCTAAAATACTAGTGATTTGAATAGTATCAAAAAGTTCCTGCATGTCGTGTACATTATAGTATTTATCACGCGTAGGTTGCAGGTCGGAACACGTGGTCATAAAGTGTTTAACAGTAAATGGTACATTGCAAGGAACGCACTCTGGTGGATCTTCACCTTTTAGTATGTGTGAGTGGGTAATGTATGTATGACCGATTCTGATTCTTGCAATGACAACCTCCTCCCTACGAATAGTTCTGTAGGAAGGAGTCCATTCTCCCAAGATTGGTTTGATGGCATGAAGTTTGTTATTGATTGCATCATCCCATGATACCTGCCACTTTTGACGTAGATACTTTTTGATACAAGGTTTAAAATCAGAATATGGTAATTTAAAATCCGATGGTTCTAAAGATAGGGCCATCTTAGCAGCCCGGTCTGCTTCTTCGTTACCTCTAATACCAATATGGCTAGGTAGCCAACAGTATACTATATTGCATGAGGCACTAAGTTCAGAGTTTTTTATCAAAACATTCACCAATAGTGGATTATCTAGTTTGATATTGTGTAGCGCCTGAAGCACTGATAATGAGTCACAGAAGATAATACTATTTAGAATATGATTAGTTTCGATAAATGTCAGAGCATGTAGGAGTGTGTTAAGTGAGTATGACCGAGTCGAATTCGTGCAATGACTACCTCCTCTCTACGGACGGATCTGTAGGAAGGGGTCCATTCTCCTAAGGTTGGCTTGATGGCATGAAGTTTGTTATTCACGGCATCGTTCCATGATGCCTGCCATTTCTGGCGTAAACAGTCTTTCATAAAACGTTTAAAATCAGTATATGGTGCTTTAAAATCAGTTGGTACTTATAATAAGGCCATTTTAGCAGCACGGTCTGCTTTATCATTACCTTTAATTCCTACATGGCTAGGTAGCCAACAGTATACTATATTGTGGGAGGTACTCAGTATGCTTAGGGAGAATATTTGCTAATAATGGATTCTCCATTTTTCTGTTATGTAGCGACTGAAGTACTG
The DNA here is from genome assembly GCA_016746295.1 of Potamilus streckersoni. Lineage (NCBI taxonomy): Eukaryota > Metazoa > Mollusca > Bivalvia > Unionida > Unionidae > Potamilus > Potamilus streckersoni. The sequence goes on from JAEAOA010001482.1 coordinate 3,307, forward strand.
ATAGGGAATCGGAGAAGATAATGATGTTTACAATACGCTTGCTTGCAATGTATTGCAAAGCTAGATCTATTGCTCTGATTTCAGCTGAAAAAATTGACGTACCATTTGGCAAGCGAACATTTTTTTAAATGTATTTTACACTAACGAAGGCTGCAGCAGCCTTTTCCTCATCTTTTGATCCATTAGTATATGTTCTTGTATAATTGTTGCACTGAGAGGAGTTCATGGTAAGAGTTGAGGAAGATGGATGGGTTTGTTTCCAATTTGTTTTTCATCGTGTAGTGTGAAAAGTACCACTTGGTTGCTTAAGCAGCCATGGAGGTGTTTCGGAAATGGTCGTGTTCAGAATTTTCGAAATATCAACTTTTCAACTATCAAGGAATGGTAATATTCTAATGCCAAAGATAGGTATGACATTTGGTTTATTGACATATAAAGTTTTATATTTTGGTTCAAAACAAGCCGAAAAAGCATAGTTCAGAGGGTGTAATGTTTAAAAGACGCTTGTTTGCAATGTATTGCAAAGCAAGGTCTATCACTGATTTCGGCTGAAAACATTGACGTACTATTTGGCAAGCGAACTTTGGTTGTGTTTTCCTCTTACAAAGGCTGCAGCAGCCTTTTCCTCATCTTTTGATCCTACGGTATATATTTTTGCATAATTCTCAAAATGTGAGGAGTTCATGGTAAGATGTGTGGAAAATGTAAGTTTATCTCCGATTTTTTCCATCATGTAACGTTAGAAGTACCTTTGGTTGCTGAAGTAGCCGTATGGGTGTTTCGGAAACGGCTGCTTTCAGAATTTTTGAAATATCAATTTTGGTACTATCGAAGAATTGTGATATTCTAATGACAATGGTAGGTTTGACATTTGGTTTATTGTCATATGTTTTATATTTTGGTTCAAAAACTGCCTACAAAGCTGGGTTAGGTTGCAGGATCTTAATTCGGAAACATTGTGCGGATAAGGCTGGTTCATCCGCTTCAACGAGTAGGTTTTTTCACATGGGGATGGCTCATGTGCTCCCAGGGCAAGTCTTATTTTCCCTCATGATGCATTGGGTCAAGCATCTTCAAATAAGATTTCCTTGCTGAACCATAGACAACACAACCATAGTCTAATTTGGAGCGGATAAACGTTCTGTATAAACTAAGTATGGCTCTCGTATCAGCACCCCAGTCAGTGTGCACTATTACATTAAGTAAGTCAAGAGAGACTTCAAATATTTGGCTTTCGAATATTTCAGGAATGGAGTAAAGGACAGTTTTCTTTTGAAGATAAAACCTAAGACGTTTGTTTCCTTATCAACTGGGATAGTCTTTCCTTCCAGCGCGAGTTTAGGTCCATCATGTAGTCTTCGTAACTGACAAAATGCATACCGACAGTTTTTTATTTGGAGAATTTGAAACAGTTAGTATTGGTCCAATTAAAAATCTTGTTAATATTTTGTAATTGTCTTTCGACTTTATGCATGTGCTTGGATAGGTAACATTAAAAAAGTCGTCGACATTTAGGATGCAATCCAAACCTGGCGTCAGACACTTGCTTATACTATGAATTTTTATGTTGAAAAGCGTCACCAATAATATACTGTCCTGGGGCACACCCGTCTCTTCATCATGCATATCAGAAAGGATGGAGCCTACTTGTACCTTGAATTCCCTGTCTGAGATAAAGTTTGAAATTTGATATGAACGAGGACAGTCGGCCTTCTAAACGCAGATCAGATCGTGCAGGTCATTTAGTATTCCATACTTCCATGTTGTGTCATAGGCCTTTTCCAAGATCAAATAAAACCGCTACTAAATGTTCCCTCGCGTCGCGAATAAATGTTTTGAGTCTTACCAGATGATCATTGGCATTGTGACCATAGCGAAAGCCACTTTGGAAAGGAGAAATTAAATTGCTGCTTTCCAAATATCATACAAGCAGAGAATTTGATCATTCGTGCCATTGTTTTGCATATCCAGCAAGTTAATGATACAGGTCTATAGATTGTAGGATCTGCACTATATTTGCCTGGTTTGGTAATTTGTATTACTGTTGCTTCTTTCAAAAATTTTGGTACATTACCAGTAATCCATAAATTATTTAAGATTCGCAGAATAACTGTCAAGGATGGTTCTGAAGGTGTTGTATAAATTGGTAATGTATATCGCCAGGTCCAGCGTATGTATCATGGGCCTTATTTAATGATTCCATCAGTTCCAACAATGAAAACGGTTGGTTATAATACTCTTGTTTATGTGAATTTCATCCATGTTTTTTCGCGAATAAATGTTTCGAGTCTAAACCTATGATCATTGGTACTACGACCATAGCGAAAGCCAATTTGGAAAGGATCACTTAAATTGTTGTTTTCCAAATACCATACAAGCAGAGAATTGATCATTCGATCCATTGTTTTGAATAGGCAGGCTTCTTAATGATAGAGGTCTATAGTTGGTAGGATCTGCGCTAGCTTTGCCTTGTTTGGAATTGGTATTGCTTCTATCCAAATTGTTGTTACATTAACAGTAATCCATAAATTATTGAAGATTCCTAGAATAACTGTGAAGGATGGTTCTGTTAGGTGTTTTAAAACTGGTAATGTATATCGTCATGTACAGCGGATGTATCATGCGCCTTATTTAAGGATTCCACAAGTTTTGACAATTAAAACGGTTGGTTATAAGTTGTTTGATGTGAATTTCAATTTTTTTTCTTTTTTGAGTTTTAAATCTCCGGAAAGTCTCGGTTTAGGCGATGTGGAATTTTTTCGAGAAACAATCAACAAGTACATTGGCTTAGTTATGTTATGTTTGGTTTTATATTTGATGTTATTTTGCTTCAGATTTTGGGGGGCAATTGTATTTCCCTTGTCTATTTTGCGGATCGTGTCCCAAACTTTTTTTTATTGAGGAAAGAGAATTTAAAGTTGAAACATTTTTTTCCATGATGTTCGTTTACTTTCTTTAATCATGCGAGAAATACGGTATTGTTAAATTTTCGGGCGTTGGACGATTATTTAATTTTTTCAGGGCTTCTCGGGGTTGTTTAATGGCTTCTTTACATTCTTTAGTGAACATTGGTTTTGGGGTTCTTTGACAATTTGGCGAGTTCTTAGAAATGGACTCTTCTGCAATCTCAATTAAGATAGATGTATATTGTTAAGTACTGTATTCCTGTTAAGTCTGATTGTACAGTGTTTCAAATTTGACCCATTGTATGTTGGAGTGGGTTAAATAAGTATGGACAATTTGAATTTGTGCAATGACCACCTCCTCCCCATAGACGGCTCTGTAGGAAGGAGTCCATTCTCCTAAGGTTGGCTTGATGGCATGTTTGTTATTCGCGGCACACCCACCTCCAGACAGCCCGATTAGTAAGGATGGGGAAAACAAAAGCCAGCTTCCTCCCAAAGAATACAACTTTCAGATTGAACCTCTGCACCAGGGCATATCAGTTTTTAAAATGAATTATAAGAGAACTTGTGAAGAAGATTGTGTCCGATGAAACCTCTTTTCAGGCTACACTAGTCTAAATCTAAAATAAATAATGTATCCGGAGGCAAATCTTGGGATGTCATTACGCCCAGCTGTATTGAGAAATGCGGGAAAAAAAAGGACAAAGTGCAGAATTTACAACGTCTCAGTATAAGAGTGGATATGATGATAGTTTATTTGATGGATTTTCAGGGAAAGATGTGTTCGAGGCAGAGAGGGCATTTGGCTTGTTTTGTTTAAATTTTATGACGCTCCAGCACAATGAGGCTACTTAGCGCTACACAAAAGGTTAAATGTTTCATTATTTAAAAGTGGTAAACGGTTTTCTATCTACCAGCCATATGAAACCAAATAGTTGAAGGTAAAACGATAAAATGGTGACGGTGATAAAAAAAAGTAGTTTCCCGCTCGACTGGGAGAACACATCATGTACGACAATTTAAATAGGAATGGTTGGTTGGTTGAATTTTTACGGCGCACCAGCACAAAGTGGCTATTTAGCGCCATACAAAAGGTTAAACACTGCACAAGTGGTAAAAGACAATTAAAATCTAGCGACGGTGTATATAACACAAAACTGTTCATTGTGATGGCCTAAATCTATAACTTATGATAAATGTCTACTTCCTTCAGTAAGTCTATGATATAAGAAATGCTAACTATCAAGAGCTCCCTTACGTCTTGCACATAGTAACAATGATTACGAGTAGGTTGGAGGTGGAAACACTCCAGCATAAAATGCTTAACAGTGAATGGTTCATTGCAAGATATGCACTCTGGTGGGTCTTCACCATTTAGTATGTAGAAGTGGGTTAAATAATTATGGCCAATAGGAATTCTTGCAATGACAACCTACTCCCTACGGACGGCTCTGTAGGAAGGAGTCCATTCTCCTATTGTTGGCTTGATGGGATCAAATTTGTTATTCACGGCATCATTTTGTTTGCTGCCAGTCACGCAACAGTGTAAATAAATGGCTCATTTTGGACAAGACTGTCCAGTTGCAGACCACGTTTCGGATGCAGAAAATACGTTCAATAATACAAATTGTTATATTTACAATGGTGATGCTTCTGATGACAGAGAGGATACCACACCTGTGTTTAATCCACCTTCAGCAGCAGAAGCAGCCAAAGGTTAATATTGTGCTTTGAGATGGATGGAGACGCAAGATATCGACTGTATTAATATTCTTCAGTTGAGAAAAATTATTAACATTGCCAAAAATAAACGCGACAGTAGCAGAAAGCAGCTGAAAATCAGTTTTTCAAGCAATAATAAAGTATCGCAAATCACGTACCAGAAAATTAAGCAGTAAGACAATGATACAGACATGTTTCATCATTCGTTACATACTACTTGCCATTTATCCCCCATTAAGTCCAGTCTGATACCGATCTGTGACGAAGTTACTGAATATTTTAAACGTGTGCGTATATTTTCGAATGGAAGTGCTTGTATTGTGGACTCAATGTACATGATGAGCACACCTGCTCATACTCTATTCATGCTTTCAATTAGCAATCTAAGGTTGACTGATTGATTTAATTTTAGCGGCGCACCAGTAATCTATGTATAAACTATACAGGTGTATACATCAATGCATAGTGCTCTGAATAACTTAATATATATGCAATATGTTATCACTGCATTGTTTTTTTTTCTGATACAATATACATGGATTTCAAAAAGAAATTGCTAATTAAGCACACGATTATGCACCCGCTTTTATTACCCTTCCCCATAAACCTGCAAATTTGTTGGTAACTTGGTTGCTTATTGTATCGATTTTATTCACTGGAATTAACATTTTGTTTTTTACAAATTCTTTTCTGTTTCGACCTGATATAACCCATTTCGATTGCTACATCTCTTTAGCTGACCAAGTTCCTGATCTTGATTTGAGATTAGTATACAGTGAAAACCACTGGTTGTAATAAATGTCTTACTTTGTTTGCGTGATAACTCAAACAATCCTTTTAAAATTGAATCTCATAGTGAAAATTTGTTTCGTACAATCGAACCCGTATAGCCGACTTGAAAATTGACTTGTATTATGTAATCCATCACGCGGGTATGATATTGCGTTCTTGGTTTTGTTTAAAAATCATTCTCAGTGTTTTTCAGGCAGTCGTATTTTATACTGTTTGGAGCTCGAATTTAGTTTTGTGACCAATTGAGTTGAAATTATTTAAAAATTTATTTCCATGAGAATATAAGTACTTTTCATCAATATTCTTGGTCAAAGACATTTAGTAAAGATTCTACAGAATTCTAAAGCACTAACACTATTCTTGATTCATACAATTCAACAAGGAACTGTTGACACATCAACACAAGATTAGAGAACGCCATCGCCCTCCATATTGAAACTTCACCGAGATTCGAACTTTGATTCATTTATTGATGGGACTAGTTTTTTATAGGATTAATTTTGGATTATATTCACAAACTGTTAAGCCTTTTTGCATACTTTACTGTGCTTTCTAGGGAAATAAATTTTGTTAAATTAAGCAAAGGAAGATCTCTCCCCATTATAATATGATCATCCCTTGACAATTACCTGTCACTTATTCTCTGGTCATTCACGCAAAACTGGTTCATATCCATGCTATTGTTCTGAGCTGATATAATGTGGCTGTTGTGTATTTAATCTTGATCTTCATTATGGATATACTCAGCATTTCAATGACTATGCAATCCTTGCAAGTCACAATAATGGAATTAGGAAATACATGAACAAGGTAATAGGGGTCTTGCAAAAGTGACACCAAATTGTTTCGGCTATTCATGAACCGTGTCTAAAGAGAAAGAAGCTGACAGAAACAAACCCGACAAAATGTGAAATAGTCACACGAATAAACGACAGGTAATGTCTTTATATAAAAGGAGAAAGTCAAATGTGTAAACAATGTACTATATAGCATTGCAGTACCGGTTAGCAGTATAACCAAAAATAATAAATAATGCTACATTACCTTTAAAATTGTGAATTGGAAAAACCAGGTGCCTGTTCTGGTTCAATTGTTTATAATATCCAAATAAAGCAATATAATGTATTTTACATGTAAATGACTGCAACATTGCAAAGAAAAATGCATAGTAATTATTGTATTGCACAAAACTAAGCAAGATGCAGCAAAATTTTTACACACATTTTTAATTCCTTTATTTTCATAATTTAACAATGTATTCTGTTGTAGCAAAAGTACAATTTCCCATCATTCTATGCGAGGCGAGTGTGTGCTACAGAAGATATACATACAGCTGCAAAAACTAATTATTCAGTATGAATTCATAATCAATTTTATGGATCATTCATGGCAAAGAGAAGCAGATTGGCAAGCAAATGTTTTACCTTTATGAGCGACTTTTTTCTTGCATGCTGCATGAAATTTATATTATCTAGTTCTATTGACAACTAGTGTGCCCTATTTCAGCTTAACCCCTTACCTCATACAAGCGACTATTGGCGCTCTACTGCAGTCGCATACAGGTGCCTTTTGGCACTTTACCAGATTCCCAAACAAGCGTCTTTTGGCAACTCTGTAAACAGCAGCCATTTTGAGCGGGTTTTCGTAGCTCCACCTCCGGGAAAACCTCCCTATTGAATACTTCATTCATTGGTGATAATTATTATTACGTCAGATCACGTGGTTACTGTTTATGTTCTGGTTGAAATCTGCTTTTTAACGGCAAGTAGGTCGTAACTCGTATTCTCCATTCGACAAAATGACGGTCTCTGATATCGTTCAATACTTGTTTGAGTATTATCACAACTATGGAAGCTTCAATAACTTAGGTAATGGCTCTGATACTGATGTAAGAAGCCTTTAGTTTTTATAAATTATAAAATTCAACTGATTTAGGTGGTGGGGTGTTTATAATATTTAACGTAGCTATAGCTGTAAGGGTGTCCTTGATATCGATATTGGTCCACATTCTCCTAAAGTTTTTCTATAAGCATCTTGAAATCTTATTTTAACGGATATATGGACATCATTTGTTATATCTTTAATTTCATTTACTGGTATTTCTTTTTTGACGTGTATTGAAATACGATTCCTGCAATGTTTTTGTCTTGCTTCGTTCAGGCAGAAGCAATGGATATTTTCTCTTCAGATTAAAACATTTTGAAAAACATACATAGGACCGTTGGTTCGCATTTACAAGCAAGCGTCTTACACCCATGCTCTCTGGCCATCAAAAAAACAAAACTGGATCATATAGAAACTCTGGTAATGAGCGGTGGATGCTGTGTATGTGATATACGGTGGATGCTGTGTATTTGATCTTGATCTTCACGGATTTATCCATCATTTCAAAGAATGTAATCTTTGTTAGAGTCCCAATAATGGTATTAGCAAATACATTACATGATCAAATAAAAAGCTAAATTCATAAAAGTGGTAATAGCAAATACATCACATAAACAAATATAAATATGAATAGTGTAATTAACTGTTCAAGTACCGTGTCCATGGGTGGAAATGTTTGCAGAATTAAACCCGATAAAATATTAAATATTCACACAAAAAACGACATGGAACATCTTTATATACATGGAGAAAAAGACGAACGAAAGATACCAAATGTGTAAACAATGGGCTACATAAATGGCAAACAGCATAGAACAACTCAACACAAGGTAGTTATCTGTATACACTATACCCAACAGTCTCCGGGACATCTATTACCTTCAAAAGTCTCACCAAATAAGAATCAACCCTTATCAACAGACTATACACCAGTAAAACATTACTTCCAACCAGCTTTGACAAATATCTAAAGAAACCTATACGTACACAACCCAATTGTATCCAATGTAATATGCCAGAAAAGATCTTCCATATTATGAATCGATGGAATCTGTACCGTCAGCATATAACGAACTCTATCTCTACCGTCAGCATATAACGAACTCCATACTATCTTCAACGCCTCGGATAACCAACAACTTATCCAGAATATCTTCAACAAGACCAGAACCCGAACCTGTGGCTCGTGTACCAACTAATTCCAAGATGGTTTTAAATACTAATACAGGCAATACATAAAATCCAACAGATGTCGCTAGGACAAAACACATATATAGCTGTTCCATCTACCAACGTGTCTTAGTTAATGGCATGAAAGTTGATTACGAGTCTAATGACAGCTTACGCACGGCTGTTCGCTGTTTACCTCCTTTAGCGATGGTTCCAGCTGCAGATGTCGTAGACGCTTCTCTCATATTAGCTGATAGCATGCCCGATCATGAAAAGATGCCTGAACTCTTAGCATTTTTCGAACATACATATATTCGTGGTAGACGGAGACCTGGACGTGCAGAACAATACGGGACGGCAATCTTTCCAATCAAAACATGGAATCACTTTGAAACGGCGTCAGAAGGTGTTGCCAGAACAAACACTGTGGAAGGTTGGCACTTCGCACTACAGGCTCTTTTTCAGTGCCATCATCCCACATTATGGACTTTTTTAAGGGAATACAGAGGGATATTCAGGTGCAAAGAACGTCTTTTCTTCAGGGAATCGCTGGTTCGCAGCCGTCTGTTCCCAAGAGATACCAGACTCAGAATACGCGTGTCAAAAATGATGTCGAACATTACTCTTCCGGCGAGGTTCTTTTCTATCTGCGTGCCATTGTTTACCTGTCACACATTTAACTTTTAGTTCTCTATTTCACTTTACATTTAAATTTCGTATTTCTGATTACCTTTTATTAAATTGTGTTAAATATATTTATTTTATTTTTCTTATTTTACTTGTCCACGGGAGGGTTTATCTGTGAGCATATAATGTATAAGCTTATTATTTATTTGATGGATTACTGTTGGTGTTAATTGTTTGTGATCTTAGCCTATCTGTGAGCATATAATGTGTCAGCGGGACTATCTGTCGCGGGATTTAATGTCCGTACACCGTAAATTTTTAATATGCTTTTACAAGAGGTCTTACGAAAACCGCATGTAAACATCAAAATGCCATGTCATTACCACTGCCGTGCAATAGATGTACAGCACGCATTGCCTAAATTAGAAAACAAATATCCGAGGTGGGAAGTACAGTTGCACAGTTACAAAGGGCACTGTTGACAGCTTATAAAGCTCTGAGCGCTCATGAAATGCATTGTATTAAATATTAATCATTGCACATATTACGCTGGCGACAAACTTTTCATGTATTATACTCGTTTCTTAATACCATTGTAAAATTAATGAAAAATAACAGCTCAATATTTAATCAATCTTCCTCCTGTTGGTGCACAACTGGAACATGCATTGATTTTGCTTGCACGTGTGGCGACGATTACAGTTGTAGGATGACGAATGGATAAGCAGGCCCTTTGCGTTATATGGTTAATAGTCGTTGTTTTTTCATTTTGTTTGTTTTGTATTCGAACGGTAACTATTTTAAGATGGAGTATTCATGACAAGCAATACCAGCACATCTGCAGCGACTGATTACAACCTGAAGACAACAGCCGCGAAGAATGCTGATAAAGTGAGAACGTGGTTGTGCTGTATTTTGACTACCTGCAATTGTAGTTTGTAGTCATATTATATTGCTGCTGCTGTTGTTCTGAGATTTAACGCCATTTTCAGCACACGATAGGCTATACATGGCGGCCAGTATTAATGGTGGAGTAAGAAACCGGGCAATCCGCGGTTAAACCACCGACCCACGAGAAGATAGTGGCAAGCTTTCTCGCACATGTTGCTGCACTGCAGATTTGGTTCACTTTAGTTGGGGTCCCATCAACTACTGTTAGGAGAGATGACGATATAGTCTTGCACATGACGAGCATTGTCATCCTTGCAGATCGGTATTATTTACTGCTGCATCAAACTGCATCAATCCATGCAAATCGTGTTGACAGCTATCGACTATTATGGAATTCGTTTCCCATTTTCTCTGGGCTTTTTCTCCCTTTTATTAAGCAGACAGTAATTTGTGCACGTGTATCCAAAGTGATTCTTCCATTTCGATGACACAACAATAATGTGATCCAAAATCACGTCTACGATGCCATTGATGTCCAATATTTTTCGGGCACGAGAGACGCATATTAAACATCCATCTCAGGGATTAACTAGATAAATGAATTCACAACGTAAAATTTGTTTGCTTTCAAAATATATTTTAATGGCTATTATGTCCAATAACACTAGGTTCAATTCAAACTACAAGAAAATGGTTGAAAACTTTTTAAAGATTATTCCAAGGCTTAGGTAACAATTCAAATCTAGATCAATTGGGGTCTGTTAACTGCTTAATGGCATAGTACATGTATTTATGTATTAAATCAAAGTATTGCTAGAAAGAAAACTTCACGAAATGGGTACCTGCCGGATGATAAAAATGGCCTTGTAACTAGTTTTCGACCTATATAAAGTTTCAAAAGCGCCACATATCTGTATATGTAAAGTAATGTATCTTTAAATTAGATCCCGGATAATATATAATATCATTCGTAAAAAGTATACACATTATCCGGTAGTGTTAATGCTTACAGCAACTGCAAACAAATGTGGTAATAGGTTGGGTCGGGATTCCGGGCACTTTTCTACGTCAGTGCATAGTTACGAAAACCGAGGTGAAAACAACCGCCATATTGTTCTAGTGACTTGAGTAACGTGTGGGAGACGATTACACATTTTAAGAGATTCCTAAGATTTGCAGTGTTGGTGGGTGCACAAACCATCGTATGCAAAAGGAAAATTTGTCGTTTTTCAAGTTTCCTGATGCAGCAAAGAATCCAGAGAGAAGGGCTCGTTGAGTACGAGTGTGTGGTCGCCAGAATCCCGATGGATCTGAATGGATTCCAACCGCAAAATATAAGTACATGTACTCAGCATTTTGTTTCAGGTATATTAAACTTGATTGGCAAATGCGAGTTGACAGAATGCTTATATTAATGTGTAATACCCTTAATTAATTTTGTGGTAATGAATTGTTCGTTATTTATTTTGTATCACTTCATTGCCAATTTTATCCTGAATGCAAGTCGGCATTTGTTCATGTCAGTTTCAATATTTTTTCACGTAGTGTTTAATACGAATTTAGTAAGAAAGAAAAATATAATTTATGAAATATTTACGAAGATATTACAGTTTGAACATCTCATAATATATATATATATATATATATATATATATATATATATATATATATATATATATATATATATATATATATATAGAGTTACGTAGTTACTGTAACTGATTAATATTCATAAAAACATTTTTGAATTTTTAGGGAAGCCGAGTTCTGATCCATGTCATCCAGACTATATCCTTAGTATTTATAGGAGGACTGCAGACTCATCTTTAAAGGGAGCCAAGCGTTTGAATCGATACAATTCAGCTCAGAAGAGGAAATTTGGTTTGGTGAAGAACAGTAATGCTTCAAAAAACGCAAGATTGAATATGAAGAAAATGAGGAGAATGGGGAAATTGTGAGTTTAAACATTTCAGGCGTGGAGGTTATGATGGCAAATGATGATGTAGATATCAATGAAATGGTAAATTGTACACCTGTGAAAGACAAGCAGGAATTGCTTGGATTTGCCCATCCATTACAAGAGTCAGAAAGGAAAATGCTCATGGATGAAATTGACAACCTGAGATCTGAAAGAAATATGGTTAGTAGAAAATTTTTAGACACTGAAGCAAAGTTGAAAAAAACTGCAGCTTTCAATTGAACTAGTAAGGGAAAATAATGAGAAATACAAATTCTACACAGGTTTATCATGGGAAATGTTTCAGAAAACTTTTTCATTTTTGGAATCCAAAATTACTTCAAGGAGGCGAGGAAACGTACCTGCTGTAGAACAGTACTTCATTAAATTAGTCAAATTGAGACAAAATCCAAAATTTGAATACTTGGCTGATCAGTGCAACCTTGGAAAGAGCACTGTGATTGATACCTTTTGGAAATAGGTCAATCTAATAGAATCTCAGCTTGGTTTTATGATACACTGGCCAGACCTAGATACTATTTTTACAACCTTACCCGATGTGTTCAAGATGCACTTTCCCCGTTTGACGAATATAATTGGCTCCTTTGAAATCTTCATTGAAAATCCTAAAATATACAAAGCTAAAGCCGAGTGCTACAGTACAGTAGCTACAAAAAACATACAACAGTTAAGTTTCTTGTTGCATGTAATCCCTTGGGAGCAGTAGTGTTTCTGTCCAAGGCCTAGGGAGGACGTTTTTCAGATATTGAAATAACACGCAAATCAAGATATATCAGTAGAAACTTTCATCACCCTAGGGATCAGATTTTGGCAGACAGGGGTTTTACGCTTCAAGAAGACATGGCAACTAAATGTTCTGCAGAGTTGATCTTGCCAGCATTTACAAAGGGAAAAAAGGTAGCTTTCTGTCCATGAAGTTTAACAATCTAAAAAATTATCATCAGTTAGAATTCACATAGAGAGAGTGATTGGATATATGAAGTCAAGATTTTCAATTTTACAAGGGACTCTGCCAATTCAGTTTGTGAATTCAATTAAGTCAGAAGCACATGATGACATGCTTTCAAGTGTTGATAAAATTGTCAGAACATGTGCAATTCTTACAAATCTAGGTGATGGGATTCTTTTTACTTCTGATGCAAGGGGGAAAAAAAGCTAGATACTTTCAGTTTTGTAGTCATTTGAATACTTTTATTAATGGACACATTTTTTGAGGCAATGTCACAATTGTGTTTTGCTTTGCAGAATAAGTTTCAATTTTCATGTACATATATTGGATTGACTGGCTTATTTTTCAGTTCTTGCTGTACAGGGTTGCAATTTTTTTAAATTAGTGATCGAGCAGGACAGTCCATACTGGTGTGCAATACACTATATGCCACAGATGCCGTAATTCTACCAGTTCTTTGCTCATACCATACCAATGAATTTGACTAATTTTTGGTGCACTCCATTAAAAACCCATTTTCACTGGCACTGACTGTCACAGTTGGCAATACTTCTTTTCACTTTTCACTAATTCTTGTAAGACTAATGCTGTCTGTGTCGTATAAAGATGTCATTGGCATTGGCAGGCATCTTACTGATATTTGTCTTTACTTGCAAAGTGATGAATTGTTTCTTTGAATGTGCTAAGTCCGATAGGTTTGTCTAGGTAGCTCTCTAAGCTCTGAATGAATCCCAGCTGTTCTAAAACTAGTGGTGCTGGAGGTGGAGTAGTATTAGGAAACCAGGTTTTCAACTCACTTTGTTTTTTTACCCTCCAAACAAGTATAAATTATCCCCCACCCCACCCCCTTTTCTTCCAAAATAAACCAGGTTTTCAACTCACCCTAGAGGAAAACCAGGTTTTCAACTCACTTTGTTTTTTTACCCTCCAAACAAGTATAAATTATAGTCCTAAATTATCCCCCACCCCACCCCTTTTTTGACTCACCCTCCCCCACCTCTTTTTTTCCCCCTACTACTACCTGTAAACAGGTATTTTGTAACCAAACAAAACAACAGGTGTTGGAATGCGATAAGCTCTTTACACAGAGGTGACTAATTTGTTAGAACAGCGCATGTGTGGAATACAATTATTCTAAAGACGGCAAACGGGTTTTACCACAAGATAACAGGATGAAAATTAAACTGTGCATTAGAACGTTTCAGTTAACAAGGTGGAAATTAAACTAGCATTAGAATGAAAATGATATTATTTTATATCTCGTTACCAATGATTAATGTTTCAACTGTTGATATTAAAAATATTTCACTATCACGACTATAGATACTAAATTTTACTTTACCACTCACACAGCGACGGGACTCAAACAGATCTTTCATTTCTGGTTTGTTCAGAGGATATTTTTTGTTGATAAAATATACCTTTGACCGATCGAGATCAATTGTGAGTTTAGTATAGTTTTGTTGGCTAATGGGGCTGTGAAAGTTTTTAAATTCCGCTAGCAACTTTTGATACAATTGTTCGAGATAATTGAAATACATGCTGTTATCAGATCTGATGAGCGAAAGTTTTAACTTGTCACATGTTCCATTAAAACATATACCTGATGTTTCATTATTAAATTCAACTGTCAATTGTTTACCGTCCATCATTAGATATTTGATGTTACTATTGTAGCTATTTGTCATTGTCAAATTTTCAAACATTATTTTATAAGTTTAGATAAAATTTCAGTTGGAAAAGATAATGTCGAGTATAGACCTATCATCATAACAATACCCAAGGGCAAATGTATCTACCCCATTTTCACAATAGCGTTTGTCATCAAAATTATACAATCCACGTTTGATAATGACATCTGTTTCGAGTTTATGATGATTAGTTCGAATTGCCATAGCTCTCATAAAACTAACACCACCATCAAGCGCATACCTGTAGTCATCAAATTTCATAAACTTTTTAACAAAATTACGAGGCAGACCTTTGGCTTTTTTCGTTATTTTATTATTATCTAACAATACGGCATACATTTTACTACGTAATCCGATAAAGTATTTGATAGCGCTCGAGTTCATTTCATCTTTAAACTTACCAATAACCTTTTTATTTGTGTCGTCATGAAATTTACTGTCACGTGGATAATCGGAAAGATCAAACAGATGTCGATTATTGTACATGTCCTGATAGATGTCCTCACATTCAATTTCATACACGAGTGAATCAGTATCAGTAAACAATAATCTACTAGCCGGCCACTGATTTTTAACAAAAGTGTAATGAAAATCGTACATCATCCACTTTGATAAATCTAACACTGCAGCTCCAACATAGATCGGCTTGTTTAGTTTTAGATTTGTTTTTCTTCTTTGTATCGCAACAAGATTTTCATTAAATATTTTCATGCTCACAAAATCATCGTCTGACACAAGTTTGTTTCTGCGATTGACATCATTAACTATTTCAATATTTACGCGTTTCCTAATATTCTCCATCGTCTTACCAAAAACGGAATTGTTCATCAGTTTAAAGAAGTTTTTCTCAAACTCTGTTTTCGCTGCAGCTCTTCTTGAAGTGTTGGAGTTAATATAACCTCTCATCCACGGCGACTGATTAAATTTTAGTACACGATGAACTTTTCTCAACACAAGACCAGCATCGACTGCTTGTTTTAAAACTTTGTAATGCAAAACATAATTTTTCTTATCAAGTAAATTTGGTACTAGTTTCTTGACCATGGAATGTTGCCTTGGTGATGCTAACGCTTGTTGTTCTTTTGATAACAAACTATAATCTATAACCATCGATTCCGCACAGAAAGGGTAATCGTTATGTAATTTGTGTAGCGAATTTGGATAATCAAGATCAACTTCAACGAAATAGGAAACATCGTCAGGTATCTTTTTTTCTGTCTCTGATAGAAATCGATCAACCGTGATCCAATGAAATCCGCTAAAAGGCATTGGTTCTGCCATCGAACCACCGTAAAGATTATTACAATCTAGATAAATTATATACTTCGAAGGAAGGTCAGGGTTATACTGTTTCAGGTATTTGTTGTTTGCTTCAGCATATTTTTTTGTTATCACGCTAATACCGCCTCGGATACCTTTTTCAATAAAATTGAACATATCAACATCAGTCAGTAATTCTAACCTTACCTTACTAAACTTTAGCAAAGCATCCCATGACAACCCAGGGGCAGAATAATACCAGCAAGGATCTAGTCCGTAATTATTATAACTCACTTCTCGAAAACTTTCAAAAACATCTGCTAATAATAACACGTCAGTTTTCAGGTATAAATCATGATAATCACCAAAAGTCTCACAATCAAACTCTTTCCAGATATCTTGTGCATACCTGTACTCATCATCAGTTATATTTTCGTTTTTAAGTTGTGAGTAAAATTTGTCTTTGTCAGGTAAAGATATTTCATCAAATTTACTCCAATCGTCGAGGTATTCGTATGGAAAAACTCCTTTTTTAGCTAGTAGATTAAATTTATCTCCAAAACAGTCTCTTAGGTTATCAAATTTACTACAACCTTTTACTAACTCATCTAACGAGGCTGCCATAAACTGCAGGCTGTCAATAAAACGTAATTTACCTAGCGTAACTGACATATACTTTTCAAAATTATTTGGAATGCATTTGATGACATTATTGAGTTTTAGATGAGCTTTTATCTCAGGATCACCAAAAGTTTCTACGATGATGTGACTATCATATCCTCGAAAATTGTGAAGAATAACTGGAATAAAATCTGGAGCGTGAAATTTTAAATTACACTGGTCATGAGCCGCTCCACGATACTGTCCGGTCAAATGGCAATGGTCACGTACTTTTTTGTTATCATCAAAAGCTTTTTCACAAATATAACAAATTTTCGCTTGCTCGTGATCAGATTCTTGTTGAGGTGTTAATTTTAACATTGGAGTTACTCTTTTCAAACGATAAGTAATATTATCAACTTCATTAATCAACTGCTTGAGAAGCCAAACAGCTGGATTTTTACCTCGATAGAGTTGGATTGGTTTAGATAATCTCGAATCAGCGCAACAAACTACCTTGTACGCTACTCCACACGGAACATGATTTTGAACTTTTCTTGTACTCGATTGATTAGGATTATTTTCTACACCAAGTACAGGTTGAAGTAGGCATTCGAAATCAGCGTATATGACGAAAGGAATTTTTAGTTTGTGATTATGATGGACAAACTGTAACACTCTATCTTTTTTAGATGGCATTGTTATTCTTTGCACATCACTACAGTACTGCAAATGCTTTTGCAATGTTTCATTGCTTGTACAGCCATGCAAGCAGCGGTAACAAAAGAACTTTTTGTTCTTATCCTTATTGTACTGTCTACCAACTAGTCCGTTAAAGTTTTTAATCCAAACATAATGATTTTTGTAGTACAGTAAATTTATAGTTGATTGTGAAGCTTTTTCTGAAATATATCTCGGATATACGTCCTCCTTTTCATCTAGTCCGAAAACGTTAATTGAAACATTATTCTGCTTTTCAAATTTTGGTATTTGATTTTCTGCCACTGGAAAGTTAATATCTTTAAAATTTAATCTAGACACATGACTGATATACCTTTCAACACGAGTAGCGTTTTTTTCTGCTGGGAATAGTGCGGAAAGAACAGCCCATTGGAAACATTTGTTATCTACGTTTTTGATGTTTATACAACATCTTTTACTTTTTATTTTTGGTGGCAGGTCGACGTATGAACTACCTCGTAATACATTATATTTCATCGTGTGAAACAATATTCCTTTAATCATTTCAAACTTCCAACCCGAACCTAATTGACTAAATTCCTCTATTTTTTTTCCAATTTCTTGGTGTATTTCATCAGATAGTGATAATAGATCAGTCCCAAGCAAAACACGTCTCGATTTTGCGTTAATATAAGGTTCTGCAATTTCCTTGTTAGTTAATTCTTCCATTATAACTAACTTTGAAAATATAACATGATATTGCACAAATAATCTGATACTTTTGTGTTTTTCGAGCTCACGTTTTACAATTGTCTGTAATAGGTGGTAAAGATTAGTTGCATTAAAATTTACTAAAACAATTTGATTATCAAACTGATAACTATTATCAAAACCTGCAAAAGCAGTCGCTATTTTATTAGGTTCTCCCATAAAGCTTCTCTTAGCTATATCACGCAATTTTAACATTATTATACTATAATGTAATATCTAATTGATAATTTTTTCACACTGCGCATGCGCTAAAAATCAATTAGAGATAAAAAATATCACCTATAATATAATGACAGCAAATCTAACAAACACATGTGAGCAAGAAGCATATCAAGTTCACCCAAAACATAACTTTACCTCACACTGCGCATGCGCTAAAAATCAATTAGAGATAAAAAATATCACCTATAATATAATGACAGCAAATCTAACAAACACATGTGAGCAAGAAACATATCAAGTTCACCCAAAATATAACTTTATCTCACACTGCGCATGCGCTAAAAATCAATTAGAGATAAAAAATATTACCTATAATATAATGACAGTAAATCTGACAAGCGCACGTGAGCAAGAGATTTATCAAATTCACCCAAAGTATAACTTATACGCTGGAAATGTAATTGGTTCGGTTATTAACATTAAAACTAGAATACCTGTTGGCAAATTAACGTCAGCGGGTTATAATATTAGTGTAAAGGGAGATAATGCCGAGAGGATTGCAATATTTAGAAAAGATTTTATTTACACGTTGTTCTGCGATGATATTCCAGAGGGACAGCGTGTATATCATTATAATGGTAAAGTCACTGATGATAATATTGAAAATTTATCCTTACAAGATGAGTTTCAGCCGCACCCAGTATTTGATTTATACGAGGCTAACGATCGCGGTATTATTAGAAATAGAAAAACTAAAAAAGTTCTTAGTAATATTAGCAATATGGGATATATTAGGGTAACTGTTAGAGGAACATCAACAAATCAAGTTCGTTATCTTGGTCATAGGTTTGTTTATGAGGTGTTCAATGGATCTATACCCAATGGTCTTGTTATTAATCACATCAATAATATACAAACTGATAATCGATTGGAAAATCTGGAGATAGTAACGCAACAGGAAAATGTGAGAAAAGGAAAAAATAGTAATGGTATTAATTTTAGATGCCCAATAAAACCTGTTATTTCAAAAAACCTCGAAACGGATGAGGAGATCGAATTCAAATCGATTTCAGCTGCGGCGAAATATTATAAGATAAATCCCGCAGTCGTAAAAATTATAGCTGATGGAGCAACAAAATCAACTTTTTCAAGAGAATACGATGCTAGGATTGGTTTTAGATATGATGATCAATAATATTTTGTAATTCGGTTTTAGTCAAGCAATGATGAGCAAATGCTATGATATCATCGTGATTAAATTTTAGCGTCGTTACTGCACTTTCATTAATTTTATTTTTTTCTGCTTCTGTTAGTAATATTTTATGAGAATCACCTTGCATTACAATAACATCAACACTATAACCCAACAAACATTTTCTTACCGCTTCAGCTAGTTCGTTATAATTTACTATATTAACTTTTTGGTGATATTTTATCTCATCGGTCATCTTATAATAATAAATTAGATAAAAATATATTATAATAATGGACTTGATGAAACGACTCGCTGAACTCTACGAAGAAGATACTAGTGATAAGGTCGTCAGTGATAAGGTCGTCAGTGATGATGTCATACATAGTATTACATTTTCCAAAGATTTTATAGACAAATCTGTTGGTTATAGCGAAGATGATATTTTATATAACAATGAATCTGATGATGGTGAAATAGTCACTGTTGCTGACAGATCTAATTACAGCAGATCAACAACTAAACGGTATAATGTTAAGTATCACATTACTAAGCAGCTAATTAAATTTAATTTTACTGTTGCCGAACAACAACTGTTCTGGCAGTTAATCAAACCTTTTTTAAATATCAAGATTCCAGGCCGACAGAAAAATATTAAATTTGATTTCATATTTGTCAAGATTTTTAATCTAATGACGATCTCTAACGATCGTAAGCAGTATCTAATATCATTATGTAAACCAGTAAAATGTAAATCTGTCAAACAAAAGTATGAGTTAATTTATAATAGCATTATATCATAATCTGCTTGGTTGGGATCCAACTGTTAAATTTATCACTATACCCACGCCATTTGACTAAACTTTTATCCCCTTTTTTTCTAATCACTTTCTCGATAACAAAAACATCCTGATCAGTTTTCTGTAGTTCTTGTTCATAAAAACTACCTACAATCGGTTCCCCTGCCAGATCTTTTAAAACGTACGTTACAGGTACTGTTAAAAGTACCTTATCAATTACAAAAACTTCTTCGCTCCAGTTCGGAGTAAATCCTTTTGCAAACACCTTTTTCATCAAAGAAATTCTAACTTTATCACCAACCTTAAATTTATGTCTGCGGTACATGTTTTCATTTGCTAATATTGGATTTTTAACAGCTTTTTTAGGTGTCATTTTGATGGTTCGATGTTTCGTGTTATTATATTCGCTTACGATTTGAGAAAGGTCATCGATGTACCTGTTGGTGTTTTTAGCTGTCATATGTTTGTGTATTTTCTCGTTTAGCGTGCGATTAAATCTCTCAACAACAACGCTTTTACCCTCATTTCCTGTAACATACCTTTTTATATTATTTTGTTCTAGAAACTGTTCAAACTTTTTGTTAAAAAACTCAGATCCATGATCAGTCCAGATTTTGTTTGGTTTTCTTTCTGTGCTTGTTATTATCTGCTTTAGCGCATCGGTCATTGAAGTTCCTGTCTTATCTGAAACAGGTATACTGAAAGCGTATTTGCTAAAAACATCTATAACATTAAACAAATACCTTTTTGGAGCGCCATCAGCGCCAACGTTAAACTGAGCTAGATTAGATACATCCACCAAATCTATTGCCCAGATATCATCTACACCATTAGCGACAACTTTACGTCGTGGAAACTTTTTTTTTTAGGTCTGTGTAGTTCGACTGCAAGATCATCATATACTTTATTTCCCCGATCGTGAGGTGATTGACGAGACTCTCCGAGTCCAAGTTTATATTTTGCTCCAATTATTCCCTGAACAAATTTTCTATCAAAACGTTCTCGTAGATTTGTTGGCTCCATATCACGTAATTCGTCTAACATTACTTTATCACAATCTAATTTTGAGTTTTCATGATCACGATAACAGATATCATGACGCATTGCTATTGCATCCACTTGATTGTAAGGCTCTTGGCCTGGCAATGGATTGTCGTTTTCATCTAGTTGTTGATGTAGCGGATTCCATGGACCAGTATACCGATGCCCTGGCAATGTCCAACCGCCTTTTGGTTTTGGCAATTTTCCAATTAGTTTATGTATATCTATACCTGACCCTATTATTTCTCTGTTGTTACAACATTGACAGTATGCGACAATTTTATTTTGCTCAATACACAAATCTCTGTCAGAATCACAGTTGCATATCATTCTATATTTTTAGTCGTCGACTAAAATAATATTAGGATAACCAGATCCTAGCGACGTCGCTGGAGATACTATCGCTGGGGACGTTTTCTTTAAAAATGTATTTTTTCTTTTTCCACAGATTGCACAAATACTTTTTAATATTATCCTGTTGTTTTTTGTTTTTTCTGTTGTTTCATTAATACCTTCTGTTTTAGTTTTACACTTGAGACAGTATGTTGACATTATTATACTTATAAGTTTAGATAAAATTAATTGCGATCTCATCATTAGCGTGAGAAGGTTGCTTATCAAACTGTAAAATAAATTTTAAAAAATTAAGATTTCTGCTCATCTGTCGGATAAACATAATACAATAATATCCGCAAGCAGACGTTCCAACAGGTTGGAGTTGATTTGACGAATAATATACTTTTGTAAAATTTTTTTTCATATACTTTTTTATTACATCGCTTGGAGGAAGCCCAAACGAGTCAAAATAATTATTATTATAAACTGCTACCCAATGCGTACCAGATCCGTCATTAAAATCTTGTATATTAATAACACATGAACTTACAGCAGATGGTGATTTTATTGCTGTGAGTTCATCTTTAGAATAAACTCCGTGAAATCCAGGAACCGCTTTTAACTTATCAATGATATCAAAATTACTCAACGGGGTCGACGAGTTCCTGGTAATGTTAGACCACGTCCGATTCCTAAAAGATTTGGCAGCAGACTTCCCGCTAGTCCCGCCAAAAGTGGAGCGAATGGAATAATTCCTCCTTGTTTTGTTTGATTGCATATGCATTTGCACTTTGGTGTTGGTGATTTTGTTTTATTACTTTCTTTTTTTTTTGTTGTTGGTGATTTCTTTTTCTTTTGTGGCATTATAATATATTATTTACATAAAATTTACAATTTTTTTATTCCACTTCCACGAATGATACCATTACCTTCGACTGCTTTCTTCGTTGCGCCAGATATTGCTCCAGACGCTGCTGCTAGTCCTAATGTTCCCAACACCGGCAAAAGTTTAGGTATTATTGTACTAGTTAATACTGATAATGCCGGACCAAGAAAACCACCTTCTTTTGCCATCGCTGTCATTTGTGCAGCACTCAAATTTAAAACAAAAGTTTTTTTACGATCATACTTTTTTACTTGATTTTTTGTTAGCATTAATTTTGTTAAAACACCATCAGAAATATTAGGATTGATTTTTAATGATACCTGTTCTCGCTTTGCAGTAGCAGCTACTAATTTTTTAACTTGGCCATCAGTCAAATACACTTCTTTTACAATATACTTTGCCATTTTATATAACAACTGTAGATTAAACTTGAACTGTCATTTTACCTCCAATAGAATCTACCGTGATAAATCTATCACTAATCACTAATGCGTATACGTATAACGGCGCTACTGGAACCGCCCCAAGTGTCCAGGTAATTTCAATATCCGCTGTGCTGTCTACAGCTCGCTCGTTATGTTTACTAACATCAAAATGAAATATAGGATAAAGCGTACGAAATTCTTCTACTGATATTTGAGTTCCATCTTCAACATCTTGATATTTTTGTATTGCGTCAAGCAGGTACATGTACGGTCGAGAAATATTTTTATTAACATCATCAGCAAAATTACACTCGATAGCTCGTTCTGGATATTGCTTTGAATTTAATCTAGCGTATATTCGTCTGACATCAGAGTGATCAAATACTGCATTATTTTGTTGTTGGTTACCTCGTCGAGCTTGTTGTTGAAATACGACAAAGATATTTCTCGGCAGTTGTTCGCTTGATGTTGTTGTGACCCTCCACGTGTAGTCAGTAGTATTTGGAACCGCTGTCTGATATACCTTATGCTGCTTAAAGTAAATTCTGTTTGTATGCTTATCAAGCGTGTTATTTAGTTCTGACATTTTAGTGATTGATGGTGTTATACGTGGCATCCACAAAGAAAGTTTGTTTATGATAAACTGTACATCAACCCCTCCAAATCTAAACAAGCAATCGTTTTGGTCTGCTCGATCTAAAATAAGAGTATGTTTTACTCCGCGAAATACTTTATCATAATCGCGACAAAAGCCGAAAATCATGCTTAGCGGAAGCATCATTGTAATTTGACGTGATCCTGCTGCAAGTTTTCTTCGCCTAGCAAAACCTTCGTTATAGCGTGGATTTCTCACATCAAGTGTGTTAAGAAGTAAATTTAACATCGCAGTACCGTCTGCAGCTACAGCTGGTGGTGTTATATTTAGATTATTAAAAGCTGCTGTAAGAGAAACTCTTGTAGCGTCTGCATTAGCAGCTGCACCTGGTGCAGCAATACCTAGCGCGTCTGCATTAGCAATGAGAAAATTTCTCACAATTACAGTATTTTCATCAGCATTAGCTCCATGTACTATAGCGCCTCTCTTTAAAAATTCTGTTGATTCAGCTATACCCCGTCCAGTATCTTTAAACCACATCATATTAGTTGCAGTTGATCTCGAGTAATCGTCGGAAAACGAAATAATATTTAAAATTGTACTTGCAACTTGTAGGTGACTCGAAATATCTTCTACAGTTTGATTGGCCAGTTGATATCTAGCACTTTTGAATAGACTCCAACCGTTATTTATAAGAGCTACTTCTGCTCCAACTGCAATTGCAGCAGGTGGATTAGCTACTGTCATAATCTGACCACGAACTTCTAACATAGCCTTATGTGGCAGTAGAAATACATCTTCATCTCTGGTGTTAAAGGTTCTAATACCAGTTTTATTTGGTTCGTTAGAATTTTCATCAAGGTACTCAACAAACTCGAATTCTGTCACATCGTTGTCGATGTCATAAGTTTCTGTTAACTCGAGATAATTTTTAGTAGACATTTTATTTTATTAGATTATATAAAATTTTATTGCGGCACTGTTACTTTAGATATTAATTTTTGTATGATCTGCTCGCCCTTTGGTGATAATAATTTTTTTGTTGTTGTTATCATAGCTTTTTGAGTTTCTTTTGTTGGAGCGATTTCTGAGATAGCTTGTTTTATTTCAGATGCAGTCGGTGGATCACCTTTTATTTTATCAGCTATTTTTTGTCCCACCGCAGTCCCAGCGGCAGATGCAGCCCCAGTTGCAAAAGCTTTACCCGCGTCAATAGCAATTGGTGCAACTTTACGCGCTAGTCCTGGAATATTTTTAATAACTTTAGTGAATATATTTCCAAAAATCCTCCTACTATTTTTCTTCGATAAACTTTTTTTCTTTGTTTCATTATATTTGATGTTGCATAATTTTTACTTTTGCTCGCGTAGATGTAAATAATAAGTTACAATTTCATTACTAACATGTAACTGTTTTCCTGATTGATCTGTCAACTGCATCCTTATACTTGTTATTTGATCTTCAACGTTTAAAGGATAATAGATAATATGTCGTGGAGTTATTTGCATGAGAGAACCTGGCGGGACTTCTGGTGAGAAACTGTAAATCGTTTGACCTTTGCTACCTTTTGATGTATAAGAGCCAGAAGCAGTAGAGCAATTTACTAATATTGTATTTACTTCTGTTATATTTGATGGCAGTTCACTGTCATATGTAATAGGCTGATCAAGTGCAGTGTAAGTTTTTTCAGTAAATCCTAACAGTTGTGCAATACTTCTTTCTCTTGGTTCAAGATTGATTGCTATATTTTTCAAAGTTATCCTAGTTCGCAATGTGTTATAATTTGCTGCTAATTCAAAATTATCAGCCACACCGTTAGCTTTTGTTATGAGCTCTTTGATCGTCTTGTTTAGATCTTCAATATTATAAGCTCCTTGCGGAATTTTTATTTTTTTTGTTGTAGATATTGTAGGTGTTGTAATCATAGTAAAATACATTTCATCGTTAACATCATTTTTCACGTTAGGTATAGCATTCCAGCAAGTACAAGAAATTAATCCAATTTCATATTGTTTTGTAGGATCTAGTTCTATAGGTGGAATATAATTTACTGAAAAATTTGCGCTATCTTCTGTAGACTCGCTAGAGTTTAGTAATAATGTTGTTTGCATTCCTTTAATATTATATCATTTTACAAAATTAAGTCGCCGCGATTAAGTCGTGGTGTAAAGTTTCATATTCGTTAGATGTTAATAATTCACTCGATCTTAGATGATCAAGTATGTCAATGATTTCATTATCAAGTTCAACACTAACATTCCCAGCTTCCTTTGATGATATTAATAACATTAATCTACCTATCATTTCAGTAGTTGAAGTAAATACTTTTACACCAGTTCCTGTTTTTTTCTTTTCTATATTTTTCTACACGAGATTTATCGAGTTTATCAAATTTTCTTTTAAAACTCCACCCTTTACCAAAAGGTTTTGCTCTGCTATTTTCTGCTGTTTTTTAAACGTGAGAGCAATGACACCCTTTCTCATTCTTTCATAAAGTGGAATCATATTATTAATCTCTGTAACCGTGTTTAATTCATCTTTAGCAGCAGCTCCGTCATTAAATATTATAACAAATTTATAGATAATGCTTGATATTCTGCATCAGTCCACTGGCTTATATCATCAAGACCCCTTATATTTTCTTTGTTTAAAAAATCATCATATTCACTACCTTTTATCTCATCATTTGCTTTTTTTGTAAATGAAGTCTTTGATCTCCAACCTCCATAAACCTTACAGTAAGATCACCGACTCTTTGTTGCTCCTCTCTGATATCTTTTATGTCTCCTGATAAATTTGTTATAATATTTGTTATTCCTTGCGTTGTTAACTCTGCTAATCTTCGCTCAAGTTCCAGCGGAGAGTTTATCAGTCGATGCTTGTCTAGCCGCAGGATCAGCTATATTTGCTGTAAGTGCCTCAATCAGTTTTCTCTTTTCTTCATCAGATCTAGTAACAAGTTTTGCAGCAGCTGCTTCCTGTTGTTCTCTAACAATTCCATCAAACCTTTTTCCTGTAGTTGCTTAAGTTCTTCTTCTGACAGTGGTTTAGTTTCAGGTTGTTTACCTAATAATGCTTCAGTAACCGGCTTGAAAATTGTAGCTGTTGTTTCTGTAGCAGTTACTTGCCCACGTCGCGCTTCTTGTACTTTTTTGCTTAAGTGATGCCTGAGATTGAGCAAGTTTTTTTAGATCTTCTATGTGTTGTCTGTATCTTGCTCGTTTGTCCATTATTATAATTATAAATTTTATAAAATTGAAACGCTTTATTGTAAGTAAGTGTTAATACAACAGCGAAACATTTAGTTGGATCATTTGTAAGTTTATCAAATAAGAAAAAGTTAAATTTATCTTTTGTAGCATTACGGTAAAGTTCAATTCAATAAACTTATCTTTTGTCACGCCACCGCATTGCTCGCTTGCAATATTTCTAACGTCAACATTATCCAGTCCTGGAAATAAAATAAAACAACCCGTATTTCGCCTAATAACCTATCAACATTATAAAATCCTTGAGCGAGATAAACAGAATTACACTGTTTGTTACGGGATAGTGAAAAATATGATCTTATTTTGTTCATCTCCATGTTGTTTAGCGGAATATCATCAAAACTACTATCTTATGTTCATCTGCATCAAGTTGATTAACTGGAATAAGATCTTCTGGCTGCCTAATTATAAAAAAATCTTCACCAGCTTTAAGATCATCACGAAGCTTTTCATTATACTCACTTAATAACTCATACTTATCTTGCTGTGGATTGATTGTGTAAATATAAACTCTATCGTAGTTAAAATTATCACCAAGAAGCAAGTTCATAAGCAAATTTGTTTTCCCCGATCCAGTTCGCCCAACAATAAGATAATGACAATCAGGAATGAAGTTCATTATTATGTTTATGCTTCACTAGTCTCTCTGTATCAAAGTTTAGTATCGACGATTTTGCCATTTTGTATAATATTAACTAGTGTTGATAATTTTATCTAGGATAGTAAATAATGAGCTACTATACAAAATTTGGAACACTATTAGAAGATTTATCCACAAAACGTTTTAAAGGTGACTTATCCAAATATGCAACTCTTGATCGGCTCAAAAATGAAATCAATAATTTACTAAATCTTACCAGCGTAGATCCAGATGAAGTTGTCATTTTCCAAGACAAAGAAGGACGATTAAAGACGAGTAATGTAAAACTGTCAGATGTAGTTGTACGAAATACTGCTGCGATTGCTAATAATATCGTTACTTTTAACAATCTAGGTAATATACAAGATTCTGGTAGGTCAGTTAATGATTTTGTTAAAAAAGATGGTGATGTATTTAGTGGGAATATTGTTATGAAACAAAATAAGATTACAGATCTTGGAAAGAGGATGGGGATGCTGTCACTAAAAAATATGTCAATGATTGGGACGCTTTAATTACTAATGAAATCACAGCACTCAAAAATAATTTTACCAGTCACGTGAACACATTTTTTAAGTTTTCGCAGAAGCATAAACAAAATTAGAGATGAATTTTTTGGAAATCCATCAAATGTTGACATTACACTCGCTAATATTAACACAAAACTCAATGATATTATTAGTGGAATTCCTAATATTGTTGAGAAAACAAATATGATTAAAATACCTCACAAACAGATTAAAAATATTGTGTATACTGTTGCATCTGGGTCTAGTACATGGACGAGGCAAAATAATTCTATCAAATACACTGCAGAAGTTACTGGTATGTATAGATTGTCAGTGCTTAGCAGTGCAAAGTTTAGAATATCTACCAAATATCTATCTCGTCATCTAAATGATGACTCATCTGGAGTATTATCTGTAATAATAAACCAAAATTCTGAAGAAGAATTTGTACTTGATTGATAAAACTTTAAAATTAATAATTTTTCTCTGGTGTTTGGAATTTATAGCTGAACAACCAGCTCTTATTATGAATTAACCAAACATAGGACTATGTGAACTAATATTATAATGAAAAGAAGTATAGTTGATTTCAATCATATTTCAAAAGATATTCCAAAACAAGATGTGGACGCACTAATACAATACTACAAATATTATCACAAAAAACATTGGTGCGTTAAAAAATGTTATAAATACTACAACAAGATCCTTCGAGTAATATCATATCTACCATTGTTAATGACCAGTTCTGGTATAATTTCAAGTGGGATATCGTTAAATCCCTTTTTGTTAATTATATCTGGTATTGGTGTTTCACTTACAGCAGCGTGTAAAAAAGTAGAACCAAGACTTTTGATAAAGAAGCATGGTTGTTTAACATCAATTAAAACTTATAAGAAACTACTTGATCACATCCGGTCTTACCTACGAGGAGTTAAATATAATATGGATGAATGATTTATTACGTGAATTTCGTATTATTGACAATATGTTAACAGACATTCTACCAATGAGGGTTAGCAAGTATGAAAAAAATATCATAAAAAATATGAGTAACGTAAAATTTTATCTAAACTTAAGATATAATATAACTAAAATAATATCATTTTCATTCTAATGCTAGTTTAATTTCCATCTTGTTAACTGAAACATTCTAATGCACAGTTTAATTTTCATCCTGTTATCTTGTGATAAAAACCCGTTTGCCGTCTTTAGAATAATTGTATTCCACACATGCGCTGTTCTAACAAATTAGTCACCTCTGTGTAAAGAGCTTATCGCATTCCAACACCTGTTGTTTTGTTTGGTTACAAAATACCTGTTTACAGGTAGTAGTAGGGGGAAAAAAAGAGGTGGGGTGGGGGATAATTTAGGACTATAATTTATACTTGTTTGGAGGGTAAAAAAACAAAGTGAGTTGAAAACCTGGTTTTCCTCTAGGGTGAGTTGAAAACCTGGTTTATTTTGGAAGAAAAGGGGGTGGGGTGGGGGATAATTTATACTTGTTTGGAGGGTAAAAAAACAAAGTGAGTTGAAAACCTGGTTTCCTAATACTACTGGTGGTGGAATTCGTGTGCGAATTCTTTCTCTTATCCGCTTCTTTCCTTTATCCTTGTAAAATTTATTAGATGTAACTGGTGCTGGTGTTACAGACTTAACAAAACACTTATTCCATTCGCATGGTTTCTCTGTGCATTTTGGCGTGTGTATCCATTGCGAACTGCAGCTTCTATTTTGAAAAGAAAGGCACCAACATGAGAACATGACTCTCTCAGCCTGAAAAATTTAAACAAAATTTAACATATACATTGTATCATACCATGAACCAGTAGCAAAGAAGAATATTTAAACCTCTCTTGTTAATGTGTATTGATGAGAAAAATGCAGTGTAAATATTTACAAAGCATTAAAGTAGTGATTATAATAATGGCTATTAATTTGATTACAAAACAAGTTTTACCCAAATGTAATATGACTACTCTAAAGTTTATATAACTTTAAAAAAAATGCTTACCCTGCCATGCAATCACAATGTGCTGTAATGACCCTTTCTTCACTAGTAATAGCAACCCATGGATGATGAGGTTCGTCTGTCACTCCATGATGGCTTGACATCAGCTTTCAACGCATAATTGGTCATTTTCTCAGGCTGCATATAATAAACTGTTTGCACCCATCCTGATAGTAAAAAGTTGTATGCCTCAAGACTTCTGTAGTTTTTCATTGCCTCTTTGGTGTACACTTCTTGGAAAACAAGGGCGAAAAATAATATAAACGCAGTGTGGATAAATGTATATACGCTGAAAAATACACAACTTTTAGTGCTTATTAACCAAGGTTTAATAGGCCTTTCAAAGAATAATAATAATGCAGAAATATAAAATAATGAAAACTTTAAAAAATAAATAAGATCACAATATTGACTAAAAATTTCAGATTTTGTTATAGTTTAAATACTGAAAAATAGGTTTAAGAAAAAGGTGTTGAATTAATGCAACAAAATATTATGTTCTAAAATAAAACAACTTACCATGTGTATCTGTAAGATAATTGCAAACATCAGGTCATGTCACGTCAGGCCATTTTATTGGGTTATTTACCCAAATAACTGCTGGAAATTTATAAGAAAAATCATTAATTTCCACAACTTTAAGTTTCTGTAAATACCGCGAACTAGCATCGCTATCTAGCATCTCTTTGTAACCGTAAGACATTACACGAATGACCAACTGATCTCATGATTCTTGCATTTATATTCGTCATTGTATAAATGAAAAGTGTACAATATACACAGCATATAAAAAATGCACCTTTCAAACTGCCTTGACACTAATTGGCGTATATTGTCATGTACACATGTACGTGACACATCAGGAGTCTGCAGTTTTATCATTAGAGTTTTATCGAATGTAGGTATTTATAAAACCGATAAGGTGATTCCATATTGTCAGAAATTTCGTCGTGCTATATTGATAAAACTGCAGACTCCTGTGGTGACACGTACACACCACACTTGTCAACCTAAAATATATTGTCTATAACAATATTCGACAGGCAACATTCGTGGTTTTATACAAAAGACTATGCAGCACTTCTGAACAGAAAACAAATAATAAAACAAAATATAGGTAAACTGAAACGGTTTGCAATATCGAACTTAACTAAGCAATTGTTTTCCCCTCTGCAAGATGGCGGAAAGTAGCTCACTAAGCTTGTGGTAACGTGTAACGAACGTCTACTTACTAAATGAACTATATTTGTATGCAGATATGTATTAATATGTATCTTTGGAGACCTCAGCATAAACGTGACCACGTATTCATAAATTGAGGCGAAGTTTGAAAAATACGAAAATGAACTTCACAAATAATTGTTTAATAATTGACGCTTCCAAAATTGTAGAAATCAGTGTAAGTGGGAAATTATTAAAGGCAATGATGGCGCTAATCAGATATACTTAATTATTTATCTGTAAGGCATCTGCATTCACCTTAGATTCTTCTTAACTTGAGGATCTTAAAAGTCAGTTCTCTCAGGTTGCGTATCCAGAAAGATTTTATATCCGTCCTGATTTTGAAACCCTAACTGCTATTGCTGGGATAGATCTGATCTATTTTGGTACTTGCCGAGGTACTTGATCTTGTTCCTCAACGTTCCCATTTATAATT
Organism: Potamilus streckersoni; assembly: GCA_016746295.1. Taxonomy (NCBI): domain Eukaryota; kingdom Metazoa; phylum Mollusca; class Bivalvia; order Unionida; family Unionidae; genus Potamilus; species Potamilus streckersoni. The sequence goes on from JAEAOA010001482.1 coordinate 34,752, forward strand.
GAGATTATGTGGTTGTACTTCCTGCCAGAGACGTGTTGCCCGTTGTTCCCATTTGTGATATTTACCAATAAATCTGCTACAGTGTTTGCTCTCTCTCTCTCTCTCTCTCTCTCTCTCTCTCTCTCTCTCTCTCTCTCTCTCTCTCTCTCTCTCTATATATATATATATATATATATATATATATATATATATATATATATATATATATATATATATATTGATATACTGTGTTTTGCTTCTGTAATAACGTGAAAACGGCAACTAAGAAAAATTATTTTCTTTGTTAGTTTTTCTAAAGATATTTTATTAGTAAAGAAAACAAATATTTTCCTTACACTCCGCTTTTACTTTCTTTTACTCATTTCTTTCCTTAACCTTTTTCTTCCTCCATTTTTATTTTGTCCCTTACTTTGTGTTTCGTTTGATCATTAGAGATTAATGCAGTACTATTTCAAAATTTAAAAACCTAAAACGGAACAAAGATTACTATTGTGTCCTTGCTTGTTTGCATGACGTGGATTTTTTTTTTTTTTGTTTTTCATAAACATTCCTTTAAAGAGTACAGGAGGAAAGCCTGGGGCATCTAATCACCTGCAAACAAGTAGCACCCACAACATCACATTCCAAATAGGGAAGAGCCAGTAGATATTACACCAAAAGCAAATGAACTTCTGAGCTCAAGCCTCCCACTGGGAGAGCATACGTACAATATACAGGCTCGGAGCCTTCGTATCGAAGAAGGGGAAAATGGAATACAGAAATAATACGTATCTAATATGGATACGAAATGAGACATCAAAAGCCCCAAAAAATGAAAATTCTCCGAAAGCTTAAATCAAACTTGGTTAGATTTTAATTAGGTTAAAATCATTTCTACCGAACAAGAGGTCTGTCTTGCAAAATCTAAGTGCTGTAGCTCGTCCTTCGATATGTACGACTGGGAGACCTCTACAGAGGGAGAGATACCAGCAGGTCGGTGAGTATTAGGCCTTAGGATAAATTTAATAAGATCTACCTCATTATATTTAAGATCAGATATAGAGTTTACACCGACTGTACAATCACACAAGAAGCTAATACTTAAACGAACACATGATTGTACCAGCGCATGACAATATATGTATTACATTTTTTCCTGTCGTCTATTTGGAGAGAGAGAGAGAGAGAGAGAGAGAGAGAGAGAGAGAGAGAGAGAGAGAGAGAGAGAGAGAGAGAGAGAGAGAGAGAGAGAGATTTTTACGGCGCACCAGCACTGAGGCTATTTAGCGCCAAACATAAGGTTATATCGTTCTTTTTTTAAGAGTGGTAAAATTTTTCGTATCGATCAGCGATTCGAAACCAAACATTTAAATGTAAAACGATTAAAATGGCACCGGTGGTAAAAATTAAAATTTCCTGATCAACGGGGAGTGCAAATGTATAATAACTAAACATAGTTGGTAACTAAAATCTAACGACCGCACGTATATAACATACAACTGTTAAAGGTGATAAAATAAAAGCTATAACTTGCTATAAATGTTTTCTTCCTTAAGGAAGTCCATACTATTGGTAATGCTAACAGTATCAAAGAGATCCCTCACACATGACACAACATGGAAGTACGGGATACTAAATGACCTGCACGATCTGGGTCTAAAAGGCCGACTGCCCTCATTCATATCAAACTTCCTCTCAGATAGGGAATTCAAAGTTCGAGTGGGCTCCACCCTCTCTGATATACACCATCAAGAGACGGGTGTACCCCAGGGCAGTATTTTATCGGTGACGCTTTTCAACATAAAGATTAATAGCATCACCAAGTGTCTGATGCCATTTGTGGATTACTCACTATATCTTGATGACTTTTTAATATGTTACCGATCCAAACACATGCATACAATTGAAAGACAATTACAACAAAACATAAACAAAATTCAAAATTGGGCCAATACTAATGGCTTCAAATTATCGAAATCAAAAACTGTCTGTATGCATTTCTGTCAGTTACGAAGACATCACGATGGACCTAATCTCACGCTGGAAGGAACACCTATTCCAATTGTTGAGGAAACAAAATTTTTAGGCATTATCTTCGATAGAAAATTGACTCTTATTCCACATCTAAAATATTTGAAAGCCAAATGTTTGAAATCTCTTAATTTACTTAAAGTAATAGCGCACACTGACTGGGGTGCTGATAGGATAGTCATACTCAATTTATACAGAACGTTTATCCGCTCCAAATTAGACTATGGTTGCGTTGTTTATGGTTAAGCAAGGAAATTGTATTTAAAGATGCTTGACCCAATCCATCATCAGGGAATAAGACTTGCCCTGGGAGCATTTAAAACATCCCCGTGTGAAAGCCTCCTCGTCGAAGCGGATGAGCCACCCTTATCACAACGCAGACAAATGCTTACCGCACAATATGCTATCAAATTAAGATCCAGCCCTCTGAATCCAGCTTTTTCGGCAGTTTTTGAACCAAAATATAAATCCTTATATGACAATAAAACCAAATGTCATACCTACATTTGGCATTAGAATATCACAATTTCTCGAAAGTACTCAAATTGATTTTTCAAAAATTCTGAAAGCCAACATCTCCGAAACGCCCCCATGGCTACTCCAGCAACCAAGGGTAATTTTTACGTTACATGATGGAAAAAAATCGGAGACAAACCCTTCCATTTTCCACAACTCTTACCATGAACTCCTCTCACAATTTGAAAAATATACAAAAATATATACCGATGGATCAAAAGCTGCTGCAGCCTTCGTATGTGGAAACCACACAACCAAAGTTCGCTTGCCAAATGGTACATCCATTTTTTTCAGCCGAAATTAGAGCAATAGACCTTGCTTTGCAATACATTGCAAGCAAGCGTATTTCAAATAGCATAATATTCTCCGACTCACTATCAGTACTTCAGTCACCACATAACAGAAAACTGGAGAATCCATTATTAGCAAATATTCTCCTTAAGCATACTGAGATGAGTACCTCCCACAATATAGTATACTGTTGGTTACCCAGCCATGTAGGAATTAAAGGCAATGATAAAGAAGATCGTGCTGCTAAAATGGCCCTTTTACTAGAACCAACTGATTTTAAAGCACCCTATACTGATTTTAAACGTTGTATCAAAGACTGTTTACGCCAGAAATGGCAGGCAACATGGAATGATGCCGTGAATAACAAACTTCATGCCATCAAGCCAACCTTAGGAGAATGGACCCCTTCCTACAGATACGTCCGTAGAGAGGAGGTAGTCATTGCAAGAATTTGACTCGGTCATACTTATTTAACACACTCCTACATATTAAAAGGAGAAGACCCACCAGAGTGCATAGCTTGTAATGAACCATTCACCGTTAAGCACTTTATGCTGGAATGCTTCGATCTCGAACCTACGCGTAATCATTACTACGTTGTGCAAGCCATGAGGGAGCTCTTTGATACAGTTAACATTACCAACATTATAGACTTCCTTAAGGAAGCAAACATTTATAGTAAGTTATAGCTTTTATTTTATCACCTTGTTTAGTTTTGTGTTATATTTATGCAGTCGATAGATTTTAATTGCCAATCATATGTTTTCGTTATCATACATTTGCACACCCCGTTGATCGGGAAACTTTTAATTATTTACAATCGTGCACATTTTTATCGGTTTACCTTTTAACTTTTTGGTCTCCAATCGCTGGTCGATAAAATTATTTTACCATTTATAAATGTAAAAGGATATGAACTAATGTTTGGCGCTAAATAGCCACGTAGTGCTGATGCGCCGTAAAAATATAAATCAATCAATCATTTTATATTTAACTACTATGGTTTTTTTTACTATATCGCTGGTAGATATTGAACCTTTCTTTTTACAAATATGACCTACCGTATGGCGCTAAATAGCCTAAAAGTGCTGGTGCGCCGTTAAAATTAAATCAATCAATCATTGCAAGAATCAGAATCGGTCACACATACATTACCCACTCACACATACTAAAAGGTGAAGATTCACCAGAGTGCGTTCCTTGCGATGTACCATTTACTGTTAAACACTTTATGACCACGTGTTCCGACCTGCATCCTACGCGTGATAAATACTATAATGTACACGACATGCAGGAACTTTTTGATACTATTCAAATCACTAGTATTTTAGATTTTCTAAAGGAAGTAAATCTTTATTTTAGACTGTAACTTGTATGACCTTAACCAAACTAATTTTTTACATCTTTTCATCAAGATACATCATTTACATTTCCCGTTGATCGGGAACCAACATTTTTATCTGTTATCAACATTTACCATTTTATATTTAACTACTATGGATTTTTTACTATATCGCTGGTCGATATTGAACCTTTCTTTTTACACATATGACCTACTGTATGGCGCTAAATAACCTAAAAGTGCTGGTGCGCCGTTAAAATTAAATCAATCAATCAATCAGTCAATCTTTTAGTATGTAGGCGTGGGTTAAATAAGTATGGCCGATACGAATTCTTGCAATGACAGCCTATTCCTTACGGACGGCTCTGTAGAAAGGAGTTCATTTATCTAGTGAAGGCTAGATGGCATTGCGTTTGTTATTTACGGCATCATTCCATGATGCCTACCATTTCGGACGCAAATAGTCTTTGATATTACGTTTAAAATCAGTATATGGTGTATTCAAATCGGATGGGTCTAACGATAGGGCCATTTTAGAAGCACGGTCTTTGATTCCAATATGGCTTGGTAACCAACAGTATACTATTTGTGTGAGGTACTCAGCTCAGTATGTTTAAGGAGAATATTATCTAGTAATGGATTCTCCAGTTTTTAAATTATAACCATGTATTCTAGGGAAGTAAGATATTTCTTGAATTTTACAAAACGTGTTGGCTTTCACTCATTTCCGACTAACATGAAATTAATCTCATTTATATGTGTAAAGGTGAAAACATTACTTTTAAGCTGATTATATATATATATATATATATATATATATATATATATATATATATATATATATATATATATATATATATATATATATCGTCGATTGGTTATGTTTTTTAATATAAAACCACAATTTTGCTTGCTTCCTTATTATTAAGTAATACCAAGAAGACTACGATGTGCAAAAATCGATAACATCACTGAAAGAATACTGAATACTAACCAAATTATTATTTTAGTAGGTGGAAATGATGTCAGTGATGGAATACCACTACGCCAAATCAGAAAAGATTTCGAAGTTTACTATATGTTGCTAGGTATTGTAGTCCATATACGTGTAAAATAATCATATCGGGACGACCGCCTCATGTGGACACCAGGGTGAAAGACATGAATGTAACACATAATTAAGAACTGTTATAAATTGATAACAAAGCTCGGCTTCAAATAACCTTGGATTAATAATGCTATCATTTCTTTCATTGCACTCGCGTTATTTTAAATCAAAAGAGTAGTCACTTTACTAGCAGTGCTGACATCAACATATTTGCCAATCTTTATGTTTTAGTGTCCATTTAAACATTTTGAAACCGCTAGATGAAATTTATTCCTGTGACGGATGTATGAATCAAAAACATGTTTTTAACTCTTGCAAAAGAACGACAGCAGGCATGATCCCAATATTTTCACTGATCTCTTCAATTAATTAAGTTATATTCTAACCGCTAACTTTGAATAAAGGTAAAAAATGGGTGTAAGCAAATAAAGAAAGAGTGGGAAGCCAACAAATTCTACAACTCAAAACGGGCAAAAGGTATTTACTTAACAGTCAAAAAGGTGCAGTTTGGCATCCATAAACCCACAATGGTTGATAGAATAACTTGCTCAATATCATGTTAAATCATCAACAGTGCCATCTCCCAAAACAATGCTACCTTTGGCAGAGGAACAATAGAATTTAACTGGTTTACTGTCCCAATAGGGTTAGGCAAAAGCCAAGAACATATCTCTATTTAGCTAAGAAAGGAAATATCTTAATGGTCATGACTACTAGTAGAGATTTACTAAAGATGGCCACAAGTGCAGTTATGCAGACTCCAGATATAGTCGAGATATAGGACAATGCCTCTGAATCCAGCAGTGCTAACAAACTACTTCAGTCTTTTGTCACCAATAGCAATAAGGAGTTAAAACATCACCAAGAGCGTATTTGTAATGCCGATGAAACAGGTTTGCCATCAGATAATCAGCCACCTAAATTTGTAAAGCTACCTGGAAAATGCGTTTAGACCATTTCATGGAGACTTCGGCAAACTTCGTATTTTGCTCGGAAGTTTGATCACATGGCGGGTGGTCAGCTGATCGCAATATCCAATCGATAGCTGGTGGTCAAAACATGGCGGACGCCTCAGCATCAACTGTTCCAACTACTTCAGCTTCATTTATAGAGTTGAAAAATGCCTATTCAACTGCGATTAAGCCACAGATATTGACTATATTTAATATTGAAACCATCCTGTCTTATTTTCTGGACACCATAGCGGATTTTAAAGCCATACGAGAGAGTAGCTATGAACTTTTTACATCTGGACATGTACATGTGAGTATGGAAAGGGTGTCCATGTTAAAAATGTAATCCTGACAATCAAAGAGCAAGTTGTTCAGACTATTTATATGTATCCGAAACGTCACTAAAATGATATGTCTTTAATATGAGTTTATCACATTTGTTTTTGAAAGTCTGTGGATAATTTACATTTAAACTTAAATCGTTTAATTAGCTCCACTTGCTCACAGAGGCTCGTATCGTTTTAATGAATCGTCATACAAGTACTAAATAATAACTACAAGGGAGGACACTTCTCTCCTTGCTCGCTTACCCAATAATAAAACATTTCTTATGGGGTGGAAATAACCTGAAACATGAAATTATAGTTTTGTCCTTCATAATGGATATGAATGTATTATGTTTATTGTCATCCACAAAAACATTTAAGTGTGTGTTCTTTTGTTATAGCAAATCGGAATGAAGCAAGATGATATTACAGAAAAGGCCACTGTTTCTGCTGAGGTTCTGGCACACATGAAACGGCAATTATACAGAGTTATTCTAATGCTGAACTCGGTGGGTGACATCATACATGCTAGCTGCTCATGTCCAGTTGGGTCTGACCCTAACTGTACGTGCAAACATACCGCTGCACTGTGTTATGCACTGGAAGATTTTGTGAAGGTGTTTGTACTTCCTGAAGATATTCCATCATGTAGTGGTATGCATATCTTCCATTTGAGACATATTACTATAAATATTGTTACTCTATTGAACAAGGACAATGAATAACAAAAAAAAAACAACAAAAACAAAACAATGGTAGCAGAAAAATATTTAATTTTCTTTTGCCTGTTTCATAAAATTTTCCGTTTCTTTTTGGATAAACTTGAGGCCTAGAATACGCCAAGGGAAGTTCAACTGCTTTGATTGATTGATTGATTGATATTTTTTATGGCGCACCAGCACTATGAGGCTATTTAGCGCCAAACATAATGTTGTATCCTTTAACATTTAAAACTAGTAAAATAATTTTATCGACCAGCGATTGGAGACCAAACAGTTAAAGGTAATGCGATAAAAATCGTTGATTAATTGATTGCTATTTTACGGCGCATCAGCACTGTGAGGCTATGTAGCGCCAAACATAAGTTTATATCCCTTTTCATTTAAGACTGGTAAAATAATTTTATCGACCCGCGATTGGAGACCAAACAGTTAAAGGTAATGCGATAAAATTGGTAACGATGGTAAATAATTAAAAGTTTCCCGATCAACGGGGAGTGCAAATGTATGATAACTGCCAGCAGCTCCAATCTATGATATATATTTTACCAGAAAACATCATGTAAAAAAAAACGAAAACAGAACCGACCATTAAAAGGAGAACAACCGGAGTCTTATAAGCTTAATAAAGTTTGTGACGTTGAGAGAGCTTTCTGCAGAATCATTCCTCTGTGAATTCAAGGAAATGAGTAAAGAATCAAACCCCAGTAAACAGCTGTTGATAAATACAGTTGCAAGTCAGCATGATCCAATTGAAAAATTGGTCTATGTAAATCCATTATATGATTATGTGGAAAAAGATTTGTCTCATTATAATAGTATCACCAAAACCAGAGTTAAAGAATTGCTTAAAAAGTCACTAAAGAGGAACGACGACTTATTCAAGAAAGTACTCTTCTACTGTACTTATTGTCTGATTGGTTTACTTTGAGACAATTGTAGATAACTGGTTATATTGTTAGACGTATTTGTAATTTTTTGTACATGAAGTCCAAAACCAGCATAATAAGTAGTGCAATATAAAAGCCATCTTCCTTTTCCTCAGCAGCAATGAAATATGGGTTAGATATGGAGCCGACGGTTATCAATCGGCATGTTGCTGAGAAAGTTAAAGAGGGTTCTAGCATTTATATTATAAAGTTGGGGTTAATTATAGATATTGATCATAGGTTCACTGCAGCATCACCTGATGATGGAGTTGAAGAAAATAACTCTCTTGTTGGTATTGTGGAATTTCAAGTGGCAGTAAAATAGAACCACAAGACTGTTTGTGACAGTGCTACAGAACCTGAGAACTTATTAAAGTTATTGAAAATAAACCAATACTTCAGTCTAAGTTTTTACATTAATGCCTAATCATGCTTGGTATCACCAAATTCAGTTGTATCTGTACATTTGCTAAGTATTGTGATTTGGCCTTCCTCCAGAGTCAGGAAGTTTTCATTGTCAGAGATTTGGATCAAATCAAGAATGGGTAAACAAATTCTTGCCAAAACTTGGGGCCTTTTTTGACAAGTATATGGCTGACAAAATTTTACAAAAGTACCAGGAAAAAAATTATATAAATTTGCAACTATTGTAAAAATCTTGTAGTCATTTGTGATTATGTCAACCTATAATAGGTTGACAACTGGGTCAGGGAATTTTTTTTTGTAAGCTCAATAATATCTTTAATCTGAAACATGCATTATAATACTTACCATAAAACCAAAACGGAGATGTCTTGAATGCTCCTAAAGCAAGTCTTCTTCCCTGATGATGAATTGGGTCAAGCATTTTCAAATATGACTTCCTAGCTGAACCATAAACAATGCATCCATAGTCTAAGATGGAACGGATAAATGTTCTATACAAATTAAGGAGGACTCTTTTATCAGCACCCCAATCAGTGTGAGCAATTACTTTAATCACATTTAAGGATTTTAAGCATTTAGCTTTCAAATTCTTAATGTAAGGTATGAATGCCAGCCTTTTGTCAAATAGAATACCCAAGAATTTTGTTTCCTCAACAACTGGAATAAGTGTTCCATCCAGCGTGAGTTTAGGGTTATCATGATGTTTTCGCAACTGACAAAAATGCATGCATACTGTTTTTGATTTTGAAAATTTGAAACCGTTATTACTGGCCCAACTTTGAATCGTATTGATATTTTGCTGGAGTTGCCTCTCAATTGTATGCATGTTCTTTTCTCGATAACAAATTAAAAAATCGTCAACATTATAATGAGCAATCAACACCGGGAGCTAAGCATTTGGTGATACTATTGATTTTGATGTTAAATAACGTCACAGATAAAATACTGCCCTGGGGCACACCCATCTCTTGCTGGTGTGTATCGGAGAGGGTAGAGCTCACTCGAACTTTGAATTCCCTGTCAGTGAGAAAATTGGAGATAAATGAGGGCAGATGGCCTTTGAGTCCCAGATCGTGCAGCTCTTTTAATATCCCGTACTTCCATGTTGTGTCATAGGCCTTTTCTAAATAAAAAAACCACTACTAAATGTTCTTTCTTGATAAAGGTATCACGAATGAATGTTTCTAGTCTCCGTCCATATCGAAAGCCACTTTGGAAAGGAGATATTAAATTGTTAGTTTCTAAGTACCAGAGAAGTCGAGAATTGATCATTCTTTCCATTGTTTTGCACACACAGCTTGTCAGTGCAATTGGTCGATAGCTGTTGGAGTTCGTCGCTATCTTTACCGTGTTTGGGAACTGGTATTACAGTTGCTTCTTTCCAGTTTTTTGGTATATTACCAATATGCCATAAATCATTGAAGAGTTTCAAAAGAGTTGTTAATGATGATTCTGGAAGGTGTTTTAAAAACTGGAAAGGTATTTTATCAGGCCCAGTGGATGTATCATGAGCCTTATCTAAAGCCTCCCTAGGCTCCGATAATGAGAACAACTGATTATAACTTTCCCAGTTGTTGGATGTGAATTTTTAACGTGACTTTTCTTTTTGAGCTTTAAGTTTTTGGAAGGCTTCGGTATAATTAGATAATGATGAATTTTTGGAGAAACTGTCAGCAAGAGTATTTGCAATGTCACGTTTTGAATTAAATTTGTTATTGTTTAGTTGCAGGTGTCTGAGAGGGTTTTGTTTGTTCTTTCCGTTTATTTTGCGTACAGTATCGCAAACCTTCTGAACAGAGGAATGAGAGTTTAAAGAAGAAACATATTTCTTCCATTATGCTCTTTTACTTTCCCTGATTGTGCGACGAACTTTGGCTCTGGCAATGCGATATATATTTAAGTTTTCGGGCGTCGGATGATTATTAAATTTGTTTAATGCTTTTCGACGTAGTCTAATGGCTTCCGTACATTCCTTAGTGACCCAAGCTTTAGGATTCTTTTACAGTTGGAAGAGGACTTGGGAATAGAATCTTCTGCAATTTCTATTAAAATAGATGTAAAAAGCTGAATGGGATCGTTACCATTGAAAACTGTGTCCTCATTCAGCCTAGTTTTGCAGAGTATTTCGAACTTGACCAAGTCGGCCTTCTTTACATTCCATTGTGGAATTACTTCGGCAATTGTAGAGTTAAGATTTACAAGTGAGATTGGGAAGTGATCGCTACTGTGAAGATGATCAGCGACCTTCCATTCATTGTCCAAAAGCAGCGAGGGAGAACAAACTGTCAAATCGATGCATGTGTATGTACCCGTGCCTTGATGTAGGTATGTATGTGTTTTAGTATTATAGAGACACTGATCGTGCCTAGAAATAAATTCTTCAATTTTGTGACCTCTGTCACTTATATGATCTGATCCCCATAAAATATTATGGGCATTAAAATCTCCGAGTAAAACAAATGGTGCAGGAAGTTGTTGAACAAAGGTATCTAATTCGTTTGAAACTAGGTTTGTGTTTGGTGGTAAGTAAATAGAGCAAAATTTAATCACTCGCTGAAGAGTGACGCTTACAGCAATGGCTTGTAAATTTGTGTTTAGAGGAATGACCTTATGAGGGGCTTTGCTGTTCATAATAACAGAGACTCCCCCAGAGGCCCTGTCAACATTCTGAGAATAGTGGTTAAACGGGGAGTAGTTTTTAAGTGTGATGTCTGTATTTTTGAAAAATGTTTCCTGAAGACATAGTACTGCAGGATCATGTTCATTTAAAAGCAGAAGAATATCATGGTAGTTGATTTTAAGTCCTCTACAATTCCATTGTAAAATGGTTTTCTTCATTACAACTGTATATTAGACCTTTCAAGTGGCAGATAATTTGGTTATTTATCTGGAGGAAGTACGGGGGTGTATCGTTTGTTGTTGGATCTGGAGTTACCCTGAGGACATGAAGCAGATTCCTCCGCATCCATGTCCTCTAGGTCTTCAAACCTGTTGTGTGTTTTTATAGGGTCATCAGACCCTTTTTTCTATTTGTTTGAAGCTTTTTCTTGCTATTTGATGATTTTGGTGGTGAGGTAATGTTGAATGTTGTTTGTGTAGATGTCGAATTTTTCTGCGGTCTATAGTGTGGGATGTTCGAGTCAGAATGGGGTTCAGACGGGTTTGTTTGAGTTTGTGCGTCTTTCGTTGCCTTTTGGCTGCTCTTTACTATAGTTGAGAAGGATGGGCCGGGGAATGATCTAGCTTGAACAATCTTCCTAGCCTCTGGATAGGGAATATTATTAGTGTATTTAATCCTCTGGATTTCCTTCTCCTGTCTCTAAGTTTCGCATTCCTTGGAACTAGCATGATGTTCTTTGCCGCAGTTAACGCAGTGCGGAGTGGCTTTGCACTGCGATTGCCGGTGGGAGGAGTCGCCACACCGGCTACAGATTTGATTGATTAATTGATTGATTGGTTGCCATTTTAAGGCGCATCAGCATTGTGAGGCTATATAGAACCAAACAATTTTATATCCTTTTACATTTAAAACTGCTAAAGTAATTTTATCGACCAGCGATTGGAGTCCAAACAGTTAAAGGTAAAGCGATAAAAATGTGAACGATGGTAAAGTATTAAAAGTTTCCCAATCAACGGGGTGTGCAAAAGTATGGTGTTTTAAAATTAGTTGGTTATAGTAATAGAGCCATTTTAGCAGCACGATCTGCTTTATCATTACCTTTAATTCCAACATGGCTGGATAACCAACAGTATACTATATTGTGGGAGGTACTCCGCTCAGTATGCATAAAGAGAATGTTTGCTAATAATGGATTCTCCAGTTTTCTGTTGTGTAGTTACTGAAGTACTGATAGTGAGTCGGAGAATATTATGCTATTTGAAATACACTTGCTTGAAATGTATTTTTTTTCATCATGTAACGTAAACATTACCCTTGGTTGCTGAAGTAGCCATGGGGGTGTTTCGGAGATGTTGGCTTTCAGAATATTTGAAAATTCAATTTGAGTACCTTCGAGAAATTGTGATATTCCAATGCCAATTGTAGGTATGACATTTAGCTTATTGTCATATAAGTATTTATATTTTGGTTCAAAAACTGCCGAAAAAGTTGGGTTCAGAGGGCTGGATCTTAATTTGATAGCATATTGTGCGGAAAGCATTTATCTACGTTGTGATAATGGTGGTTTATCCACTTCGACGAGTAGACTTTCACACGGGGATATTTCAAATGCTCCCAGGGCAAGTCTTATTCCCTGATGATGGATTGGGTCAAGCATCTGTCTTCATGATGGCCGTATTTTGGCATTTGTAACATCGGAGGGGATTTGGTATATATACCTCAACCTTAACTTGTAAGAAGCTAACCTTGCCCACTTTAGGCAATATGGGTTTATTAAAGGTGAGTATAATAGTGTTGCTATCCTGCAGATTGTTGTTTCGTTTGATACGAATTCTACGGACTGCAGTGACACCTTCTGTTTCATGCCCTCGACGATGTCCTTGTCGCAGACTCCAGCAAGGTCACGGCAACGAATGATGACTTTTGATGTATTAAGTGTAGAGTGGGCGGAGCAGGTTACTGGAATATCGTGAAAGGTCTTAATTTTCAGTATATTTTCAGTTTGAGCCTTGCGCTCACTCTACAAATAGGTCATCTGATCTTAACTTTTTCACACTTTTTAGCTTGCCGACTAATCCAAGAATAGCCTTTTCGACTATAAATGGTGACAATGTGGCAAGTTGTTTAGCTTCGTCTTTAGAATGGATGACCAAGAAGCGAGGAAAGGATTCCACACTACATGGTTCATCATCTGACTCAGATGACACAGTTTTGTTTCGTTTCGGTGTTTTTTGGAATTCTCCATGATGGCAGTTTGACAAATTCAGCACCCCTGCACCCCACCCACCAAGGAGCCATACAAGGGGACACTTTTCAAGTGCCAGGGATACACAGTTAGGATACTCAGTTGGCAAAATTACTTTTGGTTGACCCTGAAGTCGCCAATTTCGAAGGTCAGTAAAATTACCCCCTGATTGATTCGTTAAGCCACCGCCTTCTAGGAAGTCTTCTAAGATTTAAGAAAGGGAAAGATAAAGGAATAGAACATAGTGGCAACGGTGGTATCAAACGGGGTACAAGAATAAAGAATACAAGAATAAAAGAATAAAGTAAAATGAGGTGATAGAGTTAATAAAGACTTCCTAGGGCTCGGCGTGACCAGCCGATTTGTCGAGACCGGGCCCATCTCAACAACCCCCACCCGTCTTAAGAGAAGTAGAGGCCAAAGTAGTGTGTTGCAACTACCAGGATCCTTTCTTCCTTCCGTTACGGGTCGCAACCCACGGCAAACAGGTTGCCCCTACTTAGTCGCCTTTTACGACACGTAGCGAGGCACGGCGGGCCAATTCTACAACTCCGGACCGGCAGGGGGTTGTCTGAGAGGAAGTTTGATATGAATGTGGGCAGTCGGACTTATAGACCGAGGTCGTGCAGCTCACTTAAAATTCCGTACTTCCATGTTGTGTCATAGGCCTTTTCCAAATCAAAGAAAACCGCTACTAAATGTTCCCTCTTTGTGAAAGCATAACGAATAAATGTTTCGAGTCTAACCAGATGATCGTTGGTACTACGACCATGACGAAAGCCACTTTGGAAAGGAGAAATTAAATTGTTGCTTTCCAGATACCATACAATCCGAGAATTGATCATTCGTTCCATTGTTTTACATACACAGCTAGTTAATGATATAGGTCTATGGTTGGTAGGATCCGCGTTATCTTTGTCTGGTTTGGGAAATTGGTATTATTATTGCTTCTTTCCCTAATATTTGGTACATTACCAGTGATCCATAAATCATTGAAGATTTCCAGAAGAACTGCCAAGGATGGTTCTGGAAGGTGTTTTAAAAACTGGTAATGTATATCGTCAGGCCCAGCGGAAGTATCATTGGCCTTATTCAAGGATTCCATAAGTTCCGACAAAGAAAATGGTTGGTTATAACTCTTTAAGTTATTTGATGTGAATTTCAACCGTATTTTTTCTTTTTGAGATTTAAGTCTTCGGAAAGCTTCGGAATAATTAGACGAGGAATTTTTGGAGAAACAATCAGCAAGTACATTAGCCATCTCATGCTTGCTTTTATAATTGATGTTATTTAGCTTCAGGTGTTGGAGGAAATTGTATTTTCCTTTTTCATTTATTTTGCGGATTGTGTCCCAAACTTTGTTTATTGAGAAACGAGAGTTTTAGGTTGAAACATATTTTTTCCATGATGTTCATTTACTTTCTTTAATCGTGCAAACTAGTTTTAGACCGAGTAATACGGTATTGAGCTAGATTTTCGGGCGTTGGACGATTATTGAATTTGTTCAGTGCTTCTCGGCGTTGTTTAATGGTTTCTTTACATTCTTTAGTGAACCATGGTTTGGACTTTTTTTGAGAATTTATCAAGGACTTAGGAATGGACTCTTCTGCAATCTCAATTACGATAGATGTAAATTGTCGAATTGGATCATCATCAATTAATATGGTATTCCTATTCAGTCTCATTCTACAAAGTGTTTCAAATTTGGCCCAGTCAGCTTTCTTTAAGTCTCACTGTGGAATTGTGTCATCAATTTTGGTATTGGTGTTCTTAAGATATATTGGAAAATGATCACTGCTATGAAGGTCATCAGCGACCTTCCAATTATAATCCAACAGAAGTGAAGGAGTACATATTGTTAAGTCAATGCAAGTGTATGTACCCGTTCCTGGGTGCAGATAAGTTGTAGACTTGTTATTAAATAGACACAAGTCGTATCTAGCAACAAAATCTTCAACTTTTTTTTCCCTCTGTCGCTTATGTAATTAGATCCCCATAAAATGTTATGGGCATTAAAATCACTATATAAAACAAATGGCGTGGGAAGTTGTTGAAGAAGTGTGTCTAATTTATAAGCATATCATTTTTATGTTTTATTGATCAGATATTAGGAATATATTTTGATCATAATATTGTTTTATGTTAAAATGTTTGTTTCTTTCATATTGAAAAGTTAGAGCTTTATGTATACATTTCAGGGTGCTCCATGGGATATGAATCAAAACTTTATCCCAAGCTCAAAAGTGTCAACACACAGATTGTGGAACAAAATAATTCCAAGTTGAAGAAGTTTAAGTCGTCGCTGTCAGACATGAGTCCACACAATTTTCATGCATGCTTGCGCTTTTTCCTATGGAACTACAACAGGGAAATGAAAGTTCATAATTCACTTTTGCTTAAATATAAGAGGTCAACTGACGATTATACTGAATCCAACATTAAAATATGAGTAAAACACAAATTTCACTTCACAAAACTTATTTCATTCTTATTCATATTTTGAAGCTGTTCAAGCAGTATGCATTAGTCACATTTTTTGCAATGATTAAATTTTTTCCAATGTTTATTATTTACATTGTTCTGAAAAATTTGTAGCTAAGGAAACTGTACTGATTTATTTTGCAATATTCTTCAAATTTCACAAAAGAGGTTAAATTCTTTTGGCATATTTGTTTAAAATAAAAATTTGATTCATGCCTGTGCCTTTGTTATAAGCAGATATTTTAGTGCAACATGGCTTAGTTGAGATATCAGATTTGTAATTATCTATATGTTAAGTATTTATGAATGCTATCATTGCTGGATAGATGTATATAATAACATTCTTCCTACAGAGGAATGTGCATGTGCTCAGTTATATCTGTTCTAACATTTTTTCTCTCAGATTTGTTGTTCTTTGTATAATCAATAGCATGAAATTGAATGTAGTACAATAATTAAAATATCAAACATATAATTGATATATATTTTCTTTGCATTTCATAGTTGTCAGGGTAATGTTGTAAATTCTAGATGTACGTGGCATTTGCTGTCCCTTCCATGTATTTTTCTATAATAATAAATGTACATTGAGTAAATGCTAAAAAATGATGTGAAGGATATTAGCATGTCAGTAGACTACAAATTTGTTTGCTGTGGTGATTGCTTCAGTTGTATTGCCAGTGTAAGAAACTTGTCTGTTGCAAATATTTAATACAACCTATAAAGTTTTGAAAATACAATCCAGTTTTAATTGTTTTTTATTCATTTTTTTCATCTATAGTACTATCTTTCTCCCCCTTCCTTCTCTATGTTCAGGAAATATTTGCCAATATTTTTCGAAAGTTCAATTCTAGACCTTACATAAAGGAACCATATAAAGGACATTACAATTTATGTGTAGGCTTCATTTCCTACAAATTTACAAATCACACTTCTGATTTTGAAAGGGGCCATTAAAAAGAACATTAAAATTTTTGTGCAGGCTTCATTTCCTACAAACTTACAAAGCATACTTCTGATTTTGAATACATTATCAGAAGTACATATGTTGAGTGATATTGTCTTGGTAATATATATTTCTGGTGCTTTGGTCAAGGAAGTAAATGTTTCGTTCAATGGTCCAGGAAGTGCATAAACCTGATTCTAAGGTCCAGGAAGTTCATACCTATTGTGCTCCGATCGAAGAAGTACATATATTGATGCTTAGTCTAAAACATACAGATGACCGTCCAGAGCTAAAGTCCAGTCCGGTGCTAAGGTGTATGAATTAAAGACATCAAGTGTTATTCTATAACCACATATAACTGGTGCTAAGGTCCATAAAGCACATGCATATGGTACTAATTTCAAGGAGGCAGATACATCTGGTTCATAAGGTCCAGGAAGCACATTCTGTAGGTGCTTATGTCAAGGAAGCTCGTATATCTGGTGTTCAGATCTAGAAAATACATATGTGTGGAGCTAAATAGTACTTATGCCTGGTGCTATGGTCCAGAAAATCTGGTGCTAAAGTCTAGGAAGTATATGTGCTAATGTCTACGATGTGCATACACAAGAATGTAATTATGTCTAGTACTTAGGTAGTGGCAGTACATATATATGGTGCTTATGTATAGGAAGTACATACATCTGATGCTTAGATCCAGGATGTGCATATCTCAGATGTTTAGACTCTTATTAGCACAGATAAGAGCAAAATCAACAAGTTTTGTAAACTTAAACATTTCAGTTATCCAAGTCATAAATGACAATGTGAGAGTAACTTAAAGTATTATGAAATGAATACAAACTAATCCTTTAAAGATTTATCAAAGTCCCAAATGAATGAAAACTTCCTTATAAACTTAAAAGCCACAAATGTACTAAAGTCAAAAAAGTACATATATACGGTGGTAAGTCAAGTACTGTTGTCTAAGATACATAAACACCTGGTCCTAGGGTCTAGAAAATACATAGGTTTGGTGCAAGGGTCTAGGATGTATGTATATCTGGTGCTAGGGTCCACGATGCTTGTACTTGTAGGTGCAAAAGGTCTAGGAAATAAATCTGGTGCTAGTGTGTGGGACGAATATTCTTCTGGTCCTAAGGTCTATGAAATAAATAGGTCTGGCGCTAAGGTTTAGGAAGCATATACATCTGGTGCTATGGTCACGTAAGCTTATATATATATATATATATATATATATATATATATATATATATATATATATATATATATATATATATATATATATATATATATATATATATCCCACTGCGGGTCCGGGGTTGTAGAATTGGCCCGCCGTGCCTCGCCACGTGTCGTAAAAGGCGACTAAGTAGAGGCAGCCTGTTTGCCGTGGGTTGCGACCCGTAACGGAGGAGGAAAGGATCCTGGTAGTTGCAACACACTACTTTGGCCTCTACTTCTCTTAAGACGGGTGATTGAGATGGGCCCGGTCTCGACAAATCGGCTGGTCACGCCGAGCCCTAGGAAGTCTTAATTAACTCTCTCACCTCCTTTTACTTTATTCTTGTATCTCGCTTGATACCACCGTTGCCCCTATATTCTATTCCTATATCTTTCCATTTCTTAAATCTTAGAAGACTTCCTAGAAGGCGGTGGCTTAACGGGTCAATCGGGGGATAATTTTACTGACCTTCGAAATTGGCAACTTCAGGGTCAACTAAAGGTAATTTTACCAACTGAGTATGGTGTTTGTGTATCCCTGGCACTTTAAAAGTGTCCCCTTGTTGGGCTCCTTGGTTGGTGGGGAGCACGGGTGCTGAATCTTTCAAACTGCCATCATGGAGAATTAAAAAAAAAACTCCAAAACGTACCAAAATTGTGTCATCAGAGTCGGATGATGAACCATGTAGTGTGGAATCCTTTCCTCGCTTCATGGTCATCCATTCAAAAGACGAAGCTAAACAACTTGCCACATTGTCACCATTTATAGTCGAAAAGACTATACTTGGATTAGTCGGCAAGCCAAAAAGTGTGAAGAAGCTAAGATCAGGTGACCTACTTGTAGAGTGTGAGCGCAAAGCTCAAACTGAAAATATACTGAAAATTAAATCCTTTTACGATATTCCAGTAACCTGCTCCGCCCACTCTACACTTAATACATCAAAAGGCATCATTCGTTGCCGTGACCTTGCTGGAGTCTGCGACAAGAACATCGTCGAGGACATGAAAACTGAAGGAGTCACTGCAGTCCGTAGAATTCGTATCAAACGAAACAACAATCTGCAGGACACCAACACTATTATACTCACCTTTAATAAGCCCATATTACCTAAAGTGGTCAAGGTTGGCTTCTTACAAGTTAAGGTTGAGGTATATATACCAAATCCCCTCCGATGTTACAAATGCCAAAAATACGGCCATCATGAAGACAGATGCTCTAGAAGCCAAATCTGTGGCCGGTGTGGCGACTCCTCCCACCGGGAATCAGAGTGCAAGGCCACTTCGCACTGTGTAAACTGCGGCAAAGAACATCATGCTAGTTCCCAGGAATGCGACACCTGGAGACAGGAGAAGGAAATCCAGAGGATTAAATACACTAATAATATTCCCTATCCAGAGGCCAGGAAGCTTGTTCAAGCTAGATCATTTCCCGGCCCATCCTTCTCAACTGTAGTAAAGAGCAGCCAGAAAGCAACGAAAGACGCACAAACTCAAACAGATATACCCGATTCAACATTAAAACATAACACCCCACATTACCAAGCACAAAAAACCACGGTATCTAACCAAACGACCTTTAACAACAATCAGCAAACTAAGTCACCAAAGAAAAGCAAATCCCATGGAAATAGACAACAAAAGGGGTCAGATGACCCCATGAAACTATTCAATAGGTTTGGGGACATTGAGAACATGGATGCAGAAGATACTGCTCCGTGTTCTCAGGGTAGCTCAAAACCTAACAAAAGAATCACACCCGTACTTCCCCCAGATAAATAACCCTATAGATGTTCCCCTCGAAAAGTCTAACCTAAATCCAAAACCTCCATTCTAAATTTATAATGAAAAACACAATAATACAATGGAACTGTCGAGGACTTAAAGCTAATTACAATGAGATTCTTCTGCTTTTAAATAAATATGATCCAGCTTTGTTATGTCTTCAGGAAACCTTTTTAAAAGATACGGACAATATCACATTCAAAAACTACTCCCTCTTTAACACATACCTACAAAACGTTGACAGGGCCTCAGGAGGGGTGTCTATTGCTGTGAACAATAGAGCCCCACATAGAAACATCCCTTTAAATACAAATCTACAAGCCATTGCTGTAAGTGTCACTCTACATCGGGTGATTACATTTTGTTCTGTCTACATACCACCAAATACTAAATTATCACCAAACGAATTAGACATACTTGTTCAACAACTTCCCACGCCATTTGTTTTACTTGGTGATTTTAATGCCCATAACATTTTATGGGGATCGAAATACATAAGTGACAGAGGGAAAAAAGTTAAAGATTTTGTTGCTAGATACGACTTGTGTCTATTTAAAAACAAGTCTCCGACTTATCTGCACCCAGGAACGGGTACATACACTTGCATTGACTTAACAATATGTGCTCCTTCACTTCTGTTGGATTTTAATTGGAAGGTCGCTGATGACCTTCATAGCAGTGATCATTTTCCAATATATCTCAAGAACACCAATACCAAAATCGATGACACAATTCCACAGTGCAACTTAAAGAAAGCTGACTGGGGCAAATTTGAAACACTTTGTACAATGAGACTTAACAGGAATACCATACTAAATGATGACAATCCAATTCGACAATTACATCTATCGTAATCGAGATTGCAGAAGAGTCCATTCCTAAGTCCTCGACAAATTCTCAAAAAAAGCCCAAACCATGGTTCACTAAAGAATGTGAAGAAGCCATTAAACAACGCCGAGAAGCACTGAACAAATTCAATAATCGTCCAACGCCCGAAAATCTAGCTCAATACCGTATTACGCGGGCTAAAACTCGCTGCACGATTAAAGAAAATAAACGAACATCATGGAAAAAATATGTTTCAACTTTAAACTCTCGTTCCTCTATAAACAAAGTTTGGGACACGATCCGCAAAATAAATGGTAAAGGAAAATACAATTGCTTCCAACACCTGAAGCTAAATAACATCAATTATAAAAGCAAGCATGAAATAGCTAATGTACTTGCTGATTGTTTCTCCAAAAATTCCTCATCGTCTAATTATTCCGAAGCTTTCCGAAGACTTAAAATTCTAAAAGAAAAAAATACGGTTGAAATTCACATTAAATAACTTAGAGAGTTATAACCAACCGTTTTCATTGTCGGAACTTATGGAATCCTTGAAAAAGGCCAATGATACTTCCGCTGGGCCTGACGATATACATTACCAGTTTTTAAAACATCTTCCAGATCCATCCTTGAGAGTTCTTCTGGAAATCTTCAATGATTTATGGTTTACTGGTAATGTTCCAAAAATTTGGAAAGAAGCAATAATAATACCAATTCCCAAACCAGGCAAAGATAGCACAGACCCTACCAACTACAGACCTATATCACTAACTAGCTGTGTATGTAAAACAATGGAACGAATGATCAATTCTCGGCTTGTATGGTATCTGGGAAGCAACAATTTAATTTCTCCTTTCCAAAGTGGCTTTCGTCATGGTCGTAGTACCAACGACCATCTGGTTAGACTCGAAACATTTATTCGTGATACCTTCGTAAAGAGGGAACATTTAGTAGCGGTTTTCTTTGATTTGGAAAAGGCCTATGACACAACATGGAAGTACGGGATACTAAATGACCTACACGATCTGGGTCTAAAAGGCCGACTGCCCTCATTCATATCAAATTTCCTCTCAGATAGGGAATTCAAAGTACGAGTGGGCTCCACCCTCTCTGATATACACGATCAAGAGACGGGTGTACCCCAGGGCAGTATTTTATCAGTGACGCTTTTCAATATAAAGATTAATAGCATCACCAAGTGTCTGATGCCAGGTGTGGATTCTTCATTATATGTTGGTGACTTTTTAATATGTTACCTATCCAAACACATGCATACAATTGAAAGACAATTACAACAAAACATAAACAAAATTCAAAATTGGGCCAATACTAATGGCTTCAAATTCTCAAAATTAAAAACTGTCTATATGCATTTCTGTCAGTTACGAAGACATCACGATGGACCTAATCTCACGCTGGAAGGAACACCTATTCCAATTGTTGAGGAAACAAAATTTTTAGGAATTATCTTCGATAGAAAACTGACTTTTATTTCACATCTGAAATATTTGAAAGCCAAATGTTTGAAATCTCTTAGTTTACTTAAAGTAATAGCGCACACTGACTGGGGTGCTGATAGGAGAGTCATACTCAATTTATACAGAACGTTTATCCGCTCCAAATTAGACTATGGTTGCGTTGTTTATGGTTCAGCAAGGAAATCGTATTTAAAGATGCTTGATCCAATCCATCATCAGGGAATAAGACTTGCCCTGGGAGCATTTAAAACATCCCCGTGTGAAAGCCTCCTCGTCGAAGCGGATGAGCCACCCTTATCACAACGCAGAGAAATGCTTTCCGCACAATATGCTATCAAATTAAGATCCAGCCCTCTGAACCCATCTTTTTCGGCAGTTTTTGAACCAAAATATAAATCCTTATATGAAAAAAAACCAAATGTCATACCTACATTTGGCATTAGAATATCACAATTTCTCGAAAGTACTCAAATTGATTTTTCAAAAATTATGAAAGCCAATATCTCCGAAACACCCCCATGGCTACTTCAGCAACCAAGGGTAATTGTTACGTTACATGATGGAAAAAATCGGAGACAAACCCTTCCATTTTCCACAACTCTTACCATGAACTCCTCTCACAATTTGAAAAATATACAAAAATATATACCGATGGATCGAAAGATGAGGAAAAGGCTGCTGCAGCCTTCGTAAGTGGAAACCACACAACCAAAGTTCGCTTGCCAAATGGTACATCCATTTTTTCAGCCGAAATTAGAGCAATAGACCTTGCTTTGCAATACATTGCAAGCAAGCGTATTTCAAATAGCATAATATTCTCCGACTCACTATCAGTACTTCAATCACTACATAACAGAAAACTGGAGAATCCATTATTAGCAAATATTCTCCTTAAGCATACTGAGCTGAGTACCTCCCACAATATAGTATACTGTTGGTTACCCAGCCATGTAGGAATTAAAGGCAATGATAAAGCAGATCGTGCTGCTAAAATGGCCCTATTACTAGAACCAACTGATTTTAAAGCACCCTATACTGATTTTAAACGTATCAGAGACTGTTTAGGCCAGAAATGACAGGCATCATGGAATGATGCCATGAATAACAAACTTCATGCCATCAAGCCAACCTTAGGAGAATGGACCCCTTCCTGCAGATACGTCCGTAGAGAGGAGGTAGTCATTGCAAGAATTCGACTCGGTCATACTTATTTAACACATTCCTACATATTAAAAGGAGAAGACCCACCAGAAAGCATAGCTTGTAATGAACCATTCACCGTTAAGCACTTTATGCTGGAATGCTTCGATCTTGAACCTACGCGTAATCATTACTACGTTGTGCAAGACATGAGGGAGCTCTTTGATACAGTTAACATTACCAACATTATAAACTTCCTTAAGGAAGCAAACATTTATAGTAAGTTATAGCTTTTGTTTTATCACTTTGTTTAGTTTTGTGTTATATTTATGCAGTCGATAGATTTTGATTGCCAATCATATGTTTTTGTTATCATACATTTGCACACCCCGTTGATCGGGAAACTTTTAATTATTTACAATCGTTCACATTTTTTCGGTTTACCTTTTGACTCTTTGGTCTCCAATCGCTGGTTGATAGAATTATTTTACCAGTTGTGAATGAGGAAGGATATAAACTAATGTTTGGCGCTAAATAGCCACATAGTGCTAATGCGCCGTAAAAATATCAATCAATCAATCAATCTATATATATATATATATATATATATATATATATATATATATATATATATATATATATATATATATATATATATATATATATATATATATATATATATTCATTCATGCTATTGTGTGAAACATTGTGCTAGGGTCTAGAAAGAATATACATACATCTGGTGCTAGGGTCTAGGAAGCATTTACGTCTGGTACTAGAGTCTATGTAATACATATATCTAGTGCTAGGGTCTAGCAAGCAAATACGTCTGATGCTAGGGTCTATGTAACATTTATATGGTGCTAGGGTCTAGGAAGCATATACGTCTTGTGCTTAGGTATAGGCGTATATGAAGTAAATAGACCTGGTGCTAAAGTCTAGGAAGCATTTATATCTGGTGCTAAAGTCTAGGTAATATACATAAATAACGTGTTATTTTCTAAGACGCAAACTTTGCTTGGGTTTAGAAAAAATAAACGTCAGATGATAGGGGTTAGAAAGTATATGTGGAAATGAATCCACGCCACATGGTTCATCATCTGTGTCAGATCCTGGTTTGGTTCGTTTTGGAGTTTTTTTTTTTTAATTCTCCATGATGGCAGTTTGAAAAATTCAGCACCCGTGCTCCCCACCCATCAAGGAGCCCAACAAGGGGACACTTTTCAAGTGCCAGGGATACACAAATACGATACTCAGTTGGTAAAATTACCTTTAGTTGACCCTGAAGTCGCCAATTTCGAAGGTCAGTAAAATTACCCCCCGATTTACCCGTTAAGCCACCGCCTTCTAGGAAGTCTTCTAAGATTTAAGAAAGGAAAAGATATAGCAATAGAATGTAGGGGCAACGGTGGTATCAAGCGAGATACAAGAATAAAGTAAAATTAAGTAAAAGAAGGTGACAGAGTTAATAAAGACTTCCTAGGGCTCGGCGTGACCAGCCGATTTGTCGAGACCGGGCCCATCTCAATCACCCGTCTTAGGAGAAGTAGAGGCCAAAGTAGTGTGTTGCAACTACCAGGATCCTTTCCTCCTCCGTTACGGGTCGCAACCCACGGCAAACAGGTTGCCTCTACTTAGTCGCCTTTTACGACACGTAGCGAGGCACGTCGGGCCAATTCTACAACCCCGACCCGCAGGGGGACCTAAAGTCTAAGAAGCATGTATCTGGTGTTAAGGTCTAGGAAGCATATACATCTGGTGCTAGAGTCTAGGAAGCATATACGTCTGGTGCTAGGGTCTAGGAAGCATATGGTCTGGTGCTAAGTTCTAAGAAGCATGTATGTAGTGCTAAGGTCTAGGAAGCATACGCGTCTGGTGCTAGGGTCTAGGAAGCATATGCGTCTGGTGCTAGTGTCTAGGAAGCATACACGTCTGGAGCTAGGGTCTAGGAAGCATATACCTCTAGCACTAGGTACTAGAAATTATATACGTCTGGTGCTAGGGTGTAGGAAGCATATACGTCTGGTGATAGGGTATAGAAAGCATATACGTCCGGTGCTAGTGTCTAAGTAGCATATGCTTCTGGTGCTATGGTGTAGGAAGCATATGCGCCTGTTGATAGGGTGTAGGAAGCATATACGTCTGGTGATAGGTCTAGGACGCATTTGCATCCGGTACTAGGGTCTAGAAAGCATATACGTCTGGTGCTAGATCTAGAAAACTTGTCTGGTGCTTAGGTCTACAAAGCATATGCATCTGGTGCTAGTGTCTAGGAAGCATATACGTCTGGTGTTAGTGTCTAGGAAGCATATACATGTGGTGCTAGGGTACATAAAGCATATACGTCTGGTGCTAGGGTCTAAAAAGTATTTACCTGGTGCTAGGGTTTAGGAAGCATTTACGTGGTGCTAAGCTCTAGGATTGATTGATTGATTGATTGAATTTTAACGGCGCACCAGCACTTTTAGGCTATTTAGCACCAAACAGTAGATCATATTTGTAAAAAGGTTCAATATTGACCAACGATATAGTAAAAAATCCATAGTAGATAAACATAAAATGGTAAATGTTGGTAACAGTTAAAGATATTGGTTCCCGATCAACGGGAGATGTAAATGATGTATCTTGATGAAAAGATAGTTGGTATTTGTATTAGTTAAAAATTAGTTTGGGTAAGGTCATAAAAAAGTTACAGTTTAAAATAAAGATTTACTTCCTTTAGGAAATCTAAAATACTAGTGATTTGAATAGTATCAAAAAGTTCCTGCATGTCGTGTACATTATAGTATTTATCACGCGTAGGTTGCAGGTCGGAACACGTGGTCATAAAGTGTTCAACAGTAAATGGTACATTGCAAGGAACGCACTCTGGTGGATCTTCACCTTTTAGTATGTGTGAGTGGGTAATGTATGTATGACCGATTCTGATTCTTGCAATGACAACCTCCTCCCTACGAATAGTTCTGTAGGAAGGAGTCCAATCTCCCAAGATTGGTTTGATGGCATGAAGTTTGTTATTGATTGCATCATCCCATGATACCTGCCACTTTTGACGTAGATACTTTTTGATACAAGGTTTAAAATCAGAATATGGTAATTTAAAATCCGATGGTTCTAAAGATAGGGCCATCTTAGCAGCCCGGTCTGCTTCTTCGTTACCTCTAATACCAATATGGCTAGGTAGCCAACAGTATACTATATTGCATGAAGCACTAAGTTCAGAGTTTTTGATCAAAACATTCACCAATAGCGGATTATCTAGTTTGATATTGTGTAGCGCCTGAAGCACTGATAATGAGTCACAGAAGATAATACTATTTAGAATATGTTTAGTTTCGATAAATGTCAGAGCAAGGTCTATTGCTCTGATTTCCGCTGAAAATATGGATGCATCATTTGGCAAACGCTCTTTGGTTATGTGTTTGCCACTGACGAAGGCTGCAGCAGCCTTATCAGCAACCTTTGATCCATCAGTATAAAATCTATCATAATGTGTAAATTCATTGAGTAGATCATGATAAGAATTCAAGAATAGGATAGGGTTTGTCTCAGATTTTTTCCGATCGTGTAACGTAAAATTCACTTGGGGTTGCTTAATGAGCCAAGGTGGTGTTTTCGAGACAAAGGTTTTCTGGATTAAAGATAGATTACATTTGATTTGGTCAAAGCAGGATGATATTCTAATACCAAATGAAGGTATAGCATTTGGTTTATTTACGTATAAAGCTTTGTAATTTGGATGAAAAACGGCCGAAAAAGCAGGGTTCAGAGGGTTGGATCGTAACTTAAGAGCATAATGTGCAGAAAGCATTTCTCTGCGATGCGATAAAGGTGGATCATTCGCTTCCGCGAGAAGGCTTTCACACGGAGATGTCTTAAATGCTCCTAGAGCAAGTCTTATTCCCTGATGATGAATTGGGTCAAGCATTTTCAAATATGACTTCCTAGCTGAACCATAAACAATGCATCCATAGTCTAAGATGGAACGGATAAATGTTCTATACAAATTAAGGAGGACTTTTTTATCAGCACCCCAATCAGTGTGAGCAATTACTTTAATCAAATTTAAGGCTTTTAAGCATTTAGCTTTCAAATTCTTAATGTGTGGTGTGAATGTCAGCTTTTTGTCAAAAAGAACACCCAAGAATTTTGTTTCCTCAACAACTGAAATAAGTGTTCCATCCAGCGTGAGTTTAGGGTTATCATGATGTCTTCGAAACTGACAAAAATACATGCATACTGTTTTTGATTTTGAAAATTTGAAACCGTTATTACTGGCCCAACTTTGAATCTGGTGCTAGTGTCTAGGAAGCATATACGTCTGGTGTTAGGGTCTAGGAAGCATATACATCTGGTGCTAGGGTACATAAAGCATATACGTCTGGTGCTAGGGTCTAAAAAGTATTTACCTGGTGCTAGGGTCTAGGAAGCATTTACGTTTGGTGCTAAGCTCTAGGAAGTATATATGTCTGTTGCTAGGATGTATGAAGCATATACGTCTGGTGCTAGGGTATAGAAAGCATATACGTCTGGTTATACGGTATAGAAATCATATACGTCTGTTATAGGGTCTAGGAAGCATATACATATGGTGCAAGGGTCTAGAAAGCATGTGACTGGTGCTTAGGTATAAGAAGCAAATGCGTCTGGTCCTAGGTAATTCATAATTATCGTGTCTAGGAAGGATATATGTCGGGTGGTAAGGTGTACGACCTATGTATGTCTTGTGCTATGATATAATATGTATGTGCGTCTAGTGCTAAGATCAATAAAATACATCCGCCGAGTGCCTGTTTTTAGGATGTATGCTTGTCAGTTGCTAAGATTTATAAAGTACATAGATAGGCAGCTGCTAGGATAATTTTTGCTAGTCTTTTGTTTGAATCAGCCTTGGTTTGAAGCAGCCACCCCACACATAGTCCACCTGAGCAGTCGTTATATTGATTTGGATGTGAAGACGGCATTTTGAGTTTTTCTTGCCTCCTAGCAGTAATTGAATCATTTTGGATTTTAAAGATTTGTCCAGGCAATCCAAGAAAGTTATATCTGGTATCATGATACTAACCTGCTGCCACTTTGATATGAATGCTTTGATGGTCATCACCATGCCTGATATAAATGTTAAAATATATTGATTTATTTTTACGGCGCATCAGCACTATGAGGCTATTTAGCGCCAAACATTAGTTTATATCCTTTTTCATTTATAAATGGTAAAATAATTTTATCGACCAGCGATTGGAGACCAAGAGTTAAAAGATTAACCGATAAAAATGTGCACGATTGTAAATAATTAAAAGTTTCCCGATCAACGGGATGTGCAAATGTATGATAACGAAAACATATGATTGGCAATTAAAATCTATCGACTGCATAAATATAACAAAACTAAACAAGGTGATAAAATAAAAGCTATAACTTACTACAAATGTTTGCTTCCTTAAGGAAGTCTATAATGTTGGTAATGTTAACTGTATCAAAGAGCTCCCTCATGTCTTGCACAACGTAGTAATGATTACGCGTATGTTCAAGATCGAAGCATTCCAGCATAAAGTGCTTAACGGTGAATGGTTCATTACAAGCTATGCACTCTGGAGGGTCTTCTCCTTTTAATATGTAGGAGTGTGTTAAATAAGTATGACCGAGTCGAAATCTTGCAATGACTACCTCCTCTCTACGGACGGATCTGTAGGAAGGGGTCCATTCTCCTAAGGTTGGCTTGATGGCATGAAGTTTGTTATTCACGACATCACTCCCTGATGCCTGCCATTTCTGGCGGAAACAGTCTTTCATACAACGTTTAAAATTTGTATAGGATGCTTTAAAATCAGTTGGTTCTAGTTATAGGACCATTTTAGCAGCACGATCTGCTTTATCATTGCCTTTAAATCCTACATGGCTGGGTAACCAACAGTATACTATATTGTGGGAGGTACTCAGCTCAGTATGATTAAGGAAAATATTTGCTAATAATGGATTCTCCAGTTTTCTGTTATGTAGTGACTGAAGTACTGATAGTGAGTCGGAGAATATTATGCTATTTGAAATACGCTTGCTTGCAATGTATTGCAAAGCAAGGTCTATTGCTCTAATTTAGGCTGGAAAAATGGATGTACCATTTGGCAAGCGAACTTTGGTTGTGTGGTTTCCACTTACGAGGGCTGCAGCAGCCTTTTCCTCATCTTTTGATCCATCGGTATATATTTTTGTATATTTTTCAAATTGTGAGAGGAGTTCATGTTAAGAGTTGTGGAAAATGGAAGGGTTTATCTCCGATTTTTTTCCATTATGTAACGTAAAAATTACCCTTGGTTGCTGAAGTAGCCATGGGGGTGTTTCGGAGATGTTGGCTTTCAGAGTTTTTGAAAAATCAATTTGAGTACTTTCGAGAAATTATAATATTCTAATGCCAAATGTAGGTATGACATTTGGTTTATTGTCATATAAGGATTTATATTTTGGTTTAAAAACTGCCGAAAAAGCTGAGTTCAGAGGGCTGGATCTTAATTTGATAGCATATTGTGCGGAAAGCATTTCTATGCGTTGTGATAATGGTGGCTCATCCGCCTCGACAAGGAGGCTTTCACACGGGGATGTTTTAAATGCTCCCAGGGCAAGTCTTATTCCCTGATGATGGATTGGGTCAAGCATCTTTAAATACGATTTCCTTGCTGAACCATAAACAACGCAACCATAGTCTAATTTGGAGCGGATAAACGCTCTGTATAAATTGAGTATGACTCTCCTAACAGCGCCCCAGTCAGTGTGCGCTATTACTTTAAGTAAATTAAGAGATTTCAAACATTTGGCCTTCAAATATTTTAGATGTGGAATAAAAGTCAGTTTTCTATCGAAGATAATGCCTAAAAATTTTGTTTCCTCAACAATTGAAATAGGTGTTCCTTCCAGCGTGAGATTAGGTCCATCGTGATGTCTTCGTAACTGACAGAAATGCATAGACAGTTTTTGATTTCGAGAATTTGAAGCCATTAGTATTGGCCCAATTTTGAATTTTGTTTATGTTTTGTTGTAATTGTCTTTCAATTGTATGCATGTGTTTGGATCGGTAACATATTAAAAAGTCATCAACATATAATGAGCAGTCCACACCTGGCATCAGACACTTGGTGATGCTATTAATCTTTATATTGAAAAGCGTCACTGATAAAATACTGCCCTGGAGTACACCCGTCTCTTGATTGTGTATATCAGAGAGGGTGGAGCCCACTCGTACTTTGAATTCCCTATCTGAGAGGAAATTTGATATGAATGAGGGCAGTAGGCCTTTTAGACCCAGATCGTAGAGGTCATTTAGTATCCCGTATTTCCATGTTGTGTCATAGGCCTTTTCCAAATCAAAGAAAACCGCTACTAAATGTTCCCTCTTTATGAAAGTATCACGAATAAATGTTTCGAGTCTAACCAGATGGTCCTTGGTACTACGACCATGACGAAAGCCACTTTGGAAAGGAGAAATTAATTGTTGGTTTATCAGACGCCATACCAACCGAGAAATGATCATTCGTTCCATTGTTTTACATACACAGCTAGTTAGTGATAGAGGTCTGTAGTTGGTAGGATCTGTGCTATCTTTGCCTGGTTTGGGGATTGGCATTACTATTGCTTCTTTACAAATTTTTGGTAGATTGCCAGTAATTCATAAATCATTGAAGATTTCCAGAGGAACTCTCAAGGATGGATCTGGAAGGTGTTTTAAAAACTGGTAATGTATATCGTCAGGCCCAGCGGAAGTATCATTGGCCTTATTCAAGGATTCCATAAGTTCCGACAATGAAAACGGTTGGTTATAACTAAGTTATTTGATGTGAATTTCAACCGTAGTTTTCTTTTTGAATTTTAAGTCTTCGGAAAGCTTCGGAATAATTAGACGATGAGGAATTTTTGGAGCAACAATCAGCAAGTAGATTAGCTATTTCATGCTTGCTTTTATAATTGATGTTATTTAGCTTCAGGTTTTGGAGGCAATTGTATTTTCCTTTACCAGTTATTTTGCGGATCGTGTCCCAAACTTTGTTTATAGAGGAACGAGTGTTTGAAGTTGAAACATTTTTTCCATGATGTTCGTTTATTTTCTTTAATCGTGCGACGAGTTTTAGCCCGCGTAATACGGTATTGAGCTAGATTTTCGGGCGTTGGACGATTATTGAATTTGTTCAGTGCTTCTCGGCGTTGTTTAATGGCTTCTTCACATTCTTTAGTGAACCATGGTCTGGGCTTTTTTTGAGAATTTGTCGAGGACTTAGGAATGGACTCTTCTGCAATCTCGATTAAGATAGATGTAAATTGTCGAATTGGATTATCATCATTTAGTATGGCATTCCTGTTAAATCTCATTGTGCAAAGTGTTTTAAATTTGGCCCAGTCAGCTTTAAGTTCCACTGTGGAATTGTGTCATCAATTTTGGTATTGGTGTTCTTAAGATATATTGGAAAATGATCACTGCTATGAAGGTCATCAGCGACCTTCCAATTAAAATCCAACAGAAGTGAAGGAGTCCATATTGTTAAGTCAATGCAAGTGTATGTACCCGTTCCTGGGTGCAGACAAGTCGGAGACTTGTTATTAAATAGACACAAGTCGTATCTAGCAACAAAATCAACTTTTTTCCCTCTGTCACTTATGTATTTCGATCCCTATAAAATGTTATGGGCATTAAAATCACCAAGTAAAACAAATGGCGTGGGAAGTTGTTGAACAAGTATGTCTAATTCGTTTGGTGATAATTTAGTATTTGGTGGTATGTAGAGGTTGTCATTGCAAGAATCAGAATCAGTCATACATACATTACCCACTCACACATACTAAAAGGTAAAGATCCACCAGAGTGCGTTCCTTGCAATGTACCATTTACTGTTAAACACTTTATGACCACGTGTTCCGACCTGCAACCTACGCGTGATAAATACTATAATGTACACCACATGCAGGAACTTTTTGATACTATTCAAATCACTAGAATTTTAGATTTTCTAAAGGAAGTAAATCTTTATTTTAAACTAACTTTTTATGACCTTACCCAAACTAATTTTTAACTAATACAAATACCAACTATTATTTACATCTTTTCATCAAGATACATCATTTACATCTCCCGTTGATCGGGAACCAATATCTTTAACTGTTACCAACATTTACCATTTTATATTTATCTACTATGGATTTTTTACTATATCGCTGGTCGATATTGAACCATTCTTTTTACAAATATGACCTACTGTATGGCGCTAAATAGCCTAATAGTGCTGGTGCGCCGTTAAAATTATATCAATCAATCAATCAATCCTCGTCCGTTACGAGTCGCAACCCACGGCAAACAGGTTGCCTCTACATAGTCGCCTTTTACGACACGTAGCGAGGCACGTCGGGCCAATTCTACAACCCCGAACCCGCAGGGGGAGTTAAATTATAAGACCAGCATGTCTGGAAAACCCATGAAAGTCTCAGTTTTTTAATATTTAATTTATATTGTTTGCTTGACTTGTGAAAACTTATTGCTTACCTGATCATGTTTACAAGTTATTGATATTCTCCAGAAAATAGGAGACAGTCTGTACACAAAGGTTATGGTAAAGAAAGCATCCTCATTTTCATATTGGTCTTTGGATTCAACGATCAAAGTTTTCAGTTGTTTTCAAATTTAATTTGTGAAAAGCTAAGAATTTAAATTATGCCTTAGAATTGAATATTGGTCAGTAATGTTTTGGACTCAAACACTACACGTGGAACATTGTAAAATCATTCAAAGACATGCTGGATTACATTGCTATATGTAAAGGCTACTTTAACTGTTCATTCAAAATCAATGGAATACAAAGAAAACATTCAATAGTTTTAGACTTGTTTTAGAACTGTCAGGACTATTCGGGATTTAATTCACAATAAAGTGTCTTAATGAAGTTTCACTTCTTATTCAATCAAAATTAGTGCTTTCTTGAATTCAACAAATCTTGTTAGTAAACTAATCAATTTCTGTGACTCATACTGCAGATGGTTTACATTTTGTGAAACTAGTCATGATACTTTCATATTCTGACATTACCTTAATGTCTCTAAAAAGTGTAGGAATTTGGAATACAGACTGTTAAAACATGTTTCATATTTTCTGTGCAGAAATCTGATTGCATTGATGAAGAATGTAAAATTGTGTGAATATCATCTCAAAATCATTTTATTAATCAGATATAAATGATAAACATAATGCAGTTGATTTATTTTATTCCAATTTTACAATGAAATTTACCACACCCCATGACACTGTTGATATTGGTCCTCTTTTGGTCAAGTGTTGTCCTGAAATATATGAATTTGATACAAGTTACAGTTGGTAGTAAACTAAAATAAGGGCCATTAAACTGTGTTATGTCTTTCTCCATATCAGTCTCAAGTCAATGTTATTTATTATAACAATATAAATTATGCAAGAATAAATAATCGTTCATAGTGACTTAGTTGGACAAAAAGTGTAGAATATGATGGATAATTATCAGTAATTTGAAATTAAAGTACAATTTTGTACTGACCTTTATAATGCTATGGAATATATACAGTCCAATTGTACATAAACCTATGTCAACTGGAAACAAAGCACTCATATAAGAGTAATACTGA
The DNA here is from genome assembly GCA_016746295.1 of Potamilus streckersoni. Classification (NCBI taxonomy): domain Eukaryota; kingdom Metazoa; phylum Mollusca; class Bivalvia; order Unionida; family Unionidae; genus Potamilus; species Potamilus streckersoni. Next base: position 68,745 of record JAEAOA010001482.1, read on the forward strand.
ATTAAAATAGCATCAAGTTGGTTTCTCGATGAGTAGGTGTCAACAATTTGTTGCACATGGCATACAATGTTTTTACTCAATAACATAAGTATGAGTTTGCAAGGAAAGACTAAAGCTCACATAAAAGAATACATCTACATCAGGAAAATATAATTTGTGAAATAATAGTCCTACAACTGAAAGCATCAATAAACAGCAAAAGAAATAAACATATACCTCTATATGAATCTGGCCATCTGTGGAATCATCAGCAATTGGCTCTTGTAGTTCTAAATGCCTATATCCTCTATAGGCATTAACAACTTCTCTCAAATCATCATGATTAAGACTGCATCCTACATATAAGATCAAAATACCAAATTCACTTTACTAAAACATATTTGATTTCAATAGGTAACAAATAATTAATAGCAAATGTATATCTGCATCTGTTAAGTGTTGCCTCTCCATACATGGTTTTCAGGAGAAAGCCAAGTTGATTTGTGAAAAAAGCAGTTAGTCATTTTTTATTTAAATTTGAAAAAAGTAATGCCAATATATATATATATATATATATATATATATATATATATATATATATATATATATATATATATATATATATATCACAAATGAAATGAAGCAGAATTGCAAATTAGCTACCAAGAAATATATTAAAATTTAGGTAACTTAGGGTTACCATTTACAACGATTTATGAACACTGAATTATTAACATAAATGATATAAACATCTGTAACACAATCAAATGTGCGTATGTGCTTGTGTGTGTGTGTGATTTTATAACGTAGCTTTAACAATTTGTTGTCGCATTGTTACGATTGTATGTACTGTAGCAGTGTATGGCTGACCAGTCCAAAAACTAACCTTTCAATGCTGTGTGCCTGGTCAAGCAGTTGTTAGAGCCATTTATTTATGTCTTTGGTATGATTCAGCCGGGATCAAACCCACGACCTCACATCTGAGGTGGTTGCTCTAACCACTAGGTCACCAGAGCAGTAACTCAATGAAGTTAAGAACACTGAAAGGTGACAAATAAAACCCACAAAGAATCATGCCTTTATTACATGCAAAATACATAATAAAATTAGAATGTTGTTTGATAAAGACATAATCTGTGCTACAGAATTTAGATTTTTCTTATAACAACATTGAGATTCATAAAATGCATGACTCATTCACATTTCTTCCAATGTCAAAATGTAACACTGAATATACCATATATTTTCATACTGTTGTATTATTAAAGTCAAATATACAGTAAATCATTCAAAGTATACTTCACAGCAAATGCAAAAGTTAAATTTTGGTAAAAAAATCTTACATATACAAACAAATAGACATGTCTGTATATAAGCTTATCACCCCAAATACAATAGGTAAAATATTAAAAAGTGCACAAGCCATGCATCAGCTGACACAAGTCCAGCTGCACTGAAAATCTTGTTATTACTAATCCATCTGAGTGGATAGTCATACAGACATGTAGATGCAAAACAGGAGATACTATTAGGTAAGGTAAGGAGTGATATATTTTTGGTGATCTATAATAGCAATATATGCCAGTGGTAACAAAGAAAACATACAAATGTTCAAGTTTAGATTGTTGTTGTTGGGTTTAACGCCAATTTTCAGCACATGATAGGCTATTCATGGCGGCCAGTATTAATGGTGGAGGAAGAAGCCGGGAAATCACCGGAAAGAAGAACCGACCCACGAGAAGCTACTGGCATGCTTTCTCACATATCCACATTAGCCGAATCCTAGACTCGAACACACGCAGACAAGAGGTGAGATGGCAGTGATCCGTAACGGACAGCGCTTTAGACCACTCGGCCACTCGGGGCCCCCTTCAAGTTTAGACAATGTACTACAAATAAGACAACCTCTTTTCTCACATAGCTTCCCTTTCCTCTAAATTGTTTGGCTTATACACAAAATTAAAATGTAGTGTGAATGTAAATACTTATCTGAACAAAATTCAGCAAAGCATGCGAAACAATATAACTGGAAGACATGCTGAAGTTAAAGACGAATTGTACATAAAAATTGGATGAATAAATTATAGACAAGCATGCATATTATGGAAAATAAAGTGTTATGAGTCTCAAGAAAAAAAAACACATGCATAAATATAATCTTTCCATCTGAGTTCAGCGATCACCTGCTCACAATGACCATTGTAATTTCACCTGTCTTCTCTGGTCAGTAGTCCTGTGTTTTTTAACCAAGAAATGGTTGCAGTGAAGTTAATCAGCAGTGATCTCTCCAAGAATGCAAATGAAACTTCTTTTGTTAGATGATCAAGGGATTGCATATATAAAGGTATATCACACGATTTAAAGGAATTATGACAGATGTAACAATGAGAATAATCAATGCTATAAAATACATAAGGGATTAAAGTGAGAACTATAAAGTAATCTTGTGTTAAACTTTTTATGCTATTACTTTGTTAGTTTTGCTAAATAGCTACACTAAATGCAGGTCTCTTGATAGGATACTAGTATTGTTAATAACTCATACTAAATAATGCTAATGATACTCCAACAACTACTAATAATAATGCAAATGTTATTCAGTTCATAGTACATGCATAAGTTTGCATTCAATGGTCACCTGTTAAGAATGACTACTCTGACTTGTTCCCATGTGTGTTTACTGCACACACACACACACACACACATACACACACATACAGAGACATATTAGAAATATGTACCAAACAGAAGTGAAATTTTTATCATTGAATTTTACAGAGGAATACAAGATAATACATGTTCCCAAGTGTGTTTACTGCAGACGGGTTTGACTCACACACACACATACGTGTATATATATATATATATATATATATATATATATATATATATATATATATATATATATATATATATATATATATATATTAGAAATATGTACCAAACAGAAGAGAAAATTTGTATCATTTTAATACAAGCTTATGTTTGATAAAATGAAAAAAATATTATATAGATTAAAGATAAGTAAACTGGTACTTTATGTAGATCTGAATCTGACTCTGCGAGTCAACAGAACCAACCCACATACCATGACAGCCTTGCATATGAACATAGACACACAAACACACACCTGGGTCAAAATCAAATCAAAAACGTGTTATTATATCTGTTAAATTATTAAGAAAATGTGATGTAAAATCACCTAATTAAGATCATATATTTCACTGATTATTGATCTTTCCCAATATTGGTTATCACTTTACAAAGTTTAATTAAAATCAGAGATATAGCCTTCTTTTGAGTGGTAAATAGTTACAGATAAGTGGAAAACATATACTATAGACTATAACACAAATGAGACAAACAGGTGGTAGCCTGTCTGTACCTACATTGATGCAATGCAAAAAGGTACCAAACAAATATTGCATATTATATATATATATATATATATATATATATATATATATATATATATATATATATATATATATATATACACCTTTTCGTCTCTCATGAGGAGACTTGAATTAACCATCAGCAGGCAACAAGTCTGGCCTATAAATAGAAATCCCCCAAAAGTCTCGACTGAATTCATACTTTAAAGAAATTAGTATGGAAAACAATAATAACTCTGAGACAAAACTAAATTTATCTGGTAAATAATAAGTATAAAAGATTGTACGTTATCACATAAACATCATATCTTACCTATATGTGCAGTTTCATATTTTTGATATCGTAACATGTGAATATACCACATTATGCGATTCTGATTGGTCCAAACAAGATCCTGAAATTATGGTGCATTGTTATATTTACTGATCGACTGCGATTGTGGGAAATCTCTTTTAACTCTGCCTTGTGGAATATATATTTTTGCGATCAACAATTAATTCTGACCATTTTTTATCTGTGTTGTTGCAAGAGAATTGTGGAAAAGTGTATCAGTATCACTATGGCTAATTTAGTTTGTTATGTCAAGAACAGCATATCATAACATGAAATATGTCTAAAACACCCCAATACATGAATAGCAACACGTAAGACTACAGGTATTGCTCAGTTGATAGTGGGAGTGGGGAGGAAAGGGGGCAGTATATCCCTACATAAATATCAAACAGCCGTCTGGTGTCTTCTGCAGATAATGGCCATAGCCTTTTTTAATTAAATAGTGGTTCTTTCATTAATGGCAGACATTTACTCAACCACGCAGTGGTCTCACCCAGTCTTTTACTTCGTATGTGTGTGTACAGCAATTTTTAAAAATATCACCATATACAGGTTGAACCTTTATCAAGGTGGCACTCTACAGTTTCGTATTTAGCATAGGGTTAGAATTTTAAAGAAAAAGAGTTTCCCAAGGTTTCCTCATTAGTTTTACTGGCTATTTAAAAGAGACTTTGCATATCTTAGGTATTGTTGAAGAACCTTCAATTCCCTTTATTTTGATGTATGATTGATGGGTGTAATATGGGTTAGAGAAGTTGGCCTTACTCCAGATGTGCACCTTTCAAATACGTGCTAGCTCTACTTGCTCATTTTTACTTCTTGAACTTCAGAGGTAAATTGTAAAAAATAGAGCCAATAACTTTTTTTTTTACATTTCATGTATTTGGTAATTCATTCGTTGCACTTTTAGAAGCTTGTATTGTTTAGTTTGGCAAAATTCTTTTTTTCCATATTTTAATAGCTGCCAAGAATAGTGTACTTTAGTCAAATTCAGGTTGATTTATGGAGCACAAGGGAGCAGTCATTTTAGTTAGCAGTGTCCTAAGGTCATTTAAAATTTCCAAAAGTACAATATCCAAAGCAATTTCAGCCACATTACATGAAAGTAGCATATATATATATATATATATATATATATATATATATATATATATATATATATATATATATGTCAACATTTTCTCCACTATGCCTGTTTAAAATGCAAAAAAACTTCACCTTACATACATCACTCTCTCAAAAGTACATAATAACTGGTGAGCGCCAACCAAATAAGTTTCAATAAAATAGCATTATCTGATTATGTAAATGCTAGTAATTATCAGCAATTACTAACTACTATTTTCCAGTTGTATTAATTCAAACTACGAATTAGCTGGTGATATAAAGTAATTAAAATTGTCATTCTACCTATCTTCTTCTCTCACCAAAAAGCTTGCAGGAAAACAGAAATCATTCATTGTGTATGTGTCCGGATAAAACACTAATGAAAATGAAAACCATAAAAAGATAATTCCAAAAATTATATAATGCTTATCTTTGATAGTACAAAAATCTTCAACTGTTCTAAATTTCAGTCTTACGCAGACTTATCTCTATGACAGAGTTATATTTATTTAAGATCAGTTCACCTTACACTCAACATCAATTGGCATTTAGAATCCTTTTCTTTCCATTTCCTTTCATTCACCCTTTTGCTTAATAATCTTACCTGGTACAAAACTGTTTATTTGTTATGGGGCTTAAAGACATTTTTCAGCAACACAATTTAATTGTAAAGATGAACTTTTGTACAATAGATGATATACCTTATTGATTGATTGATTGATTTATATTTTTACGGCGCAGCAGCACTCTGATGCTGCTTAGCGCTAAAGATAATGTTATATCCTTTTATTTTTAAAACTGGTAAAATAATTTTATCGACCACCGATTGGAGACCAAACAGTGAAAGATAATGCGATAAAAATGGTAATGATGGTAAAAAATTAAAAGTTTCCCGATCAACGGGGTGTGCAAATGTATAATAACGAAAACATATGATTGGCAATTAAAATCTATCGACTTCATAAATAAAACACAGAACTGAACAAGGTGATAAAATATAAGCTATAACTTATAATGTTTGCTTCCTGAAGAAACTCTATAATGTTGGTAATGTTAACTGTATCAAAAAGCTCCGTCATGTCTTGCATAACGTAGTAATGATTACACGTAAATTGAAGATCAAAACATTCAAGCATAAAGTGCTTAACGGTGAATGGTTCATTACAAGCTATGCACTCTGGTGGGTCTTCTCCTTTTAATATGTAGGAATGTGTTAAAAAAGTATGCCCTAGTCGAATTCTTGCAATGACTATCTCCTCTCTACGGACTAATCTGTAGGAAGGAGTCCATTCTCGTAAGGTTGGCTTGATGGCATGAAGTTTGTTATTCACGGTATCATTCCATGATGCCATAAAACGTTTAAAATCAGTATAGGGTGCTTTAAAATCAGTTGGTTCTAGAAATCAGGCCATTTTAGCAGCACGGTCTGCTTTATTCATTACCTTTAATTCCTACATGACTGGGTAACCAACAGTATACTATATTGTGGGAGGTACTCAGCTCAGTATGCTTATGGAGAATATTTGCTAATAATGGATTCTCGTTTTCCGTTATGTAGTGACTGAAGTACTGATAGTAAGTCGGAGAATATTATGCTATTTGAAATACACTTGCTTGCAATGTATTGCAAAGCAAGGTCTATTGCTCTAATTTCGGCTGAAAAAAATTGACGTACCATTTGGCAAGCGAACTTTGGTTGTGTTTTCCACTTACAAAGGCTGCAGCAGCCTTTTCTTCATCTTTTGATCCATCGGTATATATTTTTGTATTTTTTTTTCAAATTGTGAGAAGAGTTCATGATCAGAGTTGTGAAAAATGGAAGGGTTTGTCTCCGATTTTTTTCCACCACGTAACGTAAAATTTACCCTTGGTTGCTGAAGTAGCCATGGGGGTGTTTCGGAGATGTTGGCTTTCAGAATTTTTGAAAAATCAATTTGGGTACTTTCGAGAAATTGTGATATTCTAATGCCAAATGTAGGTATGACATTTGGTTTATTGTCATATAAGGATTTATATTTTGGTTCAAAAACTGCCGAAAAACTGGGTTCAGACGGCTGGATCTTAATTTGATAGCATATTGTGCGGAAAGCATTTCTCTGCGTTGTGATAAGGGTGGCTCATCCGCTTCGACGAGGAGGCTTTCACACGGGGATGTTTTAAATGCTCCCAGGGCAAGTCTTATTCCCTGATGATGGATTGGGTCAAGCATCTTTAAATACGATTTCCTTGCTGAACCATAACAACGCAACCATAGTCTAATTTGTAGCATATAAACGTTCTGTATAAATTGAGTATGACTCTCCTATCAGCACCCCAGTCAGTGTGCGCTATTACTTTAAATTAAGAGATTTCAAACATTTGGCTTTCAAATATTTCAGATGTGGAATAAAAGTCAGTTTTCTATCGAATTTCGTTTCCTCAACAACTGGTATAGGTGTTCATTTCAGCGTGAGATTAGGTCCATCGTGATGTCTTCATAACTGACAGAAATGCATACAGACCGTTTTTGATTTCGAGAATATTAATCCATTAGTATTGGCCCCAGTTTTGAATTTTGTTTATATTTTTTTGTAATTGTCTTTCAATTGTATGCTTGTGTTTGGATCGGTAACATATTAAAAAGTCATCAACATATAGTGAGCAATCCACATCTGGCATTAGACAACTGGTGACGCTATTAATCTTTATATTGTAAAGCGTCACCTATAAAATACTGCCCTGAGGTACACCCGTCTCTTGATCGTGTATATCAGTGAGTGGAGCCCACTCGTACTTTAAATTCCCTGTCTTAGAGTAAGTTTGATATGAATGAGGGCAGTCGGCCTTTTCGACCCAGGTCGTGCAGGTCATTTAGTATCCCGTACTTTCATGCTTTGTCATAGTCCTTTTCCAAATCAAAGAAAACCGCTACTAAATGTTCCCTCTTTATGAAAGTATCACGTATAAATATTTCGAGTCTAAACAGATGGTCGTTGGTACTACGACCATGACGAAAGCCACTTTGGAAAGGAAAAATTAAATTGTTGCTTTCCAGATACCATACAAGCCGAGAATTGATCATTCGTTCCATTGTTTTACATACACAGCTAGTTAGTGATATAGGTCTGTAGTTGGTAGGATCTGCGTTATCTTTGCCTGGTTTGGGAATTGGTATTATTATTGCTTCTTTCCAAATTTTTGGTACATTGCCAGTAATCCATAAATCATTGAAGATTGCCAGAAGAACTCTCATGGATGGTTCTGGAATGTGTTTTAAAAACTGGTAATGTATATCGTCAGGCCCAGCGGAAGTATCATTGGCCTTATTCAAGGATTCCATAAGTTCCGACAATGAAAACGGTTGGTTATAACTAAGTTATTTGATGTGAATATCAATTGTATTTTTTCTTTTTAAGTTTTAAGTCTTCGAAAAGCTTCGGAATAATTAGACGATGAGGAATTTTTGGAGAAACAATCAACAAGTACTTGAGCCATCTCATGCTTGCTTTTATAATTGATGTTACTTAGCTTCATGTGTTGGAGGCAGTTGTATTTTCCTTTTCCATTTATTTTGCGGATCGTGTCCCAAACTTTGTCTATTGTGGAACGAGAGTTCAAAGTTGAAACATTTTTTCCATGATGCTCGTTTACCTTCTTTAATCGTGAGGTGAGTTTTAGCCCGAGTAATACGGTATTGAGCTAGATTTTTCGGGCGTTGGACGATTATTGAATTTGTTCAGTGCTTCTCGGCGTTGTTTAATTGCTTCTTTACATTCTTTAGTGGGGCCCCGACTGGTCTAAAGCGCTGTCCGTTACGGATCACTGCCATCTCACCTCTGTCTGCGTGCGTTCGAGTCTAGGATTCGGCTAATGTAGATATGTGAGAAAGCTTGCCAGTAGCTTCTCGAGGGTCGGTGGTTCTTTCTGGTAATTTCCAGGTTTCTTCATCCACCATTAATACTGGCCGCCATGAATAGCCTATCGTGTGCTGAAAAATGGCGTTAAGCCCAACAACAAACATTCTTTAGTAAACCATGGTTTTGGGCTTTTTTTGAGAATTTATCAAGGATTTTGGAATGGACTCTTCTGCAATCTCAATTACGATAGACGTAAATTGTCGAATCGGATCATCATCAATTACTATAGTATTACTGTTCAGTCTCATTGTACAAAGTGTTTCAAATTTGGCGCAGTCAGCTTTCTTTAAGTTCCACTGTGGAATTGTGTCATCAATTTTGGCATTGGTGTTTTTAAGATAGTACATATTGCTAAGTCAATGCAAGTGTCTGTACCCGTTCCTGGGTGCAGATGACTTGGAGACTTGTTATTAAATAGACACAAGTCGTATCTAGTAACAGTCTTCAACTTTTTTTCTCTCTGTCGCTTATGTAATTAGATCCCCATAAAATGTTATGGGCATTAAAATCACCAAGTAAAACAAATGGCGTGGGGAATTTGTTAAACAAGTGTGTCTAATTCGTTTGGTGATAATTTAGTATTTGGTGGTATGTAGACAGAACAAAATGTAATTACTCGATGTAGAGTGACACTTACAGCAATGGCTTGTAAATTTGTATTCAAAGGGATATTTATATGTGGGGCTCTATTTTTCACAGCAATATACACACTTCCTGAGGCCCTGTCAACGTTTTGTAGGTAGGTGTTAAACAGGGATTAGTTTTTGAATGTGATATTGTTCGAATCTTTTAAAAAGTTTTCCTGCAGACATAACAAAGCTGGATCATATTTATTTAAAAGCAGAAGAATCTCATTGTAATTTGCTTCAAGTCCTCGACAGTTCCATTGTGGTTTTGGATTTAGGTTAGACTTTTCGAGGGGAACATCTCCATACTATCAATGTCCCCAAACCCGTTGAATAGTTTGATGGGGTCATCTGACCTCTTTTGTTGTCTATTTCCATGGGATTTGCTTTTCTTTGGTGACTTAGTTTGCTGAGTGTTCTTAAAGGTCGTTTGGGTAGATGCCGTGGTTTTTTGTGCTTGGTAACGTTCGGTGTTATGTTTTTATGTTGAATCGGGTATATCTGTTTGAGTTTGAGCGCCCTTCGATGTCTTCAGATTGTTTTTCACTATAGTGGAGAAGGATGGGCTAGAACGAGATGTTTTTGATTGTACTAGCTTTCTAGCCTCTGGGTAGGGAATGTTGGATGTATATTTGATCCTCTGAATTTTCTTCTCTTGTTTCCAGGTTTCACAATCCTTGGAATTGGCGTGGTGCTCTTTTCCACAATTGATACAATGTGGAGTTGCTTTGCATTCAGATTCCTGGAGAGAGAGTTGTCTCCGAATCGGCCATATATTTGGTTTCTTGAACAGCGAATTTCATGGTGTCCATATTTTTGACACTTGTAACATCGAAGTGGGTTGGGGATATTTACGTCAACCTTCACTTGCAAAAAACAACTTTGACCACTTTGGGTTGATTGATTGATTTAATATTAACGGCGCACCAGCACTTTTAGGCTATTTAGCACCATGCAGTAGGTCATATTTGTAAAATGAAAGGTTCAATATCGACCAGCGATATAGTAAAAAAATCCATAGTAGATAAATATAAAATGGTAAATGTTGGTAACAGTTAAAGATATTGGTTCCCGATCAACGGGAGATGTAAATGATGTATCTTGATGAAAAGATGTAAATAATAGTTGGTATTTGTATTAGTTAAAAATTAGTTTGGGTAAGGTCATAACAAGTTACAGTTTAAAAAAAAAGATTTACTTCCTTTAGGTAATCTAAAATACTAGTGATTTGAATACTATCAAAAAAGTTCCTGCATGTCGTGTACATTATAGTATTTATCACGCGTAGGTTGCAGGTCGGAACACGTGGTCATAAAGTGTTTAACAGTAAATGGTACATTGCAAGGAACGCACTCTGGTGGATCTTCCACCTTTTAGTATGTGTGAGTGGGTAATATATGTATGACCGATTCTGATTCTTGCAATGACAACCTCCTCCCTACGAATAGTTCTGTAGGAAGGAGTCCATTCTCCCAAGATTGGTTTGATGGCATGAAGTTTGTTATTGATTGCATCATCCCATGATACCTGCCACTTTTGACGTAGATACTTTTTGATACAAGGTTTAAAATCAGAATATGGTAATTTAAAATTCGATGGTTCTAAAGATAGGGCCATCTTAGCAGCCCGGTCTGCTTCTTCGTTACCTCTAATACCAATATGGCTAGGTAGCCAACAGTATACTATATTGCATGAGGCACTAAGTTCAGAGTTTTTTTCATCAAAACATTCACCAATAGTGGATTATCTAGTTTGATATTGTGTAGCGCCTGAAGCACTGATAATGAGTCACAGAAGATAATACTATTTAGAGTATGATTAGTTTCGATAAATGTCAGAGCAAGGTCTATTGCTCTGATTTCCGCTGAAAATATGGATGCATCATTTGGCAAACGATCTTTGGTTATGTGTTTGCCACTGACGAAGGCTGCAGCAGCCTTATCAGCAACCTTTGATCCATCAGTATAAAATCTAGCATAATGTGTAAATTCATTGAGTAGATCATGATAAGAATTCAAGAATAGGATAGGGTTTGTCTCAGATTTTTTCCGACCGTTTAACGTAAAATTCACTTGGGGTTGCTTAATGAGCCAAGGTGGTGTTTTCGAGACAAATGTTTTCTGGATTAAAGATAGATTACATTTGATTTGGTCAAAGCAGGATGATATTCTAATACCAAATGAAGGTATAGCATTTGGTTTATTTACGTATAAAGCTTTGTAATTTGGATGAAAAACGGCTGATAAAGCAGGGTTCAGAGGGTTGGATCGTAACTTAAGAGCATAATGTGCAGAAAGCATTTCTCTGCGATGCGATAAAGGTGGTTCATTCGCTTCCGCGAGAAGGCTTTCACACGGAGATGTCTTAAATGCTCCTAGAGCAAGTCTTATTCCCTGATGATGAATTGGGTCAAGCATTTTCAAATAGGACTTCCTAGCTGAACCATAAACAATGCATCCATAGTCTAAAATGGAACGGATAAACGTTCTATACAAATTAAGGAGGATTTTTTTTTATCAGCACCCCAATCAGTGTGAGCAATTACTTTAATCAAATTTAAGGCTTTTAAGCATTTAGCTTTCAAATTCTTAATGTGTGGTGTGAATGTCAGCTTTTTGTCAAATAGAACACCCAAGAATTTTGTTTCCTCAACAACTGGAATAAGTGTTCCATCCAGCGTGAGTTTAGGGTTATCATGATATCTTCGCAACTGACAAAAATGCATGCATACTGTTTTTGATTTTGAAAATTTGAAACCGTTATTACTGGCCCAACTTTGAATCTTATTGATATTTTGCTGGAGTTGCCTCTCAATTGTATGGATGTGTTTTGAGCGATAACAAATTAAAAAATCGTCAACATATAATGAGCAGTCAACACCAGAAGCTAAGCATTTGGTGATACTATTAATTTTGATGTTAAAAAGCGTCACAGATAAAATACTTCCCTGGGGCACACCCATTTCATGCTGGTGTGTATCGGAGAGGGTAGAGCCCACTCGAACTTTGAATTCCCTGTCAGAGAGAAAATTAGAGATAAATGAGGGCAGACGGCCTTTGAGACCCAGATCGTGCAGGTCTTTTAGAATCCGGTACTTCCATGTTGTGTCATAGGCCTTTTCTAAATCAAAAAATACCGCTACTAAATGTTCTTTTTTGATAAAGGTATCACGAATGAATGTTTCTAGTCTAACTAGATGATGATTAGTACTCCGTCCATATCGAAAGCCACTTTGGAAAGGAGATATTAAATTGTTAGCTTCTAAGTACCAGAGTAGTCGAGAATTGATCATTCGTTCCATTGTTTTGCACACACAGCTTGTCAGTGCAATTGGTCGGTAGCTGTTGGGGTCTTCGCTATCTTTACCGGGTTTGGGAACTGGTATTACAGTTGCTTCTTTCCAGTTTTTGGGTATATTACCAATGATCCATACATCATTGAAGAGTTTCAAAATAGTTTTTAATGATGATTCTGGAAGGTGTTTCAAAAACTGGTAATGTATTTCATCAGGCCCAGTGGATGTATCATGGGCCTTATCTAAAGCCTCCCTAAGCTCCGATAATGAGAACAACTGATTATAACTTTCCGAGTTGTTGGATGTGAATTTTAAACGTGCCTTTTCTTTTTGAGCTTTAAGTTTTTGGAAGGCTTCGGTATAATTAGATGATGATGAATTTTTGGAGAAACTGTCAGCAAGAGTATTTGCAATGTCACGTTTTGAATTAAAGTTGTTATTGTTTAGTTGCAGTTGTCGGAGAGGGTTTTGTTTGTTCTTTCCGTTTATTTTGCGTACAGTATCCCAAACCTTATGAACAGAGGAACGAGAGTTTAAAACAGAAACATATTTCTTCCATGATGCTCGTTTACTATCCCTGATTGTGCGACAAGCTTTGGCTCTGGCAATGCGATATATAGTTAAGTTTTCGGGCGTCGGATGATTATTAAATTTGTTTAATGCTTTTCGACGTAGTCTAATGGCTTCTGTACATTCCTTAGTGACCCAAGGTTTTTAGATTCTTTTACAGTTGGTAGAGGACTTGGGAATAGAATCTTCTGCAATTTCTATTAAAATAGATGTAAAAGGATGAATGGGATCGCTAACATTGAAAACTGTCCTCATTCAGCCTAGTTTTGCAGAGTATTTCGAACTTGACCCAGTCGGCCTTCTTTAAATTCCATTGTGGAATTACTTCATCAATTGTAGAGTTAAGATTTACAAGGGAGATTGGGAAGTGATCGCTACTATGGAGATCAACAGCGACCTTCCATTCATAGTCCAAAAGCAGCGAGGGAGAACAAATTGTCAAATCGATGCATGTGTATGTACCCGTGCCAGGGTGTAGGTATGTAGGTGTTTTGGTATTATATAGACACAGATCGTGTCTAGAAATAAAGTCTTCAATTTTGTGACCTCTATCACTTATATGATTTGATCCCCGTAGAATATTATGGGCATTAAAATCTCCGAGTAAAACAAATGGTGCAGGAAGTTGTTGCACAAGGGTATCTAATTCGTTTGGGACTAGGTTAGTGTTTGGTGGTAAGTAAATAGAACAAAATGTAATCACTCGCTGAAGAGTGACGCTTACAGCAATGGCTTGTAAATTTGTGTTTAGAGGAATGACCTTATGAGGGGCTCTATTGTTCACAATAACAGAGACTCCCCCTGAGGCCCTGTCAACATTCTGAGAGTAGTGGTTAAACAGGGAGTACTTTTTAAGTGTGATGTCTGTATTTTTCAAAAATGTTTCCTGACGACATAGTACTGCAGGATCATGTTCATCTAAAAGCAGAAGAATATCATGGTAGTTGGCTTCAAGTCCTCTACAATTCCATTGTAAAATGGTGTTCTTCATTTCAGCTGTATATTAAACCTTTCGAGTGGCAAATAATTTGTTTATTTATCTGGAGGAAGTACGGGGGTGTATCTTTTGTTATTGGATCTGGAGTTACCCTGAGGACATGAAGCAGATTCCTCCGCATCCATGTCCTCTAGATCTTCAAACCTGTTGTGTATTTTTATAGGGTCATCAGACCCTTTTTTATGCCTATTTGTTTGAAGCCTTTTTCTTGCTATTTGGTGATTTTGGTGGTGAGGTAATGTTGAATGTTGTTTGCGTCGATGTAAGTTTTTCTGCGGTCTATAGTGTGGGATGTTTGAGTCAGCATGGGGTTCAGGCGGGTTTGTTTGAGTTTGTGCATCTTTCGTTGCTTTCTGGCTGCTCTTTACTACAGTTGAGAAGGATGGGCCGGGGAATGATCTAGCTTGAACAAGCCTCCTGGCCTCTGGATAGGGAATATTATTAGTGTATTTAATCCTCTGGATTTCCTTCTCCTGTCTCCAAGTGTCGCATTCCTTGGAACTAGCATGATGTTCTTTGCCACAGTTTACGCAGTGCGGAGTGGCCTTGCACTCTGATTCCCGGTGGGAGGAGTCGCCACACCGGCCACAGATTTGGCTTCTAGAGCATCTGTCTTCATGATGGCCGTATTTTTGGCATTTGTAACATCGGAGGGGATTTGGTATATATACCTCAACCTTAACTTGCAAGAAGCCAATCTTGACCACTTTAGGTAATATGGGCTTATTCAAGGTGAGTATAATAATGTTGGTGTCCTGCAGATTGTCGTTTCGTTTGATACGAATTCTACGGACTGCAGTGACACCTTCAGTTTTCATGCCCTCGACGATGCTTTGCATTCCCATTCCTGGTGAGAGTTGTCTCCGCATCGACCACATATCTGGTTTCTTGAACAGCGGATTTCATGGTGTCCATATTTTTGACACTTGTAGCATCGAAGTGGGTTGGGGATATCTACGTCAACCTTCACTTGCAAAAAAACAACTTTGACCACTTTGGGTACTGTTGGTTTATTGAAGGTGAGTATAATGGTATTGGTGTCCTGCAGATTGTTTTTACGTTTGATACGTATTCTGCGGACTGCAGTGACACCTTCATTTTTCATTCCTTCGATGATATCTGTGTCGGCGACTCCAGCCAAGTCACGACAGCGAATAACACCTTTGGAGGTATTCAATGTTGTATGGTGAATGACGACGCTGGAATATCGAAGAATGTTTCTATTTTTTTGAGGTTTTCTGTTTGACCTCGTCGCTGACATTCAACAAGTAGGCAACCAGATTTCAACTTTTTAACACTTTTTGGCGATCCAATCAATCCGGTTATTGTCTTTTCTATGACGAAAGGAGGTGTAGTAAGCGCTTTTGTGGCATCTTTGGATTGTTTTACCATGAAGCGTGGACATGAATCCACGCCACATGGTTCATCATCTGTGTCAGATCCTAGATTGGTGCGTTTTAACTGATTTTTTTAAAAGTTTCCATGATGGCAGTTTGAAAAATTCAGCCTCCGTGCTCCCCACCCAACAAGGAGAGACTTTTCAAGTGCCAGGGATACACAGATACGATACGCAGTTGGTAAAATTACCTTTGGTTGACCCTGAAGTCGCCAATTTCAAAGATCAGTAAAATTACCATGTTTGACCCGTTAAGCCACCGCCTTCCAAGATTTAGGAGAGGGAAAGATATAGGAATAGAATATAGGGGCAACGGTGGTATCAAACGAGATACAAGAATAAAGTAAAAGGAGGTGAGAGAGTTAATGGAGACTTCCTAGGTCTCAGCGTGACCAGCCGATTTGTCGAGACCGGGCCCATCTCAACCACCCGTCTTAAGAGAAGTAGAGGCCAAAGTAGTGTTTTTCAACTACCAGGATCCTTTCCTCCTCCCGTTACCCGTCGCAACCCACGGTAAACATATACCTTATTTATAAAAGATTTATTTATTTATAAATATACCTTATTTATAAAAGAAGTGACACATGTACTATCACGATTTTTTTGTCTTTCTAAGGTTC
The DNA here is from genome assembly GCA_016746295.1 of Potamilus streckersoni. NCBI lineage: Eukaryota > Metazoa > Mollusca > Bivalvia > Unionida > Unionidae > Potamilus > Potamilus streckersoni. The sequence continues at coordinate 84,960 of JAEAOA010001482.1, forward strand.
CCTGTTTTATTCAAAGTTAATTTCTCTTCCTGTAAATGTATCTGTTTATAGATAATGATATAATTATATAATAATAACCATTGCCGATATACGTTATAATGTAATTTGGGCAACACTTTTTTCATTAATGAGAACCTGAAATTGGGAAACAGATATCAGTATCTGTAATAGCATTACTTACCTTAATTTATTAGTTCTGGACACATTCAAATAAAATTTGGCTACATGTGAGGCAAACAATTGTGCCTAAAATGATGACCACATGCTACAACACAGGAGTATTTTGTATATGGTTGGTCAGCAACTATAAATATCATATGATGTCATTTACCCGCTAGACATTGCGCCGTCTGCCATATTGTTTTCAGACAAACATAGATACAGCCCTCAGTAAACCTTCTAGTTGTTTTCATCGTATTCTAAGCTATAACACTCGTTTTTCTTCTCAATAATGGTTGTAAAACACCGTTATGGTATTTGCCATAGCTACTGTAGATATATAAATAAAGATTACACGAAGAGAGCTATTTTCATTCAATTCCCTAACCCAAACAAAGATTGACAAGTGCTGTAGATGGGTTAAAGCTTGCTAAAGGGAAAACTTTGATGTAGAGTCACAACAGACAATCACACACACACACATATATATATATATATATATATATATATATATATATATATATATATATATATATATATATATATATAGCTAGATAGATATGGACTGACTTTTTCCTGCATCTGTGCATTGTCTGACCTTGCAAAGATAACAGTAATAATAACAGAAACAATAATAATACCATAGATAATAATTGTTATTATTATTTCAAAAGAATACAACTAACCATTTAAAATTTTATTTTCACGCCACACACCTAGGAAAATCACTGTGATCCTGATAAACAATTCCACATATTACAGAACAAACTAATTCATCGTTAAAATGCCCTTTAATACAGAAATGCTACAAACACATGAGCGCCTGGAGTGATAAAGAGATCTTTTAAGAGATCAGGGTCACATATCTTTGTTCTCACGGCCGATTAAAATAATATTTTGCGTCTGCGAGCCAATAAATTGGAGGGAAGCGATACCCTGAATTGCTGCTTTTTTTTTCAATACATAGAACATTTTTGTTTACAAATTAATTCACCTCTTTCACTTAGAGCGAAATTGTAGTGATGCTTTGGTGGTCTATTTACTTATTACTTTTGTTTGTTTTGATGAAGACATTATATATTCACGATGCACGTTAATTCTACTTAACAGCTCTACTAGAAGCATCGAATGCATGCAGTATATAAACACTGAATTTTACATATCTTTTGATCAAATCGCTTAGCTTTCCACTGATGCTGAGATCTATGCACTTTAACCATCGTTTCAGCTGCATCACTGAGTGATTTTCTATCAAAGCATAAGGTAATTTTCCACCAGGAATACCTTCTGTCAATGAAATATAATGGTACTGAGCCGTCATCTTGTAATGCATATCCGAAAATGGGTATACGTTCTAATTTTAGGTATGAGGTAGTGGTTTGTAACGTCACACGAGGTCCACGGTTGAACAACCCTATACAAATTCTTCACTGCTGAAAAAACTGGCCTTGTAAAAGAAATGGGGGCCCTATGGTCGGTGGCATATAAGAGGGAGAAAGGGAACATCTGTATTTCTCTTTCATTTATAAACAATAAATTGATGTCTAGTACATAATCTGAAGTTAGAAAGGTATTTATTTAATACACATTGCCTTTAGGCTTCTTGGGTCTTTCAACTTCAATTGGTTTTTCCTAGGCCTCAACAAACTTACTTTGTGCAATTTTATCCTCTACGAACTGCTTCATGTTGGATGATGCTGAAGTTTTATATGTTGTAGTTTTTAATAAATACCTTCAAAACTAGTGATAATATAATTAAACAAATGAATGCAATTTACACAGGGTATTTGTTTGCGATATATGACAGTATTAACCAAAGATATACCTTTCAAGAAAATCAATTTAATGTGTTATTTCCAACAAAATTTATCCTATGTACACATCAGTAATAGAAAGTATGTTTTTCTCAAACACGTCTAATTTTATCATTTTCATACAATATGTTTAGAATGATCATGTAGAACATTTTAACACAAAACGGAAACACTTTATCATGTACACTTTCTGTGTATTATTCTCATTCCAAGGTTGAATAGACCACTGAATGACTTACCCAATGAAAATTATAAGTACTATTACAATGAACATAGTGTACAAAATATGCAAACTGTAAAAACTACAACACAAATAGTAAAACTTACGATAATTATAACTTATTTGTATTTCACACTAAAAAATATAGAACTTTTAATATATACATAATTATCTGCAACACTTTTTTGTGGGATGTGATACTCAAATTTACTCAGTACAATTTATTTAGATTTTAACGGATTTAGATCCTAAGCGTTCTGACCCTTCAATAAGATGCATGCTCATAATGAAGTCAAATAAATGCGCCAGGTAGGACACTCTTATAAACTTAACTGTCATGGAATTTGGGTTTTACATGCAAATTTTAATATATGATATAACTGACATATATTAGACCACTAAATCTATGATAATAAATAGAATCCGAACATAACCTCTGACCAAAATATTTAATTTGTGGTACTGGTTTTGATTTGCTTGCCCTGGGCAAATAAAACATTACCATACTAGGTTCCTCTTCTGAATTATCCACCCAAAGTTTAGCCTGCAAAAAATAAAGGCTGATTATTATCATACATTTTTATGCTATTTAAAAATATAAATATCAATTATTCTTAGTCTATTAAATTCTAAGTTTGGAATGATTTACACATTAAGAGGCAGAGAAACTTCCCGATGAAAATATTTTACAATTGGTACTATGTACTAAACTTGGGTCACGAAAAGGGCATTTTGAGTGGAATTACTTTATCAATAAGCATAATATTCACTATACTGTACCTTCTCCAAAATCTATCGTCACGGGTTGCCATAGTTGTATTTCAAGTTGAACGAACGTGTAATTGTTAAGAAAAGGTTAGGAAAATGTTTAACAAATGGGTCTTTCAATCAAATAAGTAGTCTGGTTCCCTGACCGCTCTCTTCATAAAACAGAGTAATGGAGGAAGAGATCAGGAAACCAGACTAGTAAATCAAGTACATAAGCGGCTTTGCCAGTCAACTTCCAGCGAATGAGCCAATGAAAATATGGTGCTTTGCCCGGTGCTTGTATAGGAATTGGTTGAATATAGGTTGGGTCGGCATGACGTCACAAGCTTATCGACCTAATTTCCGCCATTTTGCGGAGGTGAAAACAATTGCTTAGTAACAGTGCCGTAGCGTTAGTTAACCAGACCAGTAAATCAAGTACATAAGCGGCTTTGCCAGTCAACTTCCTCCGAATGAGCCAATGAGAATACGGTGCTTTCTCAGGTGCTTCTATAGGAATTTGTTGAATATAGGTTGGGTCGGCATGACGTTACAAGCTTAGCGACCTAATTTCCGCCATCTTGCGGAGGTGAAAACAATTGCTTAGTAACAGCGCAGTAGCGTTAGTTAACCAGACCAGTAAATCAAGTACATAAGCGGCTTTGCCAGTCAACTTCCTCCGAATGAGCCAATGAGAATACGGTGCTTTCTCAGGTGCTTCTATAGGAATTTATTGAATATAGGTTGGGTCGGCATGACGTCACAAGCTTAGCGACCTAATTTCCGCCATCTTGCGGAGGTGAAAACAATTGCTTAGTAACAGTGCAGTAGCGTTAGTTAACCAGACCAGTAAATCAAGTAGATAAGGGGCTTTGCCAGTCAACGTCCTCCGAATGAGCCAATGAGAATACGGTGCTTTGTCCGGTGCTTGTATAGGAATTTGTTGAATATAGGTTGGGTCGGCATGACGTTATGAACTTAGCGACCTAATTTCAGTTATCTTGCGGAGGTGAAAACAATTGCTTAGTAACAGTGCAGTAGCGTTAGATAACCAGACCAGTAAATCAAGTACATAAGCGGCTTTGCCAGTCAACGTCCTCCGAATGAGCCAATGAGAATACGGTGCTTTCTCTGGTGCTTCTATAGGAATTTGTTGAATATAGGTCGGGTCGGCATCACTTCACAAGCTTAGCGACCTAATTTCCGCCATCTTGCGGAGGTGAAAACAATTGCTTAGTAACAGTGCAGTAGCGTTAGATAACCAGACCAGTAAATCAAGTACATAAGCGGCTTTGCCAGTCAACGTCCTCCGAATGAGCCAATGAGAATACGGTGCTTTCTCTGGTGCTTCTATAGGAATTTGTTGAATATAGGTCGGGTCGGCATCACTTCACAAGCTTAGCGACCTAATTTCCGCCATCTTGCGGAGGTGAAAACAATTGATTAGTAACAGTGCAGTAGCGGTAGTTAACAAGACCAGTAAATCAAGTACATAAGGGGCTTTGCCAGTCAACGTCCTCCGAATAAGCTAATGAGAATACGGTGCTTTGCCCGGTGCTTGTATAGGAATTTGTTGAATATAGGTTGGGTCGGCATGACGTCATAAACTAAGGACATAATTTCAGCCATTTTGCGGAGGTGAAAACAATTGCTTAGTAACAGTGCAGTAGCGGTAGATAACCAGACCAGTAAATCAAGTACATAAGCGGCTTTGCCAGACAATCTCCTCCGAATGAGCCAATGAGAATACGGTGCTTTCTCAGGTGCTTCTATAGGAATTTGTTGAATATAGGTTGGGTCGGCATCACTTCACAAGCTTAGCGACCTAATTTCCGCCATCTTGCGGAGGTGAAAACAATTGCTTAGTAACAGTGCAGTAGCGTTAGATAACCAGACCAGTAAATCAAGTACATAAGCGGCTTTGCCAGTCAATCTCCTCCGAATGAGCCAATGAGAATACGGTGCTTTCTCAGGTGCTTCTATAGGAATTTGTTGAATATAGGTTTGGTCGGCATCACTTCACAAGCTTATCGACCTAATTTCCGCCATCTTGATGAGGTGAAAACAATTGCTTAGTAACAGTGCAGTAGCGTCAATTAACCAGACCAGTAAATCAAGTACATAAGCGGCTTTGGCAGTCAACGTCCTCCGATTGAGCCAATGAGAATACGGTGCTTTGTCCGGTGCTTGTATAGGAATTTGTTGAATATAGGTTGGGTCGGCATGACGTCATAAACTTAGCGACCTAATTTCAGCCATCTTGCGGAGGTGAAAACAGTTGCTTAGTAACAGTGCAGTAGCGTTAGTTAAGTTCGATATTGCAAAACGTTTTAGTTTACCTATATTTTGTTTCATTATTTGTTTTTAGTTCAGAAGTGCTGCATAGTCTTTTGTATAAAACCACGAATGTGTGCCTGTCGACTATTGTTATAGACAATATATTTTAGGTTGACAAGTGTGGCAGTGGTGTGTAGATGTCACCACAGGAGTCTGCAGTTTTATCAATATAGCACGACGAAATTTCTGACATGAAATCACCTTATCGGTATTACAAATACCTATATTTGATAAAACTTTAATGATAAAACTACAAACTCCTGTCGTGTCACGTACATATGTACACGACAATATACGCCAATTCCTGTCAAGGCAGTTTGAAGGCTGCAGTTGTTATATTATGTGTACATTTTTCATTTATACAATGACGAATATAAATGCAAGGATCATGAGATCAGTTGGTCATTCTTGCAATGTCTTACGGTTACAAAGATACGCAGGATAGCGATGCTAGTTCGCGGTATTTACAGAAACTTAAAGTTGTGGAAATTAATGATTGTCCATATAAATTTCTAGCAGATATATGGGTAAATAACCCAACAAAATGCCCTGAAGGAACATGGCCTAATGTTTGCAATTATCTTACAGATACACATGGAAAAATGTTTTATTTTAAAACAATATTTTGTTGCATTAATTCAACACCTTTTTCTTAAACCTATTTTTCGGTATTTAAACCATAACAAAATCTATAATTTTTAGTCAGTATTACCTGTGATCCTATTTATTTTTTAAAGTTCGCATTATTCTATATTTTTGCATTATTATTATTCTTTAAATGTCCTATTAAACCTTGGATATTAAACACTAAAAGTTGTGTATTTTTCAGCCTATATACATTTATCCACACTGCGTTTATATTATTTTTCCCCCTTGCTTTCCAAGGAGTATACACCAATGAGGCAATGAAAAACTGCTCAAGTCTTGAGGCACACAACTTTTTACTATCAGGATGGGTGCAAACAGTCTATTATATGCAGCCTGAGAAAAGGAACAATTATGTGTTAAAGGCTGATGTCAAGCCATCATGGAGAGTGACAGACGAACCTCATCATCCAGGAGTTGCTGTTACCAGTGAAGGAAGGGTCATTACAGCACATTTTGATTGATTGATTGATTGATTGATTAAATTTTAACGGCGCACCAGCACTTTTAGGCTATTTAGCGCCATACAGTAGGTCATATTTGTAAAAAAAAGTTCAATATTTACCAGCGATATAGTAAAAAATCCATAGTAGATAAATATAAAATGGTAAATGTTGGTAACAGTTAAAGATATTGGTTCCCGATCAACGGGAGATGTAAATAATGTATCTTGATGAAAAGATGTAAATAATAGTTGGTATTGGTATTAGTTAAAAATTAGTTTGGGTAAGGTCATAAAAAGTTACAGTTTAAAATAAAGATTTACTTCCTTTAGGAACTCTAAAATACTAGTGATTTGAATAGTATCAAAAAGTTCCTGCATGTCGTGTACATTATAGTATTTATCACGCGTAGGTTGCAGGTCGGAACACGTGGTCATAAAGTGTTCAACAGTAAATGGTACATTGCAAGGAACGCACTCTGGTGGATCTTCACCTTTTAGTATGTGTGAGTGGGTAATGTATGTATGACCGATTCTGATTCTTGCAATGACAACCTCCTCCCTACGAATAGTTCTGTAGGAAGGAGTCCATTCTCCCAAGATTGGTTTGATGGCATGAAGTTTGTTATTGATTGCATCATCCCATGATACCTGCCACTTTTGACGTAGATACTTTTTGATACAAGGTTTAAAATCAGAATATGGTAATTTAAAATCCGATGGTTCTAAAGATAGGGCCATCTTAGCAGCCCGGTCTGCTTCTTCGTTACCTCTAATACCAATATGGCTAGGTAGCCAACAGTATACTATATTGCATGAGGCACTAAGTTCAGAGTTTTTTATCAAAACATTCACCAATAGTGGATTATCTAGTTTGATATTGTGTAGCGCCTGAAGCACTGATAATGAGTCACAGAAGATAATACTATTTAGAATATGATTAGTTTCGATAAATGTCAGAGCAAGGTCTATTGCTCTGATTTCCGCTGTAAATATGGATGCATCATTTGGCAAACGCTCTTTGGTTATGTGTTTGCTTCCATGGCAGGGTAAGCATTTTTTTTAAAAGTTATATAAACTTTAGAGTAGTCATATTATAGTTGAGTAATACTTGTGTTGTAATCAAATTAATAGCCATTATTATAATTACTACTTTAATGTTTTGTAAATATTTACATTGCATTTTTCTCATCAATACACATTAACAAGAGAGGTTTAAATATTCTTCTTTGCTTCTGATTCATGGTATGATACAATGTATATGTTAAATTTTGTTTAAATTTTTCAGGCTGGGAGAGTCATGTTCTCATGTTGGTGCCTTTCTTTTCAAAATAGAAGCTGCAGTTCGCAATGGATACACACACCAAGCATGCACAGAGAAACCATGCGAATGGAATACGTGTTTTGTTAAGTCTGTAACACCAGTTACATCTGTTAAATTTTACAAGGATAAAGGAAAGAAGCGGCTAAGAGAAAGTATTCGCACACGAATTCCACCACCTCCAGCACCACTAGTTTCAGAACAGCTGAGATTCATTCAGAGCTTAGAGAGCTACCTAGACAAAACTATCGGACTTAGCACATTCAAAGAAACAGCTCATCACTTTGCAAGTAAAGACAAACAAGTATCAGTAAGATGTTTGCCAATGCCCCTGACATCTTTATACGACCGAGACAGTATTAGTCTTACAAAAGAAGAATTAGTGATAAAGTGTAAAGAAGTATTGCCAACTGTGACAGTCAGTGCCAGTGAAAAGGAGTATTTAATGGAGTGCACCAAAAATCAGTCCAATTCATTGGTATGGCACGAGCAAAGAACTGGTAGAATTACGGCATCTGTGGCATATATTGTATTGTACACCAATATGGACTGTCCTGCTCCATCACTAATTTAAAAAAGTGCAACCCTGTACAGCAAGAACTGAAAAATAAGCCAGTCGGTCCAATATATATATATATATATATATATATATATATATATATATATATATATATATATATATATACATGAAAATTTAAACTTATTCTGCAAAGTAAAACACAATTGTGACATTGCCTCAACAAATGTGTCCATTAATAAACTATTCAAATGACTACATCAACTGAAAGTATCTAGCTTTTTCCCCCTTGCATCACAAGTAAAAAGAATCCCATCACCTTAGATTTGTAAGAATTGCACATGTTCTGACAATTTTATCAACACTTGAAAGCATGTCATCATGTGCTTCTGACTTAATTGAATTCACAAACTGAATTGGCAGAGTCCCTTGTAAAATGGAAAATCTTGATTTAATGCGTCTAATCGTGATGTCTTCTTGAAGAGTAAAACCCCTGTTTGCCAAAATCTGACCCCCAGGGTGATGAAAATTTCTACTGATATATCTTGATTTGCGTGTTATTTCAATATCTGAAACACGTCCTCCCCAGGCCTTGGATAGAAACTCTACTGCTCCCAAGGGATTACATGCAACAAGAAACTTTACTGTTGTATGTTCTTTGTAGCTACTGTAGTACTCGACTTAAGCTTTGTATATTTTAGGATTTTCAATGAAGATTTCAAAGCAGTTAATTATATTCATCAAACGGGGAAAGTGCATCTTGATCACATCGGGTACGTTTGTAAAAATAGTATCTAGGTCTGGCCAGTGTATCATAAAACCAAGCTGAGATTCTATTAGATTGATGTATTTTCCAAAATGTATCAATCACAGTGCTCTTTCCAAGGTTGCACTGATCAGCCATATATTCAAATTTTGGATTTTGTCTCAATTTGACTAATGTAATGAAGTCCTGTTCTACAGCAGGTACATTTTCTCGCCTCCTTGAAGTAATTTTGGATTCCAAAAAAATGAAAAAGTTTTCTGAAACATTTCCCATGATAAATCTGTGTAGAATTTGCATTTCTCATCATTATCCCTTACTAGTTCAATTGAAAGCTGCATTTTTTTCAATTTTGCCTCAGTGTCTAAAAGTTTTTTACTAGCCAAATTTCTTTCAGATCTCGGGTTGTCAATTTCATCCATGAGCATTTTTCCTTTCTGACTCTTGTAATGGATGGGCAAATCCAAGCAATTCCTGCTTGTCTTTCACAGGTGTACAATTTACCATTACATTGGTATCTACATCATCATTTGCCATCATAACCTCCACGCTCGAAATGTTTAAACTCACAATTTCCCCATTCTCCTCATTTTCTTCATATTCAATCTTGCGTTTTTTCTTTCTTTTTTTTTTTTTGTTGAAGCATTACTGTTCTTCACCAAACCAAATTTCCTCTTCTGAGCTGAATTGTATCGATTCAAACGCTTGGCTCCCTTTAAAGATTTGTCTGCAGTCCTCCTATAAATACTAGGGATATAGTCTGGATGACATGGATCAAAACTCGGCTTCCGTAAAAATTCAAAAATGTTTTTTTTATGAATATTAATCAGTTACAGTAACTAGTTACCTAAACTAACCTATTATAGCACATCTCTGGTCATAGTTTTGTAGCTCGGTTGAGTCAGCGAAGAGACTTGCTTGACTTGTGTTAAGTCCCACCCGGTTGGAGCGTACGTTTAATTGACCGTCCCGGGCTCGTGTTGGCGACTTCCGGATCTCGTCCTCTTGCCGGATGTTTTTTTTATTTTGTTTTGGGTGAGAATGATATTAGGCACCTTCACCCTTCTGAAATTATCCACAGGGGACTGCAGTGTTATCATTAAAGAACGACGAAATGTATTACATCATATAATAAAATTAACGTTAATATAAATTACACAAGCGTGACCACAGCCCTCCGCTCGATTCGACTTTTCTCACACGTCTTTTATCCATTCAGAATCGCACGAAGACTTAAAAACTACACATATCCATTAAAAAAAAAAAAAACAGTAACGTACCTTCGCATCACTCTCAGACGGCCATCGCATGAATCCAATCCGGCGAATTAACCTTTATTTTCACTATTTCGGTCACAAACCCTGGACAAATAGTTAAACCATTTGAGGAAGTAGGCCATTTCCACCAGGGGCAAAATAACGTCACGAAAGTAATTTTACAAGATAAACTATTTAACTTTTATATTTCAGATTGCATCGTTTAATCATTTTTGTATAAATTTCCAGAACAGAAATATATAAAGTTCTGATAGTACAAATAAATGTTGATGACGTCATCACATTCAAATATTAAAGCTCAGTACTAAAAGAACAGATTCTGCACAGTGTTCGGAACGACTATTAGACCCCTAACGCATATTTACTGTATGGTAGAAACTAGTAGAAACGAGTTACTTCCTCAAATGGTTCATTTCTCCAGGGTTGTAGTCACGCTTGCATTGTGTTTATTTATAATATCGTTAAACATTATATTGTGATGTCCCTGTCCGTGACAAAATTCATCGAATTGTGTGATGTCCCTGGACGTCAGGGTGTATTTTGTGTAGTGTTGCCAGATGGTATCCAAAAGGAGTACATGTCCTCCTTTTCCATATTTTGTCCTCCCTTACCTACTGTAAGTCCTCCTTTTTGCTAAACATCGGGCCGGACTGGCGGGAGGCGATAAAGTGGGCAGGGCGTCTGAGCGGTGAGTCACCGCTCACAACTCTACTCACTAATCAGGTGCGATGCGTTGGTGCGTGATCACGCAGCCCGTGCAGTGTGGTGTTTGTTATTGCAATTAAATATTTGTTTGAAACAATTGGTTATTATTATATTAGATATTGCTCTCGCGCGGCGAGAATCTTGGTGATGAATTACTAAATATTCGATTATGTTTAATGTAGTCATTATGAGTAAGCGGAAGTGTAAATTTACGGAAGTATTAAGAGCCAAATACCCGTGTTTTACTTGCGGGTGAGACGACTTTGACGCCAAATGTTCTATTTGCGACTGCCATGTGGATGTGGTCAAAAAGGGCACTATTGCTTTAGAAAGACACGTAGCTACGGAAAAGCATAAGAAGAATATACGAGCAGCAGGTTCTTCTTCTAAGGTAACCAACTTTTTTTCAACCTTCTACTTCATTGACTCTCAAAAATGCCCATGCTGCAGAAGGAACACCAGCCTTCTATACGGCAAAGCATCATCAGTCATACAATTATATGGAATGTACGGCGAGCTTAACAAGAATGTTTGCAGAATCCGAAACGACCAAAAATCTTAAATGCGGAAAACTAAGACGGAAGCTATAGTAATTCAAGTTGTTGCTCCACATACAATTACGACAATCATTGAAACTTTGAGTTACATCTCTTGTCTTTCTATTGCCACAGACGCCAGCAACCATGGTGTAGATAAACTGTTTCCTATATTGATTCAATATTTTAACTGGACTGGAAATGGAATCTAAACGAAAATTCTTGATTTACAAACTTTACCGAACGAAACTTTGCTTTCGATTGCGAATCTTATATACGAAACACTCAATTCAAACCAATTAACCCATAAGTGTGTGGCATTTATTGATGATAACGCGAATGTAAATTTTGGGGGTGTGAACCGAAACCCAGGTGAAAACGTATTTACTCGCTTTAAAGAAAGTTTAGAGAAAGAAAACCTTATAGGAGTCGGCTGCCCTGCACATATTATGCATAACAGCCTTCGCAATGGTGTCGATTTGATGAAACTGGATATTGAGTCAATAATATTGAAAATATTTAATTATTTTTCTGTGCACACAGTGAGAACAGAGGCACTAAAAGAGTTTTGCAATTACGTCTAAATCAATTATCAGCCTTTGCTAAGACACAGTAAACCAAGGTGGCTTAGCCTGTTTCCATGCGTAGAAATAATTTTAAAGCTCTATCCAGCATTAAAAGAATATTTCTTAAGGCAAAGAACAACACCATACCTAATAAAGACATTTTTCGAAAACAACTTCAGAAGCATATTTATGGTTCACGCATTGTCTTATGTCTATTTACCAAGCAAATTTGGCAAAAGTCGAAGAGGAACATAATTCCGTTCTGGAAATTTCAAAGATAATTCAATCCGTACTTCGCATGCTTCGTAATCGAAGAAACAACAATTTTTTGCCAATAAGCGTAAGAGAGCAGCTTCGTGATAATGACGAAGCAGAGTCAATTTCCAACGAATTTTTCAGTGTTTACAAGGCTTGTGAAGATTACATGATGGAATGGATGATACACTTGTAAGATTTAAAATGTTTTGAGTGACATTGCTGAAAAAGAACGAAAACCTAAAATATGATTTAGTTTCATGCATTGAGTTCTTGAGCATCAGAGGTGTAGAGATTGACGATGTTAAGCTACACGATCAATTTTGTAACTGGATTTCATTACTTAAATTAAAATCAGATGAAGCATATTATGATTTGAAGTTGAACGAGCAGTGGACAATCTACTTCAAAAGTGTTAAAAACATTGAGTGTTTCTTAGAACTGCTCAAGATCTGCGAATTTGATTTTTGTATAAGCGCACATAACGCAAATGAAGAGTTTTTTCACTGATTAATATTCAGTGGAGCAAAGAGAGGAATAGACTAAGTGTGCAGTCAGTTAAATCTTTAATTCTTACTCAATACAACTTCAAAAATATGACGTGAAGATTTTTATAGTTATTTGTTAAAAAGCCAAGAACTTCTTTCCAAAATTGGCAGCTCAGCTAAATATGATTAAAATAAAGTAAAATAATAAAAATATTCATTTAATTTCTGAATGTCCTCTTTTTTTTTTCTTTTTTTTTTACAGAACATCCATCTTTTTAGACCATTCTGCCCGCCTTTATCATATTATCATCTGGCAACACCAATTGTGTGATTCTAGGTTCAATCCTGCCTCTATTCCGTTCAAGGATTATCAGTGGGAGCCAATATTGATCGATTGATTGATTTAATTTTAACGGCGCACCAGCACTCTTAGGCTATCTAGCGCCATACAGTAGGTCTTAGGTGTAAAAATTAAGGTTCAATATCGACCAGCGATATAATAAAAAATCCATAGTAGTTAAATAAAAAATGGTAAATGTTGGTAACAGTTAAATATGTTGGTTTCCGATCAACGGGAAATGTAAATGAAGTATCTTGATGAAAAGATGTAAATAATAGTTGGTATTTGCATTAGTTAAAAATTAGTTTGGGTAAGGTCATACAAGTTACAGTTTAAAAAGAAAAGATTTACTTCCATTAGGAAATCTAAAATACTAGTGAGCCAATATAACAGGCTGATTCGATGTTTGAACCGAGAATTACCCAAGGTGTTTCATTCGTCATGTTTTGGAAGGTAGGCGGACCATTTATATGGGAGACAATGGCTTACATTTGTCCTCTGAGGGTGAGCGGTGTTTACTGACTCGTATCCTGACTGGGTTGAGACAGTTATATACCTCCACAACAGAAATGATCGACAAACGTTACCAACACAGCCCCAATCTGTTGGTATACCATATATACCTTCTCAATTGCAACTATAGTGTGTGGTATTAACCATGAATTTTCTTTAAACAATCTATTTGGGTTTTTTTAAACAATTTAATAGCTTTTGTTCAAATCGCCATCTATTCCATTATGCCGAATGTCCCTAAACAATTTATCCCGGATAAAATATGTACAGTGCTTGAATGACTGATGTAGATGTATAAATCCTGCAACTCACGCAGTGCAAAGACAAGAACACATAACTAACTAAATAAATCACTAAATAATAAATAAATAAATTTAAAAGAATTAAAAATGTACACCATACAATTTACCCACACAAACACACCATACGCCAAACGATAGTGTTAGCTATCAAACTGATCGTTTTAGATGTCATCGATTATCGGATACTTCAGACTGAAATTTGTATCCAGAAAGGATGTTATGCTAGGAGGAATGCCGATACTGAAGATCTGACCTCTTGAAACCACCTTAGAAAATGGATCTTGCAAGTTTACCTGAAGAAGGTGTCATTCGGCATTCCTTGATACAGATTCATTGTCCACATTTAATTATGTGGGAGCATTTAGGGAAAGGTTCAGAAGCACACTTAAGGGAATCGGTCAGGACTTTAAACGATAAGTTGTTCCACTTAATTAACTGATAATCGATTATAAATGGTTACTAAGAGCAAATTTTAATTGTTTGTTACAGTTATTATCTTTGACCAAGAGTTCAAAATGTTAACTGTATATGAGTAATATAATTTAATGACGTGTATACTTTAACTTGATCATAATATTACATTTTTCTAATGTTTTTTTTTTGTTCTTCAACTTAGTTAAATGAAATCAACTATGTTGTAATTCCCCAAAATCATTTCATTCATATGTTATGTGTCTATAATTTAAAATAGAGAAGGACATGATTTTCTTGTCTTTCATTGCTTACAAATACTTCAAAGTATTGTACATTTAAAATTAAACAAATAATCAAAATGTGTTTAAAATTTATTATATTAACAATTTAACAGAATCATCATCCAATCATGGCTATATGTTTCTAAGTTTGAAATTTTGCAGCTATGTAATATCATCAGCCTTAATATTTGTATTTGCAAATTGGATTAATGATTGGAGTTTTACTAACCTTAGTGCTTCGCGTAGAAATAAAATAGTCTCCCTTCACGCACAATCGATTATGAAGTATCGCAATCGATTATCTTATTGGTTTGATCAACCATCCAATAATCGACTATAATGAATAATCGGAACTACACTTCGGAAGCAACTTTAGAAATGTACAATAAAATCTTAGATCATAGTTGATTGAGAAACATTGCTGTTTTTGACTACCAATAAATTCAGTACCGTGCATACAATCTGTATCTCTAATTATTTGTAGCGAAACAAAGCAAATTAATTCATATGTGGTGTGTTTGTGCGTGTGACTTGTTATTTTAACGTGCCTTTGAAAGATTTTCAGCCATGCCGCTACGATGTCTGCAGTGTGACACTTTATAGTAACGTCTATCGCTATGGAATCATGCCGCAGATTTGTAGCATCATATCAATTTGATACATATTATCCAGACCAGTCTTATCACTAACCACTTAATGATGAGAAAATAGCAATGGAGTACCATTTATAGGAGTTTTTGATATGATTCAGTCCAGTTTCGAACCTGCGACTTCCCGCATCCGACGAGGGCGCTCTAACCACTAGTCCATCAGAGCGGTCAATTAATAAGTGGTCTCGGATAAGGAGTTTTGTAGCTGTAATCAGGGCACGTGCACTCAAGAGTATGGTCTTCATAAATTTTATAAAGGTAATCTAGTATAACAGTCCTATTTTTCCAATGCTTTGCATGAATTGCACATTTTTCTTTACAAAATCATGTTATTCTACCTTACTTTTTCATGCGAATTTGCTTTGTAAACCTAGCCGTTATGTTAGATGAGCTTATAGTATGATACTATTCCTGTTGTGCATTGATCAACAATTAACATGTGCTAGTAAATATATAAAATCTGTGGTCAATCAAACATGGAATCTGGGTTTACATCAACAATAACAAGAACCAAGCATGCTAAAAATATATTGCTTCTTCATGGCTGAATAAGTTTGCACACGGGATGCGATATTACTGAGACTCCTTTGTTAGAATATCTGATTATGTCGTTAAGATTGTTACAGAATTTTAAATATATATATATATATATATATATATATATATATATATATATATATATATATATATATATATATTAGTTACAAGCCAGGGGACTTTTGCTTAACCGAACGGTGTCAAAACCCAGGTTCTAAACCCGCTATAAGTCAGTGAAGTCATATGTTTACCCCATATTTCAAAAAACTTTCATACAACTTCAGTTGTAATTTGGAAAGCCCGGCGTGTCTATTCTATACATACATTTTACAATAATCAATACAATACCACATTATTTACAACTTGCAAATTAGCCATCAACCGCACATCCTCATAGTCTCCCTACATTAGCTTTCCGTTCCGCTAGTTCTTCACACCGTAGAAACTGTACAACTATCCCCAACACGGTGTAATATTTTAACTACCAACCTGAGGCCAGTCGATCTACCGTTTCAAGGCACATCACACCAGTAAACCTACATCATATTTGCCACTATGGCAACATAAACGGTATCTCCCGAGTCTTTTCTCATTTATCCCATTGTGTAATTTATCGGTTTCCTACCATAAATACTGCCGCTGCTGTCACAACACCGATGTACACCATTAGTTTTATAAAGTGCTATATCATTCCAGGGCCAGTCTTGCGGATTGGGTTTGAGTTCGCTACACATTGGGTATGGCATCTCAGAAACTCACTAACACTTTCTCTCCGTGACGTTTGCTCCTAATAATTGACTAATTATTTCGTGCTAAGGAATATTTCCCACTGCACCGAATTCCAATAATCAACATGCAATCACACAATCCTACAAATTGCTTTAACTAAATGCTTATCTCCTTACTTTTATTGCATTACCCCCGCCTTCAAAAAGATCACTCGTCTTCGAGTGATACAAACGTCACACTTATGTGGTCCATTCAAAACTGATTATTTTTTACCAAAATCAAACACAACCCGATTAATGATTCCGAAACATGATTAGGACAAAATCATTTTTTTTTTGACTCACTAATTATCTACAAGTAGCCTAAATGTCAAGAAAGAACAACAAATTAAGCAACCTGAATCCAACAAGAAAATGTTCCGACAAGTTATTAAGGTTTAAACTCTTTCATAACACCCTTCGTAAAAGCCGCAGGAAATACTTTTCTTCACATAGTTCTCTAACAAAAAGACAATACATGTAACACAGGACCCTTCCTGTTTACTCGAAACATACTCAAGTTTTGGAGTTTGCGTTTCCATCTGGAATATCATTTTTCCAACTAAACCTTAGTGTTACGCGCACAACACAATTTTCGACTCAGTCTCCGTTAACCGATCCTATCTTAGAACTACTCACAACTAATAGACCAACACTACAGCCACCGAACATAGACATAAGAGTCTACTCTCAAAGCAAAAGTTTAGAACATCATTACATTATTGCTTCAACTAAACTGTGGTGTGCAATACCATTACTTCAGGCTGATAATTAATTGATATGTGCTATTAGTTGTCCTTCAGAATTTTCCAACTGTACACAATTCAATCTAAGCAGGCAATTCACACTATGCATGATGGAAGCCACGCTGGACCATTATGATTGTCAAGGTCGTAGCGAAAAATTTTAAAATAGGCTGTACGAAACAATTTCCAACTGGCAAGTCGCTAACAATTAACCGACAATACAACACAAGAACCTTCCTGTATACCCCGGGATTAGAGAATGCGTTACACAGAGAAAACACGTCGTTCTCTTACGACCCCCCCCCAAACAAGTCAAACATGACTAACAAAGCCTAACTGGCTACAACACAATTATCGTCCAGACCGATACTAGACCTGACACTGCCTATCTCAACTTTTCACCTCAAGTACTTTTTCTACAGCGAAAAAAAGAATAATCCACTAATACCCAAACAATCACACAGAGCGCAAACACTTTTCTTTCTCAAGTTAGGTCTGTTCAAGTGCGAGCACAAATCAAACAAATCGATCTATTTTCTAAATTCAGTGCAGCAAACACTTATATAAATAAAAACTGTTCTTGTCTAGCATTGCACGCAATCAAACCATACAACTTCTTCCTAACAAATATGAAAAAAATATACTGCCTTGGTAAAATTAATTTCCTATAATCAGCCATATGTACATGCCATAGTGCACAGATTAATTAATATTACTGTGCGGCTTTGTATCTCAACCCGTTTGATGATGTGTCCTTAACCAAACCAAATTAATAATCACGGGGACACGATTACTACCCACCCACCACTTTGTATCAACAGTCAGTGTTATAAGTACAATACTTACTGAATTCCGTTTTTAAAAATTTGTATCGGCACTCTAATGTCACACAGTGGCGTTTCTTCGCAGCACTCTTCGTCGCTCGATTAAACTGGCCCTTTGAGTCGTAATTGGATAGGGCGATACTTCGTCCTTTTCGGTGTCATCACCGCTATCCGTTGTTTCTTCATGATTACCAGTATATCGAGTTTCACTCTCAGCCCGCACAAAGCATGGTTTCAGTCGGTTGAAATGAATAATCTGAGTCATGCTCGTAAGAGAAAGGTATTGGTTCCAGTTTTTGGGTTTATCGACTACGTATATTGCTAACATGTGGCATAAAGTTCTGTTATAATGTTTCACCATCTCATTACACTGCGGATGATAGGGAGACGTTCGCGTCTTTTTAATCCATAATATGACACAAAGCTCTTTGAAAACATCACTTTCAAACTGTCGGCCTTCGTCAAATAACAGTACACGAGGTACGCCAAATCTACAAATGAACGTATCCAACAACGCTCTTGCGACCGTGGTGGCTTCAATATTCTGTAGATGGACCACCTCAATCCACTTAGTGAAATGATCTCCGATTACCAGGATGTATGAATTTCCTCCCTTCGTCTTTGTGAGAGGTCCTAAAATATCTAGGGCTACTAGCTCTCCAGCTTCCCCAGCTGTTATACCCTTAAAGTTTCGCTCAGCGCTTCTGACTGGGACTTATGTGCTGAGCGCAAACGGAACACGTCGCACAGTGGTCACGAACATCATCCCTGATACCGTGCCAATAGTAATATTGGCGTACTATACTGAAGGTTTTGTCGACACCTAGATTCCCCCCGGCGGCTCCATCATGACATTGCTTTAGGACTTCTCTCCGCCAACTGCATGGTATCAATATCAACTATTTAATTGGCTTGCCGGAGCGGTCTAGCCATACTCGCACAGTTTAAATGCACCCGACGAGGCTTTAATGTCTGTATTACTCCCCAATACTTCTTCCCAGGCGGGGCATTGCTTTGTCTCAACCCAGCTTATGACTCGTGATAAAGTGGCATCTTGTCTCTGTACCTCTCCAAACTGTCCAGCCGTATTGCAGAAAACCCCACTGTACGTTTGCTAAAGTACTTACACCCGTTGTAAGGTAAGCGACTCAAACCATCAGCATTCGCATGTCGAGTTCCTGGGTGGTGTTCTATTACAAAATCGTATTTTGACAACTGTTCTAACCAACGGGCCAACTGTCCCTCGGGCTCTTTAAAGCCCATTAGCTATAGCAAGCTACTGTGATCAGTACGAACTTTAAAATTTCTGCCGTATAGGTAAGTCTTAATATGTTGAACAAAATGTACGACTGCTAACAACTCACGACGGGTGACACAACACTGGCGTTCCGTCCTGTCTAGGCAACGGTCAGAGTAAGCTACGACTCTCTTTTTCCATCTATGACTTGGGACAGGACTGCTCCTATGGCTTCGACACTTGCATCTGTGTCCAGTATAAAGTGACGATTGAAATCTGGTACAGCCAACACTGGTTCAGAGGCAAGAGTTTTGCATAGAGTTTGGAACGCCGCCTGATGTTTCTCTGTCCAGCGGAAGACAGAGTTTATAGTCGTTAGTTGGTGTAAAGGAGCTGCAATTTCAGCAAAGTGTCCTACCTGCCGCCGGTTGTAACTACAAAACCCCAGGAATCTCCGCACCGCGGTAACTGATTTTGGAGTGGGTCATTTCATAACTCCAGCTACTTTTTCAGGACCAGTGGCAATTCCTGCCTCTGAGATGGTATGACCAAGGGACCGAACCTCTTGCGCACAGAGTGTACATTTGCTGGGTTTCAACTTGAAACCGGCCCCTAGAAGACAGGTAAAAACACGTGCTTGTCTTACAAGCAACTGCTCGAATGTGCTTCCGAATACTATCACGTCGTAAAGATAAATCAGCCAAATTTCATATTGCAACCCAGCTAGGACGGCTTCCATAAGACGCTCAAAGGACCCTGGTGCGTGACATAAACCGAACGACATTACTTTAAATTGAAATAGCCCTCTTTTCGTTGCAAACGCTGTCTTAGGCCGATCCGCCTGCTCAATTTCTACTTACAAATACCCCGACATCAAATCTAATGTCGAGAACCAGCTCATGCCAGACAGCCAATCGAGACTATCATCAATTCTAGGAAGAGGGTACGCATCCTTTTCTGTTACTGCATTTAACGCCCTACAATCTACGCAAAACTTTTTTTCATCTTTTGTAGCCACTAATACCACTGGGGCAGCCCATGGGCTTACCGAAGGTTCTATAACCCCCTTTTTAGCATGTCATCCACTTGCATGTCAATCTCCTGTCGGAGATGGAACGGTAACCTTCTGGGTGGGACTCGAATCGGAGCAGCATTCCCTGTCTTGACTGAGTGCCTGATCAAGCTTGTTTTGCCCAAGTCGCCATCATCTTTAGCAAACACTGTGCTAAATTCGTTTAACTGTTGACTTAGGGCGGCTGCTTGTTAAGGGGTGAAATGGCCGCTTGATCTCTCAAAAAACTCAGACAAATATGATGGTAGGCTAACGTTCGAATCCTGTCTGGAACGGTTGACATTTGATGTCGATAGGGCTTCACTAGCTTCAGCACAACAAACACCAGCCTGCAAGTTTACCACTTCTTTAGTCGGGTTTAGTAACCATATCGGCACTGTTCCGTCCAACGTATTAACGATGGCGCGCGCGACAAGGATTTTCGTTTGCTGTCTAAACGATGACAGCGGCTCTAGCACTGACTCTTTAGCTAGCATCCAACAACCAACTTTTGCCATCCAACCTGGTGTGATAACTTCCCTCTCTGTCGGAACCCTAATGTATTCAGCGAAGGTGATACGATTGCATCCCAAAGATCCTGCAAAGTAGCACGGGAGTTTTAGTCCCTGCATTTGCAGTATACACTGTAATACTAATGTCGCACTTGTGCCGATGAAGAAAATCTAACTCAAGTATTCCATCGGGCCTAATATTAGCTACGATGCAAATATGTCGTTTTCTGACGCTTTTCCATGCAATTAAAAATTCAGCTTGTCGATAAGTTTCAATTTTGTCGCTGGAGACACTGATTTCTTGGTTATCCACAGGGCTGAGTTTTGGTTTTCGATGCCCAAGTGCTTCATACCGTCTCTTCCTGATAATTGAAACAGCAGCACCTGTGTCGGCTAGCATAGCGAGCTCCATTCCATTAACAAGGCATTGCGTGTACAGCCCTGGTTCTTCATTTGGGTATCGTACAGGCTTGGAATTTCTTGTATTTCCTATCTTCTTAAGGTCTCCTTTTTGTCGGTCTGTTTGTGCTGTTCGTTATCTCTGCATAAAAAGGCTTGGTACATTCGCTTAGGAAATGACCCCAACCATTACAATTCCAACATTGTACCCCTGATTGCCTTGCATCACGCGGTTTCTACTCCGACTGGTGTCCACGATCTAATCTTTTCTGATGTTCTTCAGTCAACTTCTTAGTTTATTATATTAGTTTCTCTACTTTTGCCTCGACCTGTTCGATCAAAGTTTTATCTGTATGTACTTTCCTCACACATGTAGAAGAACTCCTTTTATTCTGTACAAGCAGTACTTATTGATTCTTGCTTTACAGCAGCACGCAGAAATGTCTCCCATTATACCCCTATTGTGATGGTTTCTTGAGGACTGTTAGGTCGATGATGCCAAATTTGGAGGTTTAGGTTTTCATCCTGTATCGCCCCTAAGAAATAATCTTTTACAAGCCTATAGTGAATGTCAGGCGGGCAACCGGGATATGCCAGCAAAACCAGTCCTTGTATTGTTTGTCCTAATTCATGGAGTGTTTCCCCCCTTTTCCTGAAACAACTATGGAGTTATGCTTTGTAGTATTCATCTTGGTTGCGAGGTGCAAAGCGAGCTTCCTAGGAAGCTTTCAACTTTTCAAATTCAACTTAACTGGGCTGGGCCTGGAGATCTGTTAATACTTGGAGGGCATATTTCCTTAAACATGCAACCAAGCGTAAACCCTTTTCGGTTTCGCTCCAATCATTTATCATTTCACAATGTTCAAAATGTGTTATATAATCAGGGAAATGTTGAGAACCATCGTAAGTGTCTGCCTTAACTGATGCCTTGGTTCGAGATAGAGCCAGAGCAGTCTTCCGTTCTGTTTTTCCGTGTTTAACTCCTTTAATCTCCTGAGAGCCTGGCATCTATCTTCCATCCTTTATCTTACCTCGGCTCTCTACCGACATTGCTCTTAACAAATGGCCCATGGTTGCGCCCAATGTTTCAAATTTCTCTGTAATCAGGATATCTTTTGTCTCGAACAGACTATCAGCAGGCGAACAAATAGTACTCTTGGATACTGCATACATGTTTCGATTATAACTATCCGCTTTCACCTTTTCAGGTCCACCCTCCTTTATAGTTTTGAACCTTAGATCCAGTACATGTGCATCATCTTTATCAACCTCGCGCGGAGTCGAGCTGACCAGAAACTGGACATTATTGTCACCGTTCACGTGTTTTCTCGGTCTCAAATCAATAGACGACAAGAGTTGCCAATGAACAGACTGTTAAAGGCGTATCAATTAAAGAAGTATTTTTTACGGCTCAATGTCTCCATCATAACTAATTATACAAATTCTCCTTTAATATTCCTTGTTTGCCTGTACTTGGTAATAAACTGTTAGTAATTGCTATTCAAATAGGGCATACACAGATGTAAATTTGTTGTTATTGTTATTGTTGTTGCTGTTAAATAAAGCTTGTGTGCGAATGGTCGCAATTCAAAATTACGTAGACCTTTGTAACAAGTTTTTCAGTTTTTTAAAACCAGAATTTATGGTTGATTGATTGATTTATATTTTTACGGCGCATCAGCACTATGAGGCTATTTAGCGCCAAACATAAGTTTTTATTTTTTTTTAAAAGTGGTAAAAAATTTTCTCGACCATCTATTGGAGACCAAACAGTTAAAGTTAAAGCGATAAAAATGGTAACGATGGTAAATAATTGAAGGTTTCCCGATCAACAGGGAGTGTAAATGTATGATAACGAAAACATATGATTGGTAATTACAATCTATCGACTGCACATATATAACACACAAATGAACAAGGTGACAAAATAAAAAATATAACTTATGATACATGTTTGCTTCCTTAAGGAAGTCTATATTGTTGGCAATGCTAACTGTAGCAAAGAGCACCCTCATGTCTTGCACAATGTAGTAATGATTACGCGTAGGTTGAAGATCGAAACATTTCAGCATAAAGTGCTTAACGGTTAATGGCTCATTACAAGCTATGCACTCTGGTGGGTCTTCTCCTTTAAGTATGTAGGAGTGGGTTAAATGAGTATGACCGAGTCGAATTCTTGCAATGACTACCTCCTCTTTACGGACGGATCTGTAGGAAGGGGTCCATTCTCCTAAGGTTGGCTTGATAGCATGAAGTTTGTTATTCACGGCTTCATTCCATGATGCCTGCCATTTCTGACATACCTAGCCATATAGGTATTAGAGGTAACGAAGAAGCAGACCGGGCTGCTAAGATCGCCCTATCTTTAGAACCATCGGATTTTAAATTATCATATTCTGATTTTAAACCTTGTATCAAAAAGTATCTACGTCAAAAGAGGCAGGTATCATGGGATGATGCAATCAATAAAAAAACTTCATGCCATCAAACCAATCTTGGGAGAATGGACTCCTTCCTACAGAACTATTCGTAGGGAGAAGGTTGTCATTGCAAGAATCAGAATCGGTCATTCATACATTACCCACTCAAACATACTAAAAGGTGAAGATCCACCAGAGTGCGTTCCTTGCAATGTACCATTTACTGTTAAACACTTTATGACCACGTGTTCCGACCTGCAACCTACGCGTGATAAATACTATAATGTACACGACATGCAGGAACTTTTTGATACTATTCAAATCACTAGTATTTTAGATTTCCTAAAGGAAGTAAATCTTTATTTTAAACTGTAACTTGTATGACCTTACCTAAACTAATTTTTAACTAATGCAAATACCAACTATTATTTACCTCTTTTCATCAAGATACATAATTTACATTTCCCATTGATCGGAAACCAACATCTTTAACTGTTACCAACATTTGCCATTTTATATTTAACTACTATGTTGTTGTTTTTTTTTAACTATATCGCTGGTCGATATGAACCTTTCTTTTTACACCTATGACCTACTGTATGGCGCTAAATAGCCTAAAAGTGCTGGTGCGCTGTTAAAATTAAATTAATTAATCAATCAAGGAGAATATTTGCTATTAATGGATTTTCCAGTTTTCTGTTATGTAGCGACTGAAGTACTGATAGTGAATTGGAGAAGATAATGCTGTTTAAAATAGCTTGCTTGCAATGTATTGCAAAGCAAGGTCTATGGCTCCGAATTCGGCTGAAACTATTGACGTACCATTTGGCAAGCGAACATTTTTTTATGTATTTTCGCTAACGAAGGATGCAGCGGCCTTTTCCTCATCTTTTGCTCCATCAGTACATATTCTTGTTTAATTTTCAAATTGTGAGAGGAGTTCATGGTAAGAATTGAGTAAGATGAACGGGTTTGTTTCCGATTTTTTTTTCCATCGTGTAGCGTGAAAAGTACCCTTGGTTGCTTAAGTAGCCATGGAAGAGTTTCGGAAATGGTTTTGTTCAGAATTTTCGAAATATAAACTTTTGTACTATCAAGGAATGGTAATATTCTAATGCCAAATGTAGATATGACGTTTGATTTATTGTCATATAAGGTTTTATATTTGGCTTCAAAAACTGCCGACAAAGCAGAATTCAGAGGGTTTGATCTAAATTAGAGAGCATATTGTGCGGAAAGCATTTCTATTCGTTGTGCTAATGGTGGTTCCTTCGCTTCAACGAGTAGGCTTTCACACAGGTATGTCTTATTTGCTCCAAGGGAAAGTCTGATTCCCTGATGATGGATTGGGTCAAGCATCTTCAAAAAAGACATCCTTGCTGAACCATAGACAATGCTATCATAGTCTATTTTCGAGCGAATGAACGTTCTGTATCTGCCGATTATGAATTTTCTATCAGCATCCAAGTCACTGTGTGCTATTACTTTAAGTAAATCCAGAGACTTCAAACGTTTAGCTTTCAAATTCTTTAGGGGTGGAATAAAGGTCAGCTTTCTATCCAAGATAATACCTAAACCTTTTAATTCCTCAACAACTGGAATAGGTGTTCCGTCCAGAGTAAGTCTTGGTCCGTCATGATGTCTTCGTAATTGACAAAAATGCATGCATACAGTTTTTCTTTTCGAGAATTTGAAACCGTTAGTATTGGCCCAGTTCTTGATCTTGTTGATATTTTGTTGTATTTGTCTTTCGATTGCATGCATGTGCTTGGATCGGTAACATATTAAAGAGTCATCAACATATAGGGAGCAATCCACACCAGGACTCAGACATTTGGTGATGCTATTAATTTTTATATTGAAAAGCGTTACCGATAAAATACTGCCCTAGGGGAACACCCATCTCTTGATCGTGTATATCAGAGTGGGTAGAGCCCACTCGTACCTTCAGTTCTCTATCTTTTATTAAATTAGATATGAATAAGGGAAGTCGGCCTTTTAGACCCAGATCCTGCAGATATTTTAGTATTCCGTACTTCCACGTTGTATCATACGCCTTTTCCAAATCAAAGAAAACCGCTACTAAATGTTCTTTCTTGATAAAAGTGTCGCGAATAAATGTTTCGAGTCTAACCAGATCGTCATTGTTACTACGATTGGGACAAATTTGAAAGATTCTATAACTATGCTAAACAGGAATACAGTCCTAAACGATAATAATCCTATCCGACAATTTACATCCATCTTACTTGAAATTGCAGAAGAATCCATTCCTAAGTCCTTTCCAAATTGCAAAAGAATCCAAAAACCCTGGTTTATTAAAGAATGTAAAGAAGCTATTAAGCAACGCCGAAAGGCATTAAAAAAAATTAATAATCGTCCAACACCCGATGCTCGTTTCCATGATGCTCGTTTTCTTTCTTTAAAGGTGCGGCGAGCTTTGTCCCGAATAACACGGTATTGTGTTAAATTTTCGGGTGTTGGATGATTATTAAATTTGTTTAGATGGATAGATTCTTCTGCATTTTAAAGTAAGATGGATGTAAATTCTCGGATAGGATTATTGTCATTTAGGACTGTATTCCTGTTTATCCTAGTTGTACAAAGTCTTTCAAATTTGGCCCAATCGGCTTTCTTTAAATTCCATTACAGAACTGTGTCATCAATTTGTGGGTGAATATTTTCAAGGCATATTGGAAAGTGATTACTGCTGTGAAGGTCTTCAGTGACCTTCCAATTATAATCTAAAAGCAACGAAGGTAAACAAATTGTTAAATCGATGCACGTATATGTACCCGTACCTGGGTGTAAATATGTTGGTGATTTGGTGTTATAAAGACACAAGTCATGTCTAATAATGAAATCTTCAACCTTTTTCCCCTGCCCCTTATATGGTTGGATCCCCATAAAATGTTATGGTCATTAAAATCCCCAAGTAAAATAAATGGTGTGGGCACTTAAGTAGGTTGTCTAGATCGTTTGATACTAAGTTGTAGTTTGGTGGTATATAAATAGAACATAATGTAAACACTCGATATAGTTTGACGCTTACAGCTATTGCTTGTAATTTTGTATTTAAAGGAATAGCGCAATGTCTAGCCCTATTTTCATGGAATTTTAAGAAAACAAAAAAATATAGATCTGTTCTTATTGTTGTTAAATAATACACGTTTACCAATGGTCGCAATTCAAAATTACGTAGACCGATGTGAGAAGTTTTCAGGGATTTTTTTAACAACCCGAATTTATTGAATTTTATAAAATTAAAAATAGAGTCAAATAAATGATTATCTTGGTCAGATATTTGTGTGTGTCTAATCTATGTTACCCTAAGAAGAGGGGATGCATTGTCAAACACGTTCATTAACAATTCAAAACAATTCAAAGCGCATGTCCTTAATTTTATTACACAATATATATATATATATATATATATATATATATATATATATATATATATATATATATATATATATATATATATATATATATAAGAGAGAGAGAAAAAGAGAGACGGAGACAGACACAGACAGATAAAGGGGAAGAAAGAAAGGGCTGTAGCTGCAAAATCGAGAACAAGGTCATCTATTACAAAGAACAACAATCTTCACTACAATTAAGTTATTAGTTTTGTCCTGAGCACAGTACATATCTGTACATATACCTGACCACAGAATATATATATATATATATATATATATATATATATATATATATATATATATATTTACATACATACATACATACATACATACATATATTAGCTTATATACATATTAAAAGTTTGCTTTTACCAAAGCACAAATATTTTAGAAATTCTTTTTGTCATGAGGAGTATACTAGATAGTCCGTAACTGATACATGAATAAGGTAGATTATTAATTAGATGTATACGCATTTCGTAATTATGATATTTTGTTAAGTTGGTTATTTATAATATTTATAAGGTTCCAAGTTTGCTTGCTAAGAACTGTATCGATATGATTGCCATACTTCAAATTATTAAAATACTTATTTTTTGTCTGTGTGTGACGAATCCTTGTGTGTGACGAATCTCAGGTAGTGTGGTGTTAAAATCTCCTTGAATCCTGTGTGTGATGAATCTCAGGTAGTGTGGTGTTAAAATCTCCTTGAATCCTGTGTGTGATGAATCTCAGGTAGTGTGGTGTTAAAATCTCCTTGAATCCTGTGTGTGACGAATCTCAGGTAGTGTGGTGTTAAAATCTCCTTGAATCCTGTGTGTGACGAATCTCAGGTAGTGTGGTGTTAAAATCTCCTTGAATCCTGTGTGTGACGAATCTCAGGTAGTGTGGTGTTAAAATCTCCTTGAATCCTGTGTGTGACGAATCTCGGGTAGTGTGGTGTTAAAATCTCCTTGAATCCTGTGTGTGACGAATCTCAGGTAGTGTGGTGTTAAAATCTCCTTGAATCCTGTGTGTGACGAATCCTTGGTTGACTTCTCAGGTAGTGTGGTGTGAAAATCTCCTTGAATCCTGAGTGTGAGGAATCCTTGGTTGACTTCTCAGGTAGTGTGGTGTTAAAATCTCCTTGAATCCTGTGTGTGACGAATCCTTGGTTGACTTCTTAGGTAGTGTGGTGTTAAAATCTCCTTGAATCCTGTGTGACGAATCCTTGATTGACTTCTCAGGTAGTGTGGTGTTAAAATCTCCTTGACTCCTATGTGTGACGAATCCTTGGTTGACTTCACAGGTAGTGTGGTGTTAAAATCTCCTTGAATCCTGTGTGTGACGAATCTCAGGTAGTGTGGTGTTAAAATCTCCTTGAATCCTGTGTGTGACGAATCCTTGGTTGACTTCTTAGGTATTGCGGTGTTAAAATCTCCTTGAATCCTGTGTGACGAATCCTTGATTGACTTCTCAGGTAGTGTGGTGTTAAAATCTCCTTGAATCCTGTGTGTGACGAATCCTTGGTTGACTTCTTAGGTAGTGTGGTGTTAAAATCTCCTTGAATCCTGAGTGTGACGAATCCTTGGTTGACTTCTCAGGTAGTGTGGTGTGAAAATCTCCTCGAATCCTGTGTGTGACGAATCCTTGGTTGACTTCTCAGGTAGTGTGGTGTTAAAATCTCCTTGAATCCTGTGTGTGACAAATCCTTGGTTGACTTCTTATGTAGTGTGGTGTTAAAATCTCCTTGAATCCTGTGTGACGAATCCTTGATTGACTTCTCAGGTAGTGTGGTCTTTAAATCTCCTTGAATCCTGTGTGTGACGAATCCTTGGTTGACTTCACAGGTAATGTGGTGTTAAAATCTCCTTGAATCCTGTGTGTGACGAATCTCAGGTAGTGTGGTGTTAAAATCTCCTTGAATCCTGTGTGTGACGAATCTCAGGTAGTGTGGTGTTAAACTCTCCTTGAATCCTGTGTGTGACGAATCTCAGGTAGTGTGGTGTGAAAATCTCCTTGAATCCTGTGTGTGACGAATCCTTGGTTGACTTCACAGGTAGTGTGGTGTGAAAATCTCCTTGAATCCTGTGTGTGACGAATCTCAGGTAGTGTGGTGTTAAAATATCCTTGAATCCTGTGTGTGACAAATCTCAGGTAGTGTGGTGTTAAAATCTCTTGAATCCTGTGTGTGACGAATCTCAGGTAGTGTGGTGTTAAACTCTCCTTGAATCCTGTGTGTGACGAATCTCAGGTAGTGTGGTGTTAAAATCTCCTTGTATCCTGTGTGTGACGAATCTCAGGTAGTGTGGTGTTAAAATCTCCTTGAATCCTGTGTGTGACGAATCCTTGGTTGACTTCTCAGGTAGTGTGGTGTTAAAATCTCCTTGAATCCTGTGTGTGACGAATCCTTGGTTGACTTCTCAGGTAGTGTGGTGTTAAAATCTCCTTGAATCCTGTGTGTGACGAATCCTTGGTTGACTTCTCAGGTAGTGTGGTGTTAAATACTTGAAATATTTTTAATCTGCATCATCACACATATACTGACATATTTTCATATAATTTATATTATATTATATTATATTATATTATATTATATTATATTATATTATATTATATTATATTATATTATATTATATTATATTATATTATATTATATTATATTATATATGGCGTCACTCAACATTATTTCCAGAAAAGATTTGATACATTCTTAGTTTGTAAAAAGTAAAACAAACCAAACACATTTCTTTTATCCTAGACGCTTGAAACTTTGAATTGAAAGACCAAAAATGTAGCATGGTCTTGTAACAAAAAAAAAAAACGCCAAACAAATACTTAATTATTATTTCAGTCCGTGCGAAAGCCTCTAAGGCCGTGCATTCAGTCGTTTAAGTTAGCTTTTAAAGACATTGGATCACTTCAATAATGAAGAATATAACACTCTTATTATGCATATCTTTATCTTTGGAAAGAACTATCCATTTGATTAAACTAAAATAACTAATATATATGTTATATAATTTTTGAAGATAGACTATGCAGTTTTGTTTTCGTCAGTACAAAGTAATCTATTCAACTGCTGTGGTCAGTTGTTGTTGTTGTTGGGCTTAACGCCATTTTCAGCACACGATAGGCTATTCATGGCGGCCAGTATTAATGGTGGAGGAAGAAACCGGGAAATCATCGGAAAAAACCACCGACCCACGAGAAGCTACTGGCAAGCTTTCTCACATATATACATTAGCCGAATCCTAGACTCGGACACACGCAGACAGAGGTAAGATGGCAGTGATCTGTAACGGACAGCGCTTTAGACCTGCAGTGGTCAGTGCTGCGTTAGGTAAGCCATATAAAAATAGCAAGTCCACGTTGTCATCTTGATTCGATTTTGGCAAATGTTTGCATCCTATAGCACATATCATTTAGCCATCGCTATCTATAGAGATTTGGCTTTTATAGCAATGCTGATACATATTTTAATGTATATCTTTTGAACTATGTTTGGTAAGTAAATAATTATCATCATCTCTTTATGTTATGCGCACAAATTTATAAACTTTTCTAAATGTCAAACATTAGGTCTCATATCATCCTTAATTAAAACATCGCATTAAGATTTGCAATGAATCATAACGTCATTAATTATGTATGCGTAAATGGGGCTGTTGTCTTGTAACTAAACATTGGAACAATTACTACGATGTTATTGCCAATACCCATTTGGAACTCTAATAACTGTACAAGTACATGATGCCACACATTTACACGAACGAGACTGAATTATGCCTTTTTCTTTCTAAATCACAAGCATCATGATCCTTAGAAATTCGTTCAATGGGGATAAATAGGAGATGCTAAAGCAATAAAATTCATTATGCATCTGTAAATAGAAGCTTAATGATAGCTTATTCTTTAAGTTCAGTGTCCGGACAACGAAATTAATACTGCTTAATTGGAAAAGAGAATAAAAATGCAAACATAGACAAACATAGTATTATAATTTTATGTCTTTTATTTGGAATAGATACATTTATTCATTGCTTCAATTGATGTAATATCTTTCACAGTACATTTGTACAGAGATTGTTTTTATCAATGTCGTCTTTGGAAAAACAAAGCATGCCTCTCACTTAAAATTGACACGATCATTCAACGACTTCAATTGATAACATTTCTTTTAACGTACTGCTATTCAGCGGCAATTATAAAATAACTTTTTCCTTAGACGCAAACAGCCTGAAATTTCTTTTCCACGAATATACCTGCCTTAATCTTTATGTCAGCACATAAAGCACCACCACTAATTTTCACATTACTAAATGTTACACAGCCTTCAGTACCCCCGAAAATCGATTCAAGTGTTTGGCAGTGACTCCAGGGTTGTGCTACAAATAAAAATAAAGCAATATAATTTTGCTGGATTTTTAGAAGCATTGGTGATTTAGAAACAATAAAATTGCTATCTACAGAAAACATGTGGTCCCCGCTTTTCTTAATTATGTGTATCTACATTCTAATTTTGCATTTAAACTGAGCTAGGAACACGCATTTCCCTAACCATCATTTTCGTATTTCCGTCTGAGTGGTGCAAAGTGCTTTTTGAGTTATCTTATAAAGGAATTTAATTATTATTGACAAAATGAACTAGTACTTTTATCATGTATGAGTTTTTTAATCTTCGTGTTAAAAAGTCAGCCGTAGGACACGGTATCGTAATGTATTAGCAATTTCTAATATTTCAATATTATCATCAAAACGCTGGATATTGAGGGAATCAATGTCGCTCTGGCATAACGTTTATAAACTCAAATATATTTAGCTAGCTCGGTAGATTTAAATGCTCCACATGCTCTTTTCTTCTTCTCTATCTTGACCTTACCTTCGCAAACTGCCAATCTTCCAATTTTTATTACAAAATATATGACCTTTGGTGCGATTTAGTACATGTAGGGTAGCGTGCAAACTAAAGATACTAGATTTATTGGCTTCAATCATATACAAAAAATAATAAAATGTTTCCTATTTGGATCACATAACATCAGAACTTCCTTTTAATTTCGGTTTGTGCGAGTCAGTCTTTTAAATTACCTTTGTGTCACAAATAGAAAGCGACATATGTGAGTTAAATACGATCCACTGGCAGTGGACACTAGCAGGGTACAAAAGTCAGCATAAGGTCACCGTCAATGAGGTAGGTATGAATCAAGTATGTGTTTCCAAATCTCGATCGACATGCCTTCTAATCTTTCTGATTGGTTCCGTATGTATTAAGTTTGTTTATGGCGATTTAATTTAAAATAGTTCCCAGTTATGAGGAACAAGCTCTTATTTGCAATATTTTAAGCCAGTATTGGGAATTTTCCATTCGGAAGCAAGTGACTGAATGACAGCCTTGGATGCTTTATGTACCATTTCATTATATTGTCTGATAAGATAATACCTTGCAACTGTGACTGATTGGTACATAGTCAAGTCGTAGTCAAGTTTCGAGCTTGCAAATGACCCGCCGATCACTTCATACTCTATTCTTATCAAATCAATAAATATTTGCTCATATGTCTTTAGAATATCAATAAGAGGACAATACGAGTTATATTACGGTCGACATTAAAGCTTTGTGTTGTCATGACTACGATACAATCCTCAAATGTATCAAGATTGCTTCATGTCGAAAATGTTAACCCGTTTTATTATCCACTGGTGTGCATTTGTGGTCTACATTCAACACTATGCATACTCTTTGAGTTAGTGCCATCAACATAGAAGGAATAAGCCTATTGCTGGAAAATTTATCCACTGCTGTCTCTTATTATAATTAGGGCACAACGACCCAGCAGAGTTAGCGGTTATTTGAACACTGTTATTAGCTGAGATGGAATTATTTAGGACTTCGCAAAGAAGCGTCAGCAAAAGAAATTGACAATGATGCAATATAAGTCTACCATCCTTAGCACACATTATCCTGCGAATTGACAATGCATTATCCAAATTTATATTGACTAGAGCGGTAGCCTAAGTGGTTAGAGCGCCCGCCTCTGATGCGGTAGGTCGCGAATTCGAACTCTGATCGTGCATTACCTAAGCATTATAAGAATGTTAATAGCAGCATCATTGCTTGGTGTTCAACATTAAGAGAGTAGTATTAAGACTGTGATGGGATAACATGACTGGATGTGATATGATGCATATGTATGCGGCATGATTTCAAAGTGCTAGATAGGAGTACAAACTGAATCACTGCAGAGATAATAACACTATTAGTGAATTAATTATGACTAGGGATAATGAGTTTAGAAGACATCGCTTTGATAATAATAAGAAGTTACGGTTTTTTTTAGTTCAATGACAATGTTTGTGCTTCACAAGCCCTCTATTTGCACCTCATACATCATAACGTGCTCATTGTTTTGCAACATAATTGGCTTCTAATATGTGAACTATTGGCCATGAATTTTCCAATATGCCACAAAAGACGATGTGAATCCAGGTCATTTAACCGGATGGGCAAACTTTTGTTCTGAAAAAATGTTATATTTGTTCTGCCTACCTTATATGCATTGCTGATTTGGGAATACAATTCTAAATCCGTATATGCATTCATTTGAACCATCTTTCTTTTAATCACAATACACAATTTATACGCATACTGATTGGATGTACATTTCAATTATTGGTTACCCATGGGATATAAGAGCAATTGTCATTATTATGATGTCACTTAACTTTAAACATGGTGTTCTTGTGAATAATCATCAGTATATCCATCTACGTAAGCTTAGTTACACGTGTAACTGAATGTTATGGTTTGTTGTTGAAGAAAGATATATGAATAGTTTAAACACTTCGCGAAACTGAAAACCGAAAACTGGACAAATTTGTAGATTTTATACGTTGCTAAATAGATTGAATTAACTTTGTATCTATATAGGTGTGTTAGCAAATAGTTCCGGGTTTTGATTCTACATTGGTATTGGCGTATTCTAGCTTGTAATATATTACCCATGCACCTTCATTCCTGTTGGGAAAAAATCACGGGACTTCACCCTTTAAAATTTTTACATTTTGGATGGATTCCATATCCACATATTGACTTTTTGTATTTTTCCCAAAGTCCTACTAAAATGTCATTGTAAATTCCGCAAGAAAATCCATCACAGATTATTATAAAGAAAATATTTTCTTACCAGGAATGGTGGTGTTCAAAACTTCTTTTCCGTCAAAGATACCAATAAGATCGAAATGCTTAAAAGTTTCGTCATAGGTCACTTTGAGGCAATCTGCAGAGTGAAAATACGAATATAATTTTAACTTAGTACGAGACAGTTATATCCCTATATTTCGATTATATAAGCGGCGACCAGATGGGTGGGGGATTAATTTCTGGATCGTGCATGGTTTATGGTAGGACAATGTTTGCCTGACTACACATATAAAGTTCGAATCCGAATCTTCATGTGCTTCCTTATGCATTTGCCAAATATGTACAAACAGCAAGCATTATTCGGTCATTATTATTATCAATTAACCCTAAACTCTTGACCAAAATTTATCAGATAAAACGTCAAATCCCGCAAATCCTATGTTTGAGCGTGTTGGACATCGAACAAAGTTTAATGTTTTATTGACTCGTGTCGTGTGGCTATCTCGCCTAAAACGTTAGGAGATTTGACTCAAAAATAATTGTGATGACATGGCAAAAACTATGCAAGTATATAGTATCAAAAGTATTCAAACATCGGTTCTCTGTATTATTCGTTTGCTTTGTCTTTTTCGGTAAGTGAATGAATTGTAAAGCATGGAACCTTCTTTTATTAATTGTACATTATTATCTTATTATATTATAATGTTATTGCGATACAAATTGTCCGAAACATATAGAAACAAAAGGAGTCAGATAGATTGGTAGCTTTGTATGCTGTCAATAAGACATAATCGAGCAATCAAAACCGAATAACAGTGTCACTGATAATTTTGTAATACAAATACCAATTACCACATAAATCAAGAAAATCACATTACACAGCTGAAAATCGAAAAAGAATATTTTATATTTCAAACTTTTTAATACATATGTCAGCTTTATGCATAAACATTTCAATTTAATCATAGGATTTGAGCATGGATATTGACTTAATAAATATAATACGTGAAACAATAATCTCACATGTTCATTACAGTCGCAGTCAATAACACATTATTTTTTGGGGGGGGGCAGTAGTCCCATAAATGCACATGCATTTTTGTGTAGCTGTAAAGGTTTGTGTCATGGACAATTTCACTTGTAAAAGTTTATATCATGGAAAATTTCACTTGCTGAATGAACACAGATGTTTACGTCTGATTCATATATGGTTGCGGTTTAACTTTTGTGGGAAGCATTTTGTGAGGTACTTTGATTTGGAATGGGAAGAACATCATAATTCTTACATTAATTTATCACGGAAATGACAACATGATTCAACCTGATGATATTATTCTTGTCGCAGAGTGATACTTAGAAAGTCATCCAGACTTCATTGCAAACAAGCATATTTATCGATGACTTCCTTGCTATTCAAACCGTCAATACTTATCGCTTTAAATTTTACTTTCGTGGATTCCGAGAGTAGCAAGATTAAATAGGAAGGAAGGAAATTATAGGAAATTCACCGATGTTAACATGAACTTGCATATATTTAATGTAACCTACACGACTGACTTGACACGCAATTCAGGATTGGTATCCTGATCCAGACGAACATATAAGCTTTAGTAATACTTACAAAAACAAAGAATAAATCATTCTTTTTGTTTTTGCACTTACTGTACTTTATACTTAACATATACATCTGTGCTTCTTATATAACACCACTGCAACGGTTTGTTTATTGGTATTGTCAGCATTTCTTCACAAAGCTACTGTAACCAGGAAACCTCTAAGAAAACTAGTCTAAACCTTGTTTGAGAATATGATGCTGCTAATAAGGAAACAGAAAATAACATTCTGTTTTTGAGGTACCAAACGTGTACCATACTTAAAAAGTTTCCAATCTTTATGCAGCAAATATCTAAATGAATTTTAACATACCAGTTAGATTGGTAAACCACTTCAGGTCACCTGTAGAGGGATTTAGTCAGGAATTTTTTTTAGGATGTTAATCAATTTCTCTCTGAAGTCGTTCAAACTATAAGTCTTTGAAATAATGAAACGAATCAAAGGCGCACGATTCAAATACATTTAATCGTCTTTGTCTACCAGTCGACATTTGTATGAGACTGGAGACTCCTAAATAATAAGTATATATATATATATATATATATATATATATATATATATATATATATATATATATATATATATATATATATATATATATATATATAATCCCTTGCAAAATCGAATTCTTTCAAGGAAAATCAATAAAACATTGCATAATTAATTACCAACAACAGTCAATTCACGCTGTTTATTCGATACGAATAGTTACAACAAAGGAACAATAACAATATAAATATTCAATTGAACGGAATATAAACACTTACACTGTTGTTTCAAATTTAAGAAATTATTATACTTACTTTGATCCAAGCAAATAAGGCATGAGTTGCCATAGCAACCTAGAGGCTGACTTAAAATATTACGATTCATATTTCCCATTTGCCCGGTCATGGTTGCGTCTCTGTCATCAGAGTTCATGTCCATGTAATCTTTGTTAAAAGAAAATGTATGCAAACATTAGCAGTAAACATTCTGAAAACATATCCATTAAATGTTATTCTTTGTTATATTTTATAATTTTACAACGAAATTTATATTATATTAAGCTTTCACTTCACGGTATGTTACTGTATACAGAGATAATGAAAGGAATGTTCAGAATGTCCATTTTACATTCTAGAAATGTAAGATAAAAAATTATTTGTTCGAGCATAATTCCTCCAAGAGGCTTAAATATGGAGATATGAACAACGTATGTCAGTGAACAATGCTTACTTTAATGCAAACTAATGTACGGTCCTAGAGTAGATAAATATAACACACTCAAATATAACAAATATATATTACCTTCGGTACCTTCATGATCATTGGACATGACGTCTTGAACCATCGAGGTTTGCACGCTGACAAGGCCTATAGCGACGGCAAGAACGATTATACTCTTCATCTTAATCAGCTGTATAAATAGAGGTAAGCAAATAAGAATTTCAACGCATTTCGCAAATAGACGAAGTTTAAACATAATAACAAAAGCCCATATTTCCCTCGGATATCGTTAAACATCTTCTTCAAGGACAACCCTAAATCAGTTACGCATCGAATATAATCTTGCTTTAAATGTTAATACAATGTTGTCTTATGAAAAAATAGGGAAATTGTATTATGTTCAAATTTTTGATACTTCTGACATCGTAATCTTACTAGAAAGCTCAATTAATGGATAAACAATTAAACATCTTTTTTAATAGCATTCACACAGAAAACGGACAATACATTTCGTGGTTAAGGAATGTCTAATTCAGCTCAATAGACGGAATATCGTTAAAATCTGACGATGACCGCCAAGCGAGGAATACCATAATAATTTTCATAATCATTTGCGTAAGTAAGGGGTTAGTTCATGTTAGTGATTGCTGTATATAAAATATACTTCTAAAATTATTCACAAATGTACAATGTTCTCATTTGAAACAAATCTTCAATATTTATATTATATAAGTATTTTGCAAAGCATGGAGAACTAGTACAATATGTATAAACTTCTATCACGTAGCATCCATTGAATAATATCTTACTCCAGTACATATTATTTAATTCCATGCTATTGACAAAATTAAGACGAAGACGACAAAAAAGAACGAGCGACCCTGACTGATTTCTCTTATTTAAGGCGCAAGATATACATGAAGGTAAATTTGCCACAAGAAACATTGCATCTGTCGTACAAAAGCCATGTGACAGCAACATATATGCTATGGATATAATCATATTTTATCGTCAAATATACGGTAAGTCTCTTGCGGCAATGTCGAGATAAACAATGACGATATAGCACATATATGTCCAAAAATGATGAAAACTTGACACAAAACTATAAATGGCAATGTAATTTTGTTGGCAGAGAATATATTTTAATAACTGGCCATTTTGACAATCACCAACTTAAAAACCGAGCTACAAATAACCAAATCCAGATAACTTGTCATTTACAAGTACAATTTCATGCTAAAATATAACAAAGCGATTTGAGATTTGCTTTTCAAATTTCTGATTATTTTTCACAATGCCGTACTAGTCCAGATGTTCTAGTTTTACTGCAGCACGTTTATGTGATCATGTATTTATATTATTTGATTTGGACAAGTAGTAGCCTGAATTTCATCAACTAAAACGAAAAAATAGCCCATTGTTATTATTTACAATATTGAAATGATGTGGTAGAACAACCTTCTTTTACATGGGAGAATGATTTATGTGAACATATGCTTGTGTGAACAGAGGTAAATTTATTAACTCCTTTAAGCTAACATTGAACAACGCTTGTTATAAGTGGATTGCATGTTACAGGTATCCCCCTCGCTCTGTCCAATGACGCATACCCTAAATTATGTATCTAACAAACCTTTGTGGGATACATTGGCCATATTCCGACAAACGTGAATTTTATTTCCATGCCCGTAAGAAAAATAATGCGAGCAATGGCCGCCAAAATGTTGTTTTTGTTAATAACATACACAGCATCAGCAGCTGGGTAGACATAGTTCACACGATCACGGCTGATCAGAAAATGAAATACTGCGCGAATCATTGTTTCGGCCTTTTTAGATGAAATCAGTCATATGTCGTGACATTTTAACATGTCTTATAAAAATATTATACTGCACACAATATATGTAAAATGTACAGACTATGTGAAAAAGTATAAGACTTAAATAGTGTATATGCAATAAACCATGAAAAATCACATATGGGGGGGGTGTTCTTAAAGACCACATATTATATCCGATACGTTTTTAATTTCATACCAAAATACCTCTGACATTACTCCATGAGGACTTCGTAAAATTATCTTTTGGCAAGGGTTAATTCTATATACAGATAATGGCAGATAATCACATGGATGCATTCATACATACTTATGTGAAATTATTTGTGCAAACCACGAACACTTTGTGCCTGAAGTAATACCTGTATAAGTTTGTTTTGGGGAGGATAAATATCATTTGATGTAATATGTAATTATCACGGGTAATAATCTGCTTCTCACACTTGTTATAAAACATGTGTGTGCGCATTTCCCCCATTGCACCTCCATCCTGCTATTCATGTTCATAAAGGCATTTGCTTTCATAATAATATCTTGCAAATTATCAGACTGCAACTCTACCTCGATTAGCATTTAACATGGGTACTCATTGATGGCTTGTTGCCAAAGCATTTTAGCAAGTATACCCTTCTAATCCGTAAAACTATATGTTTACGATAAATTTACTGCTTATGCACAAGCGTTGTCCTTAGCTTGTAGGTATGGATTGGAACAATTTTATGATGTGATGTGATAATGACTTTTGACGTAGCTTTAACAATGTTTTAGTCATGTCGCTACGATGTATGCAGTGTGGCAGTTTATAGTGATGTCTAGCACTGGGGCATCATGCAGCAGACATGTAGCATGATGTCCCACCCAGTCACATTATCCTGGGACAAGGTCGACCAGTCCTAACACTAACCTTTTAATGCTGAGCGTCAAGCGAGGCAGCTGTTAGTACCATTTTTGAAAGTCTTTGGTATGAATCGACCGGGGATCGAACCCACGACTTACAGCATCCGGGGTGGACGCTCTAACCACTAGGTCACCGGAGCGGTTAGAACAGTTTTAACATAAGGTTTTGGACATGCTAAAAACACAACTATATGAAGGCAAATACCTCACTATAATTAATAAATAACTATGACAAGAATACTACGACACTATTATTTTTTAAAAAAAATATTTGTTGCACTTTTCCTGATCTTCACTCCGTTGTGCAGAAGTTCGCTAATAATTGGATAATAGGTTCTGTTGTATTTTAAATGTATTTATGTAAATATATTCATTTATAAAACTTTCCTGGCGACATTTTTAATTCGCTTTGTGAAATACAAAGAGGCATTAACATATTTGACGTAAGCTGCATTTATTTAGTAAGTTGTGAAATAATCTAATGCATATATTCAAGATTATAAAAGAGTTATCCATTTATTTGAATATAATTATCATTATGAACTCTTTTATTAGTACGTTGCGTTCTCTTTCTGCTATCAAGACCCTATCAAACGTTAACATTCCATTATATAAATTTAAAAATTCAAATAAATAGATGGGAACACAATCACGATTTGAGAGCATAGAGTATAGCATTGTTGCAGATCTAAGCAGGTTCGAAATGATTCAAATAAAATTTAAGAAAATAATAATATTGAAAGAAACTAGAGCAAATATGGAAATATATATGAAAACAATTTTACAAAATCGCTAGAAGTTGAGTTTTCAAAATCTATAGTTAAAGTATATTCACTTACCTGCGAATGCAAATGCTACTAAAAAGCAAAGGGTTTTTGCTCAACTACCACTCTCTACAATCAGGCAGATAATGGTTATCCTGGCCATAGGATGGTCTTTATAAAGGATGGGATTTACAGAATAGACTAATCAGATTCTTAGACTACCATACAGGATCAAAACGAAAAATATTATTTACAGATCCAGCCCAAGCGCTCTTCAAATAGATGCATATTAACCCAATTTACCTAAACCTTGTAATTATGAAATTTTTTCTTTGTTAGTGTAATCTGTTTTTTTCAGGTTCCAGTTGAACATACCCTTATGTAAGAAACTAAAGGAAATGCGTTAAAGTTTTCCTCAACTACACATATCTAAAACTTTAAGTGCTTTTTAGTCCAAGTGTTGACAGGTGTTTCAAACACTATACTCACTTTTAACACTTTGCGTGTCTAATGTTGCAGACGATATATACCTCTAGAAATATTAGATAATTTGAGCTAATGTAGATTATTTTGTTTTTAATCTAAATTGACTGCAAATCCACATTTGTATTCTGCCTCTCCTAAACAAAATCAGTTCAGATATATTATATATTATATATTAAGATATATTATATATTATGTATTAAGATATATTTCACTACTACTGTCTGATATTTTAATATTCGTTGTAAATATTTCAATATCAGTCAGGATGAATATCAAGCATTCTAGTTGAATATTGATGTGAACTAATGGTTGAATTATGACAAGTATTGTAAGCCAAAGTAATATGCCATTAATATTAATCTATTCGATTATCGAACGTTTTTTCCAAATGTGACTAAATTTGATCTTAAATATATGTTTTTTGAGGAAAGTGAGGAAAGTATTTTTAAAAGTATGTTCATTATGGCACTATATAGGTCAAACATTACCTGTTGTTTGAATCACATAACTACAATTTTGCTGACGGTAGGTAAAACTCTACTACATACATAAGAACCAATTTGCACTTAAGCTTATTTCTAATATATTATAAAACTTACATTTGGGTCTAGTCAAAAACAATTTAAACGCCATATACTCCTTATATATATATATATATATATATATATATATATATATATATATATATATATATATATATATTTATATATTGTTCTATTTCATTAAGGAGGTTCGAAGTTTAATTCCTTCAAGCAGAAAGGTATATATATATATATATATATATATATATATATATATATATATATATATATATATATATATATATAATCTCAAAACGTTTCTCGTAGATGCTTTATTACTGTTTTCTGGCTTGTTTTTGCTAAATTGTACTAATGGAATTTTTTAAAACTTTTTTTTACATTTTCGCCCCACAAATTTAGAACGTCAATTAACCAATACAAGCATCCGTCTGAGAAACATAAATAGCTAGTCCTGACAGATATAAAAGTATTTATTGGTGACAGTTTATTGAAGTCACTATTTCTGCGACTCTAAAACAACTCGTGTATAAAACTCATTGTAAAACAACTAAAACAATTCAGTGGATGCTTTCTTCGCTATTACTCCAACCATGCCCATTTATATGTTTTTTAATGAAGGGATATATTGAATGACAAAGACGTCCAAACATCTTGAAAATATAATCAATATGCAGTCAGGAACCAATATAACAATCCAATCAATTTACAATATTAAACAGACTTGGTTGATTTATTGAGAAATGCAGTCTTCAATCATAACACGTTTGTCTTATATGCAGATGAATTTCTTCGTGGATCTTGAACAGATTATGTAGTCCATGAAGCACGTCTGTTGTCAGTATTACGTAGCCAAGGAATGATCTACTTTAAATTATATCTAGTAAGTACATGTATTATTTTCCTCACATTGGTGTGAGTGAATCATCTATGTATCATCTTATGAATGACAACATATTGTTCTAATTGAATTTTTACCTACAGTTAAACATGTACCTTTTTAGAAAGGCAACGTGTAT
Source organism: Potamilus streckersoni (assembly GCA_016746295.1). Classification (NCBI taxonomy): domain Eukaryota; kingdom Metazoa; phylum Mollusca; class Bivalvia; order Unionida; family Unionidae; genus Potamilus; species Potamilus streckersoni. The sequence continues at coordinate 127,658 of JAEAOA010001482.1, forward strand.
CTGACTTTATTTGCTGTCAGAATATTTTATGCGGACCTTCAAACGTTTCTCCATTTTTCCGTTTTGTGTTCAGTTTTGTTTACAATGTTTTAGTTTGTATCGTATTATAGTGATGTGCATAATGATAGTTATGCACAATATATAGTTATAAGTAATGTTAGTATGTTAGTAATATACATAATGATAGTTATACACAATATATAGTTATACATAATGATAGTAATATACATAATGATAGTTATACATAACATGTAGTTAGTTATACATAATGTATAGTTATACATAATGACAGTAATATACGCAGTGATGGTTATATAATATATTGTTATACATAATGATATCAATATACATAATGATGGTTATACATAATAGATTATTATAAATAATTATAGTAATATACATAATGATAGTTATACATAACATGTAGTTAGTTATACATAATGATAGCAATATACATAATGATGGTTATAAATAATATATAGTTATACATAATGATATCATACATAATGTTAGTTATACATAATATATAATTATACATAATAATAGTAATATGCATAATGATAGTTATACATCATATATAATTATACATAGTGATAGTAATATACCTACTGATGGTTTACATAATATATAGTTATATATAATGATAGCAATATACATAATGATGGTTATATATAATATATAGTTATACGTAATGAAAGCAATATATATATTGACACTTAACTATATATATATATATATATATATATATATATATATATATATATATATATATATATATATATATATATATATATATAGTTATACATGATGATATTAATATATAATGATGGTGATGTACGTCTCCATCTACCATTTTACCACGCATTTCAATAAAAAGTTAGTTTTTACTAGATATTATTTTTCATATTCGTGTTTCTACTGATTTAATGTTCTTTTTATTAGCATTAGTACATGCACTATTTTCACATCTTTGGTCATTTAAACGTTATTTAATGGACACGTGTAGCTGTCTTGGAATAATTCGCTTTACCATTTACTTTCTTTGAGAATGTCACTAGTAGAATTCATGCTGAAAAGAGAAGCATATAGTTACTGTTTTGTAATGACTGTACTTGTATATGTAGCAAAGCTCTTTTTCATTTATATTGTACAATGTTCTATAAATCAAACCCCAAGCTCATGTTTATCACTGTTTTATAAATAAATTGGAGCATCTGGTATGTTATAATATCAGCCATTAGACACCTTTACTAGATTTTTCACATTCACATGTAATATTTGCATATCATAAACAATGGTTTGTTATCTACTATGTTTTTGTACTTTTCAAATTGCGTTATATTTCCATAATATATAATAAAAGTTATATTATCATTTATATGTGTATAATTCTTCAACCTTTACAAATAGTAAATTAGTTATTATCATGGTATTATTAAAGATTGACTAACAGGACCTTTTCATATTTAAATCGTTGTTTTCATCAGAATCTTTTTCTGAGTAGAAATAATTTTAGGCACATCTATTAATTTTATTCTTTCAAGATGCATCTAGTTTAGAGTAATACATGTAATGACCGTCCTTGAGGTATATATTCCAGGAATCTTCATAATGTTTTCCTAAGAAAATTAAATCTTCAAATTCTGATAGTGAATAATACATACTTTTTTATTGAGTATGGAACAACTTAACCTTGGCTACTGGAGGATTTATACCATTTTTAACTTCTACTAATTTCATTTGTAACGAAATACACCACACTCAAGAGGAATTATTACTCATGTTATCAAATGAAACTTTAGTATATCCATATGTGTTGACACTTTGTTTGAAATCTACATGTATATACATATTCCTTTTTAGGCTCATAATTTCAAGAATTAAAATACAATTACATCACTTTTGTCTCTTTTTTGACTTCTCGTCTAATGTTTTTCTAGAGGCATAAGTTCACCCTTACATGTGCCAAGGGAATTATAATTTCAAAGTACATAATATATGATTATGCTCGTTATAATTGGTATTCTCCAGTATTCATTACATCAGACTGGTCCCATTTGCTCATGCTCTTCGTACTTGCTCTGCATCATTGAAATCATTCACTATTTGCATATGCATATTCGCATATCAGAATTTATCAGTAATACTCAATTCATGTTACATTTATTTTCAACCTTTCAATCATTTATAGTTAGATTGTGCGTGAAAACTAAACAAGAACATACGGTCTAGTTTGTAATATAGGAATGGTACAAAAAAACTTAACATACAATAAAATTGCTTACGTTCACGAAGTAGTCACGAATATTGACCAATGTTTATTACATAAGTGGAAAGAATCTTATGCTTTTATTCCAGCTTTAGATAACCTTGAATAAGGTTTCTGGCTGCTGCGTGTCATAAAATATTTTATATTAATGCATGAATTCATCCAATACACATCTCTTCTTAAATTTCTTGTTTCGTTTTTTCAAAAAAAATATTTCTCTCTGTAAATGTATTAGCCTTGATATTGTATGTACCTTGTCTAAGGCACTGATAAATGGAATGAGAAACATCAAAGACCCTTAATGTTCTTTTCTAACAAATACATCTTTGGAGATTTTGACCATTTATACATCGGAGTACAACAAAACGATCAAGAAATAATATATATTGGTCTTTTCTAATTCTTTATATTACCAACCTGGATAGTTTTCATTTTTGACCGATGTACAATATTGAGATGAGAATGCCATCCATTTGAACCATGAATAGTGAGTGAAACATGGTTTTAATAATTATGCTTTAGAGTGCACTATAAATGTACTGGACATCTTGAGTTTTGATTTAATATAATTATTATTTTGTAGTTGTCAGTGGAATAAAACCATTTGTCATCTCCACGACCTTCATCATCTTGGTATTTTATCATAGTCTTTGTCTTCCACACTTTTTCACATATATATAATATATCTATTGGTGGAAATATAACGGGCTTTTATCCCCATTATAAGACAGTATTTAGGAAGGAAAAGCAGGGAAAATAGTTGGTGTTAGTATTGTCAACAGAGTGTATAGCTCCATACAACACATCTTGTTGCCAAACATGTATGTTAATAATTTCTACTAGTCTTGGTTATTTGTGATCAAAAACAATCTTGAACCAGGTGTATGTAGAAGGAACATTCGACCACAAAAAGAGAACAGGATATACATCATATTCGTCGACTAGACGCCACGATATAGTTTATGTTCGATTTTTAAAACCAAAAAAGTCGATATATATATATATAATTACACTGGCGAAAATGCATCAAGATACGAGCAAAAAAAATTATTATTGAATATATCTCGATTGTTGACGTATGTATGTATGTATGTATGTATGTATGTATGTATGTATGTATGTATGTATGTATGTATGTATGTATGTATGTATGTATGTATGTATGTATGTATGTACGTGTTTGTGTGCGTGCGTGCGAACGTGCGTGCGTGCGTCTGCATGCATGCATGCATGCCTGTCTGCCTTCCTGCCTGTCTGTCCGTCTGTCTGTCTGTATGTATGCATGTACGTATGTATGTATACACACACTTCGGTTCTGAAATTGGCGAGGAATTCGACATCCCACTTCCAGAGTTCACAGTACTGTCGCACACTCAGTGAGACGTGTCGTCCCACAACTGACAAACGCTATGAATATCAGACCAATGTAAACTGTTATATTTTTTGAACATAGTCCTTCAAAAGTATGCGTTAGTTTGTTTAAATGTTATCCTTATGTTTAACTAGAATTACAAAATAAATAAAGGTTTAGGTGTGGTTTGCTATTTCAGAAATAACGTATTTTATCAAATGTCGACGCAACTAACATTTAATTAAGTTGGAAATGATACATTCGTGTGCACTCGTCCAACATATGCTATTGTAAATCACTAAAACAGCTTTACCGGATGGCAATCCCTTTTATTTTGATCCTAACAATATATTGTAATCCGTATGAGTAATTCTTAGAAGTATATAAAACATAATTATAAAATATTTGAAATGCACATACAGTGGTTAACGTCTGTAACTCAGAAAAATGTTTGTGTGTGGATATATACATATATATATATATATATATATATATATATATATATATATATATATATATATATATATATATATATATATATATAATCAATACTGTCAAATTGTCAATGTTTATAAGTTTTCCTATCTGCTTTTTGTTAAGATTATCAATAATGTCTTCATATTCGGTGCCATGTAAGTTAATAATTTTCACAGAAAGAGACAGAAATTCTTTACAAACAAGACTCAGTAGGGAGCTTTAATTACGTAATGTCAAATGTTTTGGAACGTTAGTTTTTTTTATAGGAAAGCTAACAAAAACATCAAATTTGTGGCGCCGCCGTAGCCATTTTCATTATAATTTCATAGACAAAACACAAAACACGACATTCGACCTTTGATTAAAGTATCACCGACAATTAGTCGAATGTACATGCTACATCATCAGTTGTATTAAAATAGGATCCGCTAGAGTGGTTTCTCGAACTGAAGACAATAGCTGGCCTGACAAAATGGCAAGCTATCTCTATATATAATATCTGTAAGAACATATCCGTCTACTTTTCTGGTGTGTAATTGACATTAAAAGTGAAAGAAGATACTTAAAAACTTTATGCATAATCAAAACTTTAAGCGTTAAAATTATATTAAAATTGTGATGAAATATTATTGTAAAGACGCGATAAACCGTTCAAGACATCGTTAATACCCATAACGTGGGATAATGGTTTCAGAGATACTTCAATTTGCATATCGTTTCCAAATAGGTTAAAACACGAATAGGTAGTAGTTTTTATGTAGGATTGCTAGGATTACGAAAGCTAAAGTTGTAGAAACGTAATGATATAGCTTAGATTTTAAAAGTAAAAAGTACATTTCTAATTAGGCAAACCGGTTTATCTATTTGTTATAAAGAACGTTAAAATTTATCACATTTGTTAAATAACGTTAAATAAACATGCTAACATTGCTGTGCATAATAATTTACAAACATTGCGCAAAGTAATGTTTTCTTCTGATCAATAACGTTATTTGATTGGAACTATAAAATATGTCGTACTTTATATTCCGTTTATTTACGTCGAATGTTTGATAGTCATCCGAATAAATATCGGAAAGGTTTTCAAATAATCAAAAAGAATTTCCAAATAGTTACCAATAGTATAAAAACAGATATGAAACGTATTTGTCTTGCAATGCACAAATGGGGATTTACCGTCAATATAGATATACAAAAAGCAAACGAATATGTAATAGTAGACATTCGATAACACTTTATAGACATACGTCTGGTATACAACAATAATTGCATAATTTAATGAATAGGAGAATGGTAATGGAGCACCTGTCAACACATCTAAATTACACTTGAACATTTAAAATGTGGCAGCATATACAGGCGCTAAGCCTTTATTTGATTACTCCTTTATCGTCATAATGTTTACACAAGAAAGTTGCGTAATTCCATGGTTTAAGTGTCTATTAGGTTTATGCATCCGTTTCAATTAAACATGAGCTTGCTATCAACTAATAGGTTAGCTGAATTACAGTGTCAGATCTTTTATTTTTATATGGTTGTCACATTTTATATCCATAAGAAAAAAAATTGTCATTTCTTTTTAAAATATAAATTGCACGAAACTTTACCTTAACGTTTAAAATGCTATCCAAGTCTATAATAATGTGATTTAGGAGTTAAAATTGTCAACAAATAATTTTGAATATCTTAATACAACCCTCTTTGTAATTATTTATTTTCTTTTCATTAGTTTGAATACCAAATTTATATTATTTACTTCTCTTTAGGTGATTAAACTATCGTTATCTTTTACTGAGTTTGCCAAACGAAACTAGAATTTAAATTTATCCCGTGTAAGTAAAGCTTTAAGAGTTTCGGTTAAATAGTTAAAAGAAAGCGTGAGAAAGAATTTTGAGGGGATTTGTATCAATTGATCGCAATAAATAGTGAATACTTATTGACTGTATGTGTGGAAGCAACTAAACTATGTAGTTTGATCTTAAACGATCATAAGCGGCAATTACTGAAACAAGCACATTAAATTCATGTATATCTGCAATTCAGCTCATCTCAACGCTATTATATTTTCCTATTTATATCTTCCTGTCTAAATATAAAAAGCAAACATCACAAAATAGTCATATTGTATAATAGAAAGATGACGGGAAGGTATTGGATATAATTAGAACATGAACGCACTTTTGTGAATGGAACATTTATTTATATTGTAATTGAAGGACGAATTATCTAATACCATAATCATGTACATCAAAAGATTTAAGTGCATAAGGGTTCAACAGCAGATGTAAGAAATGATAACGTTCCTAATTGGAACTAATCTGAATCTGTAACTTAAAGGACAGTTGAACGAGAGTCAAAGTGGGAGAACAAAAACTGTTTTAACTAGTATATGTCTCTGTCACCATATGTAATCACCATATAAAATATATCAATATATAAACACAGTATAAATATACCATCAACAATAATCGATTTACAAATATATACATAAATCAATCATCAACAAGCAGTACGTATGCATGATTGATTTCACTCATACTGTGTTGAATATTTTCACCAGTGTATTGTTATCAAATAGCATTGTTTTCAAACCTTAACATATATTACTACGTGCCTAGCATTCGACAAGCTCTATTTATATCCCGTTATAAGGATCTGGTCGAACACGCTTGGACAATCCTTCATAGTCTGCCACTATCAGAGTGCTTAAGGATTTCTTTAGAGACTTCCGACGTTATATAGACATATTGGAACCTGCTCTTTTCTTGCTAAATGCGACTGTGCCAGTAGTGTCATAGATGACGTCATAACCACCAGTCAAAGCATTATGTTTACAAGAAACTCTACAGAGTTCTGCTACTTACCGTGAACATGTTTAAAATGTAAGAATAGGTCGTTTAATACCTGAAAAGGGCAAAATATGAATATAATACATACAATATATGAACTAGCTTTGCTATGATTATAACGATTTCATCATAACTTATTAGCGACATTATTATTTTCATAACAACAAAAACGTATCAGGCTATAATAGTTTCACTGGATTATTAAAATCTTTCTCAACCTTTAATGCATTTAGTGAATAGACGAATTCAATTTAAATTTTTGTTTGCATAGGTGATTAGGCTTTAATTAAAAGTATTCATGTGACACAGACAAGACTTCCTGAACAATTTTGAAAGCTTTTTAAAACAGGCAACTGATATAAAAAAGAGATATAAAAAAACATCTAACACAGAAAGGATAAGAATAAATAATATTCTTATATCTTGACATGCATCTAATTAGTCTGTGAAAAGCCCGCTGTCAGGTATTTTGCCTTACAAGGCTTTTGCTGATCGGGAAGCCTTTCGAAATGGAATGAGCATGTGGAGGCAAGAGACAAACTGCTTTATCATTGCAGGCAGATACTGGTGCAAAATATGGATAGCTGAACTTACAAGTCAAAAGCAGAAAGCTGTAAGTGGCATGGAAACACGATTACATTATCGGTTATATATATATATATATATATATATATATATATATATATATATATATATATATATATATATATATATATATATATATATATATATAATGCAATGATATTAGGTACACAGTTCTGGGACATATACGAATAGCCCTTTACTTTATTGCAGTTTTTAGTACACTTATATGTCATTCGATTTTGTAAACGATGTTTCCTAAACATATATACCTATCTCAAGTTAAAAATCTGTCTAGACACAACGCAAAAGTCAACGATATCAACATCTCAAGTGTTGCCTCTTGAAATGATTATTATTAATGCAATGGTGGATAAACACTACTCTGATATATATATATATATATATATATATATATATATATATATATATATATATATATATATATATATATATATATATATATATATATATCTTAATTAAAGAAAATATGATTATATAATATTCCCGACCATGATATATAAGTGTATAGGTTCATGTGAAAACTTAGTCCACATACTTTTGGGATTAATATCTAATGAATGCATCAGTCGGTGCAGAGTGACAGATGTAAATTCTTGTAGAAAGACACCAATCGATGATCCGCGGAGAACATTTCTGGATAACAAAGACAATAAATAATGTAATAAATATTGATCAGTTTCCGAACGAATTAAAATGCATACTATCGTGAAAGGAACTGAAATGTATATTATACTAGTAATATAGATTTCTCTGAATTTAATGTTCGGCCTATAAAACAATATATGTCACAACATATGCTAGCCAGCTACACTTAGATCACGATGTAACTAGGTTTATGCTATCGTTATCAGGCATTTGAGTCAAAAGAATAACAAGGTTTCGATCCCGATTATAGTTGCATTTTCTAAATAATGTACGTCTTTTGATGATAGCTCTTTACTGAAAGTGTACAACTAAGAAATTATATAGCAAATATTATGCACTTGGATAATTATTGTAAGAATGAAGAGCAGGAAGACATGCTCGATGAAAGTAATTAATCTTATAATAAAAATGATGATAAATTATCGAAAACATTTTGAACACATTGTGCACCTACTCACCCCAAATTCTCATATAATGGAATAATCTAAAACAAACAAAAGTTCTTTTAGTATTTTACTGGATATGAAAGCAGAAACCGGATTGTTATTTCGCATCAATCACATTCATGTCGGAAAATGTAATGATGGAGACAAATGACTTTTATATAGAGTTCACGTTTTTGGCTATCTTTTCACACTACCATAGATCTATCAAATATAAAACGCAAAAACATGGATCTCATAATATCATATGTTTTATACTTTAATGTTACCTACACATTTCTTGAAAACGGATCTTTATCAGAGATATCTGGCATTATTGACACTGAAGCTCTTCAAGAAAAAAAGACTGAAGATGATTGTATGGGAATGAGATCTCTCTTTACCACAGTGATGCTAATATATCCAACTTTTAGAAAATGCTAATAATTACAAAATTGATGTGAGAACAATGGTATCTCAAAATGGAAACTATATCGTGATATTTTTAAATAACTACGCTGGAAATAAAATGTTCTCATCACTTGGCACGGCCCTATTAGTATACACATGGAATTGATAATATAAGTGATATTACACATTATGGAAACACAAGGCAATTTGATAATTAATATAGCGTAGTAGATTACATAAGCCATTTCTTATAACTATGCAAATAATAATATGAATGAGGAAAATCTCCAAAACGGGTCTCGTGGCTCATGTTATAACATAAGAGATTATGCTCAAATTATATGTATGAAAAATTACTGACGACCTAACAAAAAGCGAGAATCATTATCGTAGGGTTTGGTTTATGCAACATTGTACAATAAAAGTGGCAAAGACGTTTGCTACATATCAACGTACAATCATAAGAAAGAATTAATTATACCGGCGACATTATCATAGAAAGTAAATGGTAAAGCAAACTATCCCGAGGTAAGTATAGGAGACCTTTAAATAACTTTTAAATGAACAAAGATGTGAACTGACACGATTTTAATGGCAATCAAATCAGTGGAAGCATGAATGCGAGAAATAGTATCCAGAAATACTAACTATTTTTATTCCGTTTAAATTCAGGTATAATAATTTCTTGAAATCCTTGGAAGAGACTTACACGGAGAAGTGCATAAGAATCAATATGTATAATAATATCATTATGTATAACTATATATTATGCATATCACTATCAGAGGAAACAAACTAAAACAAAAAAATTGAACAAGAAAGGAACAGCGGAGAAACTTGTGATGGTCTGAGTAACATAACAGTAAATACAGTGAGATTGACATTGCCTTTTCTAAAACGTAACATTATTTCAAAGTAGGTCAAAATTGATTTAGAGCAACATGACGTCATTTTTAAGATGAAACATATACGATTCATTCAGATCAAAGTGAGGAAAATAAAATATGTATTTACTAGATTTAATTGAAAATAGGCTAATGTTTGTCTACGTAACACTGACAGCAAATGTGCCTTATGGGTGACATAATCTGTTACAAATCCGCCAAGGGATTCATTAGCATATACGATAAACTAATCGCTTTGATAAATATCAACATTTGTGTAATAATATATTATAAACATGTATTATATAAGCATCAAATCAATATTTTCTTTAACAAAAAAATGATAATATTTTGTCATGAAATAGCATAAAGTTTTGACTGCATATATATATATATATATATATATATATATATATATATATATATATATATATATATATATATATATATATATATATATATATATATAAAGAATACAAATCATATGGCGAATAACAACCCTCTCAAGCGTACTGGATCCACCAAGGGATCACGTCTGTCAGGGATTAATTAAAATAGATGCAATAAACTGACGACGAACAGTACGAAACTAGTAACTAACTAGCCTAAGCGCTTTCGACTCCCAATGAGTCTTTTTCAAAGGCAAATACAAAACATAGTTACGACAAACAAATAAACACAAAAACGTTGCGTTTGTAAACCTCTACATTTCTATATATATATATAATGTTTGATAAGCATCCTGATTAATGCTGAAATATTTGCAAAGGATATAAAAAATATCAGAGAAGAGTAAAGAAATACAGTTAATGGTTTTTATATAGCAGAGGCAGAATACAAATGGGATTTTCAGTCATGTTACCCCAAATTTTCTAATAACGTCTAGATATTTAAATCGTATTCAACAATAAACTCAAAGTCTTAAAAGTAACAATGGTGTTTGAAAAACCTGTAATCGTGCGTGCCATTTATATCAGATCACACTCTCAGCTCCTTTGGTTTCTATCAAAATATTGTATTAAGTCCGTTACGATATATTGGCCTGGAATCATGCAAATTTATTGTTATAAAACGAAACGGAGCAGATTACGCGTGTGCATAGAATGTTTTAAGTTTGTTCATGTCCATGTCCCCTTAACACCAAGCATATTAAATATTTATAGCGTTTGATTATCAACTCCGGAAAACACTACTAAAATATTCCAGTTATCACTTATCACTTTTGAAATTTGTGTATAACTATGTGTAATATAAATTACGTCTGTATTTTTATGCCTACCTCTGGAAAATATCATAGATGGATTTGATTGTCAAGCACGACATCATCGCAAACTACTAAATTATTAATATTTAAATCCAGGTGATATACGAAGTCCTGTAGCATTGATCCAGACAGCTTGTCGAAGACTTCGATGCCTGGCGCCAACAGATACATTCACTCGCTTTTGCTTTTAAAGAGCAACGGATTATCGAGGCCAAACATAAACGGAGAAAGAGCAGAGATAGCACCAACCTTCAATCGATCCAGATCCCGGCAATTCCCTGCCTTAATTGACCTAGACACTTCAGAACGCGGATTGGCCGCACCAGCCATATGCACTCACAGACTAGAACAGACGAGAAATCGCTTGGTTGGTTGGTTGAATTTTTGTATGGCGAACCAGCACAAAGAGGCCATTTAGCGCCATGCAAAAGTTTTATATCTTTTATTATATGCAAATGGTAAAAAGGTTCTGTATCGACCAGCGATATGAAGCCAAATTGCTAAAGATAAAACGATAAAAATGGTAACGGTTATAAAAATAAAGTTTCCCGATCAACGGGGATTGCCAATAATGTATGAAAATCTAGAGAACGTACATATATAACATAAAAATGTTTAAGATGATAACATAAAATTTGTAACTTATGATATATGTTTACTTCCTTAAGGAAGTCTTAAGAAATACTAACTGTATCAAAGAGCTCCCTCGTGTCTTGCACATTGTAATATTGATTACGTCTAGATTAGAGATCGAAACACTCCAACATAAAGTGCTTAACTGTGAATGGTTCATTGCAAGATATGCATTCTGGTGGGTCTTCTCCTTTTAGTATGCAGGAGTGAGTTAAATAAGTATGGCAGATTCAAATTCTAGCAATGTCTACCTCCTCCCTACGGTCGGCTCTGTAGGAAGGAGTCCATTCTCCTAGGATTGGCTTGATGGTTTGAAGTTTATTATTCACGGCATCATTCCATGATACCTGCCATTTCTGACGTAAACAGTCTTTGATACAACGTTTAAAATCAGTATATGGTGTTTTAAAATCAGACGGTTTTAATGATATGGTCATTTTTGCAGCGCTGTCTGCTTTATCGTTACCTTTAATTCCAACATGGCTGGGTAACCAACAGTATACTATATTATGCGAGATGCTTAACTCAGTATTCTTAACGAGAATATTAGCCAGTAGTGGATTCTCCAGTTTTCTATTATGTAGTGACTGAAGTACTGATAGTGAGTCGGAGAATATTATGCTATTTGAAATACGCTTGCTTGTCTATTGCTCTAATTAAGGCTGAAAAAATTGGCGTACAATTTGGCAAGCGAACTTTGGTTGTCTTTTCCATTGACGAAGGCTGCAACAGCCTTTTCCTCATCTTTTGATCCATCGGTATATATTTTTATATAATTTTCAAATTGTGAGAGGATTTCATGGTAAGAATTCTAGAAAATGGAAGGGTTTGTCTCCGATTTTTTTCCATCATGTAAAGTGAAAAGTACCCTTGGTTGCTGCAGTAGCCATGGAGGTGTTTCGGAGATGTTGGCTTTCAGAATGTTTGACAGATCAATTTGGGTACTTTCGATAAATTATGATATTCTAATGCCAAATGTAGGTAGGACATTTGTTGTTTTTTTTGTCATATAAGGTTTTATATTTTGGTTCACAAATGTCGAAAAAGCTGGGTTCAGAGGGCTGGATCATAATTTGGTGGCATATTGGGCGGAAAACATTTCTCTACGTTGTTATAAAGGTGGTTCAATTGCTTCAGCGAGTAGGCTTTCACACGGAGATGTTTTAAATGATCCCAGGGCAAGTCTTCTTCCCTGATGATGGATTGGGTCAAACGTCCTCAAATAGGATTTCATTGCTGAACCAAAGACAACGGAACCATAGTCTAATTTGGAACGGACAGACATTCTGTATAAACTGTTTCTGATGTGGAAAAAAAGTCAGTTTTCTATCGAAGATAATGCCTAAAAATTTTGTTTCCTCAACAACTGGAATAGATGTTCCTTCCAGCGTGAGATTAGGTCCATCGTGATGTCTTCGTAACTGACAGAAATGCATACAGACAGTTTTTGATTTCGAGAAATTGAAGTCATTAGTATTGGCCCAATTTTGAATTTTGATTATATTTTGCTGTAATTTTCTTTCAATTGTATGCATGTGCTTGGATCGGTAACATATTAAAATGTCATCAACATATAGTGAGAAATCCATACCTGGTGTCAGACACTTGGTGATGCTATTAATTTTTATGTTGAAAAGTGTCACCGATAAAATACTGCCCTGGGGTACAACAGTCTCTTAATCGTGTATATTAGAGAGGGTGGAGCCCACTCGTACTTTGAATTCCCTGTCTGAGAGGAAGTTTGATATGAACGAGGGCAGTCTGCCTTTTAGACCTATATCGTGCAGGTCCTTTAGTATTGCGTACTTCATCGTTGTGTCATAGACCTTTTTCAAATAAAAAAACTGCTACTAAATGTTCCCTCTTTATGAAAGCACAGCGTATATATGTTTCGAGTCTAACCAGATGATCGTTGGTACTACGACCATGACGAAAGCCACTTTGGAAAGGAGAAATTAAATTTTTGCTTTCTAAATACCATATAAGCCGAGAAGTGATCATTCGTTCCAACGTTTTGCATACACAGCTAGTTAATGATATAGGTCTGTAGTTGGTAGGGTCTGCTCTATCTTTGCCTGGTTTGGGAATTGTTTATTGCTTCTTTCCAAATTTTTGGTACATTACCAGTAATCCATAAATCATTAAAGATTTCCAGAACAACTGTCAAGGATGGTTCTGGAAGGTGTTTTCAAAACTTGTAATGTATATTGTCAGACCCAGCGGATGTATCATTGGCTTTATTCAAGGATTACATAAGTTCCGAAAATGAAAACGGTTGGTTATATCTCTCTAAGTTATTTGATGTGAGTTTCAACCGTATTTTTTCTTTTTGAGTTTTAAGTCTTCGGAAAGCTTCGGAATAATTAGACGATGAGGATTTTTTTGAGAAACAATCAACAAGTACATTAGCTCTTTCATGCTTTGTTTTTATAATTGATGTTATTTAGCTTCAGGTGTTGGAGGCAATTGTATTTTCCTTTTCCATTTATTTTGCGGATCGTGTCCCAAACATTTTTCATTGAGGAACAAGCGTTTAAAGTTAAAACATATTTTTTCCATGGTGTTTGTTTACTTTTTTTTAATCGTGCGGCGACTTTTAGCCCGAATAATACGATATTGAGTTAAATATTCTGTCAGTGGACGATTATTGAATTTTTCAGTGCTTCTCGGCGTTGTTTCATGGCTTCTTTATAGTCTTTAGTGAACCATGGTTTTGGGTTTTTTGACAATTTGGCGAGGACATAGGAATGGGCACTTCTGCAATGTCAATTAAGATAGATGTAAATTGTCGAATTGGATCATCATTATTCAGTATGGTATTCCTGTTAAGTCGGATTGTATTAAGTTTTTCAAATTTGACCCAGTCAGCTTTCTGTGGATTTGTGTCATCAATTTTGGCACTGGTGTTCTTAAGATATATTGGAAAATGATCACTGCTATGAATTTCATCAGCGACCTTCCAATTATAATCCAATAGAAATGAAGGAGAACATATTGTTAAGTCAATACAAGTGTATATACAATCTTCAACTTTTTTCCCCCTGTCGTTTGTCATTTGATCCCCATAAAATGTTATGGGCATTAAAATTACCAAGTAAAACAAATGGCGTGGGGAGTTGTTGAACAAGTGTGTCTAATTCGTTTGGTGATAATTTAGTATTTGGTGGTATGTAGATAGAACAAAATGTAATCACTCGATATAGAGTGACACTTACAGCAATGGCTTGTAAATTTGTATTCAAAGGGATGGATCTATGTGGGGCTCTATTGTTCACAGCAATAGAAACCCCTACTGAGAAGTAATGGTCGTCTTCGAGAACGAAGGAACAACAACAACAACAACAACACCAGATATTTACGGAGGATCTGTTCGAGGAAAAGCTCAACAGCAGGGTGATTTATCTAATTATGCAACCCTCGATCAACTAAGAAATGAGATTCATGTTTTATTAAATTTTAAAAGTCGAACAGCAAATGTTCAGTACCAATGTCCACCACTCGTGCACTAAGCTATGACACTCAACTTCATATATACGTTCGAAAATTTATTATACAGATATGACTAAGACGAGAGTATTACATTTCTAAGCATTACATTTCTCAGTTTTATAATTGAATCTAAAAATTTATGATTATATTAAAATATACCACCATTTGCACGTATAACACGATACAATTATATCAAACATTTATATAAATGAATCAAATATATAGACACATGTAGTACACAATCAGAAAATCAATAATCACAACGTCATCCACACCCACACATCTGTTTTGTTTGTCTATAGGTATGTATGTATGTATGTATGTATGTATGTATGTATATATGGATGTATATATATATATATATATATATATATATATATATATATATATATATATATATATATATATATATATATATATATATATATATCAGTGTGTCGTCCATGAGGGTAAAACTGAGGGTTAAAAAAAACCCTTGGTGTCAGAACTGGTAGTCAAATAAAAAATGTGGGTGTCAAAAATGTACCGACAAATTTTCATCTAATCCATACTTTTTCAGCTGGAATTGGATATTGCAATTTGCACAATATATTCTCTCTCTCTCTCTCTCTCTCTCTCTCTCTCTCTCTCTCTCTCTCTCTCTCTCTCTCTCTCTCTCTCTCTCTCTCTCTCTCTCTCTCTCTCATACAAATAACCAACAGGCACAATTAACACAAATGCATGTTTCATTCAAAGGATATTTTTATTAGTTAATTTTCCTTTTAGTTTAAAGTCGTATTTTTAACAGTCTATAATTTTTGTAGCAATTGTATAGACCAACACATTACATATTAAGCCAATACAAAACTCCATATATATCTTATTAACAAAACAACAGTTAATTTACTGCCTATCGTAAAATATGTACTATCATCGGTTTCATTGTACATCGTCCTAAACACATTTATCCAAAAATCAGAGGGCAATGATTAATCTTTAACAAGTTTCACTTGAAATTTTAGATCTTTCTTTCACTACAGCAAAGTTACCAAAATCTGCAACAACCCCCTGAATAATCCAAATTATGAATTTGTCTCTGCAAGTTTACTTATTTATTTGTTCTGAAAGAATATCTTAGATAATAATGTGTTCAAAAGATATCTTTTGGTGATCATTGGCAGATTTTTAAAATTCTCAAAGGATGTCACGAAAAAATTATTCACTTGTGTAGTCTTCGCAATCACGAAGTCACACCGGTAATCCCAATGCCTTGGATGTGCCGTATTCTAGTCAAGAGAATATTTTATCCGTTTTTCATTAAAGTCAGATCCACATTTACTCTTTCGTGTTCTGCTTCTTTTAATTTCTTCGCTAATGATTCTTAGTGCACGCTGTTTTCATCTCGAGATCACATTTTAGTGCAACAAGAATTGACGTTAATCATCCGGACATCTTGCTCAACTCTATAGAATCGCGTGAGAGTTCGCGAGATCAGGGGCAGCTGCTCTGTCATAATATTGCCTATTGGTAGTCTGGTCTGGTTCTCTGCTCTGTATGTTCAGTTTTACAGTGTGCAAATGACACTTGTATATGAAAATACGAGATAAATAATCGGTTTTGTCCAAGCATGGAATTTGAGATAACAAGTAATAATGATATTACCGACTGGTTTTTTCAATCTACATTGCCCTTTTACACTATCTTGAGACACCTCGTACTTTGTATATATTGGACGCCTCAAAATTGTTTGCTTTTTATATAATATTATTTGTCGAAATCATTATTTCGAAATCTGGTCAGAAAATCCTTTTTTTGTCTTTATAGGAGATTTGCCTGCTAAGGTACTTTTATGTCCTATAACGTTTGAGTTCTCTATACTTTTACCGCCATATGTTCCACATAACTCTGTTTTTACTCTAACTCCAAAACCACACTGAACACATGGTTTTGGTACTGCACTTCCATGTTTGATGCTCTGCATATGATTTCTGCAGTATTTTTTTAAACATGGTTTTATTACAATAAGAAATATTCCAATTTTCAACCAAGTACACATTTTCAGTTTGAATATATATATATATATATATATATATATATATATATATATATATATATATATATATATATATATATATATATATATATATATATATATATATCAGTAATGTTTTGGGGTTGGACGATAAAGACAATGTTTACCTGATATATATATATATATATATATATATATATATCTATATATATATATATATATATATATATATATATATATATATATATATATATATATATATATATATCAGGTAAACATTGTCTTTATCGTCCAACCCCAAAACATTACTGAGATATTGTTTTGTTTTTCGAACTTGGGTATATAATTTTCTGCTTCTAGAAAGGTAACACCATCAAAATTGAGTTCGTCTTTGTGCAGAAAATACTTGCTAATGCAGCAGAATTTTGTTCTTTGGCTAACAATTGCGGCTATAATGGACCACTAAAAACATGTCATCGCCGTTTTTGACATTTATTCAGAATTTGTTTTTCTTTATGTTGTTAGAGAGATAGACTACAAAATACCGCAGAAACGTAATATTTTGCTGTGTAAAATAAACTTATTTTATCGATTTAATTTCTATCCTGGTCCTGATGAAGCCAATTGTTCTAAATGTTTGTGTAATTCTTGATGTATTTCATCGGCGACCATGGCAATGTTCGTTCCAGTTAATATCTTTCTCAATTTAGCTGTTAAATAGGGTTCTGAGATTTCGCTGTCAAAACCTTTTATTTCCAAAAGTACATCCTCAACTTCGTGTAACTTTGATAAAATCGTATAATAGTGGACTATAAGTTTGATACTTTCTTGAGGCCCATGTTCTCGAGCTACAACAGGTTGAAAAACATGAAATAAATTTGTAGAGTTAAAATTAGCTAAAAGATTATAATTAACAAGTTTGTAACTGTTTTCATAACCTAAAAATGCTGAAGCAATTTTCAGATTTAATAATACTCTTTTTTGGAGGCATCTCTCAATTTTAGCGTTATATATAGAAGTATTTTATATTTAATTGAACTTTTTTAATTAGAAATATGAAAAACCCTATAGTATAATGACAGAAATCTTGAGATATATGCCACTGACAGCGAAAGAGCCAAACACGTATCATGTACATCCGAAATACAAACTATATGCTGAAAATACTTTAGGTTATATTATCAACATAGCAACTAAAAAATCTATAGGTATACTAACACCGGCCGGTATGATAATTTCAGTAAAGGGTGATAATGCAGAAAAAAATAAAATGTTTATACTTTGTTGGCGTTATTCCAGATTGTCAACTTGGATAGAGAGCAAATGGCGCAGTTGCAGATGATAACATTGAAAATTTAGGCTTACAAGATAATATTAACCCCACCCAATATTTAATCTATACGAGGCAAATGATAAGGGAATTATTAGATACATAAGAACTAAAATGTTCTTGGAAATTTAGATAAAGATGGATATTTACGTATGAATGTTAGAGGAACTAAATCAGACTTTATTGGTTAATATAATCATCGTTTTGCTTCCGAAAGATTTAACTAAAAATACCTAATAGTTTAATTATCAACCACAATAATAAAATTCAAACAGATATTCGCATTGAAAATTTAAATGTGGTTACGCTAAAAGAAAACACGAGATGTGTAGCTGGCTCTGATGGATCTAATTTTAAAAATTCAACTAGATCAATTGTTTCAGTAGATATTGAAACCAGATAAAATGAAATTTAAATCAATAGCATCTGCGGCAAAGTATCATAAAATTAATATGCTGAACAAAATCGGTAACGTCGATGGTGACATTTGATACACTTAGTTCTAAATACGATAACTAATATATGTTCCAGATCATTTCAAGAAAGACAATTGTGATTAAATTCCATGATATTGCGATTTAATCGTAATTTCATTATCTTATTCGTATCAAGTTTTGTTATATCTACTGCTATTAACAAATATGTATCAGATTTGCATAATAATATCAAATCAACAAAAGAAACCGTATTCCCAGCAAACAGTTTAAAAACTGCTTTAGCTAATTCTTTCTTGTTTAGTATATTAACTCGCCAATGATATTTTATTTCTCAGAACATATTATATATTAAATAGATAAAAGATTATTATAATAATGAGCTTAACTGAGAGAATGACTTGACTCAGCTATATTTGAAAGATTTTGTTTCAGTTACTAGTTTTACATTAAAAGGTATGATTAAAGACAGATTTGTTGGGTATACTGAAAATGATAGTTTGCGTAACTATGACGATGACGAAGACGAAGTCGTTGTTAGTAATAAAATTTTAAGAAATCAGCAACTTGGCGATATAATAGTAAGTAGCATATTCTATTGCGTGTCGGCTCGTTCTAAGTAACACAAAGAAAGAGTGAAGACAACAAGCTTTATAAATGTTAACAAAAAAAATTATTTTCCTAGAAAACGTGAAAAAATGTAAATGTGTTAAACAAGACTTACGGTTTGCAGAAACGATCCAAATTGTTCGTTCTAATGATAAACATAAGTCCTGTAAAAAAATGTTCTAAACACAGTCTGAAATTCAGTTTCTGTCAAAAATGGCGGATGACTTTAGACGAAGGATAACAGACAAATCCATAATTTACACAGTAAAGCACAGTTTGTATTGTTCCGTTCCAATTTGGAATATTTTTGGAAAATGTCATTGTCAAAACCATGAATGCTTTCTCCAGGAGAACAATTATTTAGAAAACGAAGTAAAAGTTGCTCTTCTAACAAGGCATGTTGTTCTACGTAGACCTACGAACAGAATACTTCTTCTAGTACAACAATACCTTTTTTAAGGTAATATATATTGCATAACTCTAAGATGTTACAATAAACTCCGACTCTGACTGTGAATGACTCTATGACTGTCAACTCATTGTCTTACAAAAAGCCTAAACATATAAAGGAAGGTAAGACGTCGTTTTAATTACAGGCGCATGGAGGACACGTGCAATTTTAAAATATCTGGACATTATGAAAGCCTATCAAAGTATCAGCCAATCATTGTCCTAGCTATTCCTGAATGTTTACTTGTATTGAATTTGACATCATACACAGCACGTGCTCACAAGAATCGCATTTACGACTCAAGTAAACGCGATGTTTTTTTAACAACATATTAGACTGATATTAATATAACCATTAATAATTTTATTTAATGAAATAAAATATAACAAAAAGATTACACAGAATTGATTCCTTAACATACACACACTTCAAGTACAGAGTCGTAACAATTGCCAAAAATATTAAATTTAATTTTAGTGTTGCCGAGCATAAAATATTTCACCAACTTATAAAGCCCTTTCTAAACATTAAAGTAACGGTACAACAAAGAAATATAAAACCGATTTTATTTTTTGTTAAAATATTTAATTCGATGCCAGTTGATGATGCGAGAACATTGCATTTAATTTCTTTATGTAAGCCAGTACTATGTATGTCAGAACTAATAAAATATGATCAAATTTATAACATCATTCGTTTGCAGTCGATGATGTCGACTGAGTTTGAACCCAAGTATTAAATTTATTGCTATCCCCGCTCCATTTATCGAAACGTTTGTTGCCGCGCGTTTCAATAACTTTTTTCATTGTAAATACATCTTGTTCTGTTTTCTGAAGTTCTTGTTCGTTAAAACTGCCAGTTAGAGGCTCACCTAACAAATCTGTCAAAGAGCACGTAACTGGTATTATTAAACATACTTTATCAACAACAAATACTTCTTCGCTCCAGTAATGAATATAACCTTTTCCAATGATTTTTCTGTCAAACAAATTCTGACTTTATCATCAGCTCTAAATTTGTGACTGCGGTATATATTTTCCGTCCTTAATATTGGAATTGCAATCGCGCCGTTTGGCGGCATTTTCGTTTTATTAGAAAGGTTTGGTGTTTCGTGTTTTTGTATTCGTCAATAACTTTCTGTAAGTTGTCATTAAGTTTATTCGTGTTCATAGCTGTCAAACACTTATGATTTGTTTTCACTGCGCATGCAATTGAATTACTTGTCAATGATACTTTTTCCTCATTTCCAGTAACGTATTTTTAATGTTATTTTGTTCCAAAAACAGTTCGAACGTTTAATTAAAAAAAAATTCTGCTCCATGATCAGGCCAGGTTCTGTTCGGTTTTCTTTCAATAATTGTTACTATTTCCTTTAGCGCATCGGTCATCGAGGTTCATGTTTTATCTGAAACTGGAACACTAAATGCGTAAATGCGAGATATATAAAAACATTGACAACATTAAAAGATATCTCTTACTATCGTTAAATTGAGTTAGATCTGTCATATCAACTACGTATATTGCCGAAATAGCACCAACGGCATTTGCGACAACTTTATGTCATATAATTTTTTTAGGTTTGTGCAGTTCGATTGCCAATCATCATGCAAGTCTTTAAGTAGACTATGTTTATATTTTGCTCGAATCAAACCCTGGACCATCTTTCGGTAAACAAGTTCTCGCATATTTACGGGTTTCATTTCACAAAGCTCGCCTAATATTACTTTGTCGCAGCTATGTTTTGTTTTGCCACTAGGAAGTTCAATATCTCTGTTGCAGATATCATGACGCACTGATCAACCTAATTGTAAAGCTTTTGTACTGGATTATCATTTTCGTCAAGATGGTTGTCAAGAGGATTATACGGTCCAGTGTTACCTGGCAATGTCCAACAGCATTTCGGTTTCGGCAGTTTGCAAACTTATTTATGTATATTTATACCAGTTCCAATTATTTCTCTGTTCTTGCATTTCTGGCAATATGTAACAATTTTTTTTTGTTTGAGACATAAATCTCTATCGGTATCACAGTCGCATGTCATTATTTATTTATAACTAACAAAGTTGTCACAAATTTACTTGATTTTTTGGTCAAATTCTAACGAGCTTGCCTGCTTTTGTTTGAGATTCAAACCAGAAGGGACTTTCAGTAAAAAAATTATCATTTTTTAGTATTTTCACAAAAAAATTAAGCAAGATCGTGCAAAATCAAGCAATAAGCAACCAAAACAAATCATAATTTTGTATAAAAATGCTTTAAAATGAGAAAATGTATACAGAAAAGTGTTGGGTGTTTGACCCTAAAAAATAAGAAATATTACTTATTTTTTAAAAACATTTTCCCAAATTACATAACTATAGTTATGGTCGTTTACTAAAACAATCTCCCTCACATTGTCAGGATGCTATCCTGCTCCGGACAACCTTGCTGTTGGCAAAAGCACACTTTTTCTTTTTCCACAGATTGCACAAATACTTTTCAGTATTATTCTTTTATTCTTTGTTTTTCTATTTTCTCATCTCCATTTTCTATTTCGGTTTTACACTAAAGATAATATTTTGACGTTGTTATATTTGTGATTGGGACAAACTTGCAACCTCATCATTAGTGTAAGAGGGTTGTTTGTCAAATTGCAAAATGAACTTTAAAAAAATCTGGATTTTTTTAGTCATCTGTTTAATGAACCTTATGCAATAATAGCTTCAAGCGGAAGTTCCAACTGGCTGAATCTGATTAGACGAATATTTTTTTATTTTCTTTTTACTCATATACATCTTTGCTGCGTCATTTGGTACAATTCCGAAAGAGTCGAACTAGTTGCTATCAAAAACAACTACCCAAGGTGTACCATTAAAATCTTGAATACTTATAACCCATGAACCAGTAAAAGCTAGCGTCATAAGCTTATCTTTTGAATAAACTCCGTGGAATTTTTTTTTTGTTGATTTTTTTAAGTTTATCAAGTATATTAAAATTACTTAACGTGGGCGACATTATCTCCTTGTTAAAGGCAGCATTAGTCCTCGTCCTCACCCTAATATACCCGGCAATAGACTTGCCTCTAATCTTCTTAGTTTTTAAGTTTATCAAGTATATTAAAATTACTTAACGTGGGCGACATTATCTCCTTGTTAAAGGCAGCATTAGTCCTCGTCCTCATCCTAATATACCCGGCAATAGACTTGCCTCTAATCTTCTTAGTAATGGGGCTATTGGAGGAAATCCACCCTGTCGATGATGTGTCTTTTTTGTCCTTGTCATTTTTCGCCCGTTTTTCTTTTAGGAATTATATTTAATCTTCAGACAAACAAATTGATATCGATCTATATACGAAATGTTTTGATACATCCGCCGCAGACAATATCATTAACTTTAACTGCTTTTTCTGATGCACCATATACTTCTCCAGACGCTGCTTCTAGCCCTAATGTACTAAGTACTGGCCAAATTGTAGGTAGTAATGTTTTGGCTAATACATATAGTGGTGGACCAAGGAAACCACCTTGTTTTGCCATCGCGGTTTTTTTTGCGCAGCACTTTAATTTAAAACAAAAGGATTTTTGCGATCGTATTTATTTACTTGAGTTTTGGTTAACAATAATTTATTTTAAAAGTACCCAAAGTGTTAGGGCTGACCTTCACTGAAACCTGACTAGGTTTTGCAACAGCAGATGCTAATTTTCTAACTTGGCCATTAGTTAAATGTATTTCTTGTACTTTATATTTTGTTATTATATAACAATTGCAGATTAAACTTAATGTGTAAATCACTCTAAATTTGTACTAACATTTTATCTCCGAGAGACTCAGTTGTAACAAATCTATCGCTTGCCACTAACGCATATACATAAAACGGTGCAGCTGGAAATGCTCCTAATGTCCAAATAATTTTATTATCAGCTGTGTTGTTTACAGCTCGTTCACTATGCTTACTAGCAATTAAATGAAATAGCGAATAAAGTGTACGAAATTCCTCTAATAGTATCTGAGATCCCTCTTTAGCAACTTGATAATTTTGACCTGCGTCGAGTAGGTACATGTAATGTCTAGTAATGTTTTCATTCTCATCATCTGCAAAATTACATTAAATCGCTCGCTCTTGATATTGCTTTCAATTTAGTCTAGCATATATACATTTAACATTAGCGTTATCAATTGCTCCATTATTTTGATCCAGATGTCCACGTTGAGCTTGTCTCTGAAATACAACAAATACTTGACGCGGTAGTTGTTCACTGGATATTGTGACTCGCCATGACTAGTCGGCGATATTTGGAACTACTGTTTTATATTAATGAAATAATTCTATTTGTGTCTTTTTGCTTGTTAGTTGGTTGAATTTTTACGGCGCATCAACACAAAGAGGCCATTTAGCGCCATACAAAAGTTTATATCCTTCATTATATACAAATGGTAAAAAGGTTCTGTATCAGCCAGCGATACGAAACCAAATAGATAAAGAAAAAACGATACAAATTGTAACGGTGATAAAAAAAATAAAGTTTCCCGATCAACAGGGATTGCAAATAATGTATGATAACGAAAACATTAACTGTGAATGGTTCATTGCAAGATATGCATTCTGGTGGGTCTTCTCCTTTCAGTTTGTAGGAGTGGGTAAATGAGTATGGCCAATTCGAATTCTAGCAATGACTACCTCCTCCCTACGGTCGCCTCTGAAGGAAGGAGTCCATTCTCCTAGGATTGTCCTGATGGTATGAAGTTTATTAATCATTTCTGACGTAAACAGTCTTTGATACAACATTTAAAATCAGTATATGATGTTTTAAGTTCAGACAATTCTAATGATATGGCCATTTTTGCAGCGCCGTCTGCTTTATCGTTACCTTTAATTCCAACATGGCTGGATAACCGACAGTATACTATATTAAGCGAGATACTCATGCCAGTATGCTTAACGAGAACATTAGCCAATAATGGATTCTCCAGTTTTCTATTATGTAGTGACTGAAGTACTGATAGTGAGTCAGAGAATATTATGCTATTTGAAATACGCTTACTTGCAATGTATTGGAAAGCAAGGTCTATTGCTCTAATTTCGGCTGAAAAAAAATTGACGTACCATTTGGCAAGCGAACTGTGGTTGTCTTTTTCATTTATGAAGGCTGCATCAGCCTTTTCCTCATCTTTTGATCCATCGGCATATATTTTTTTTATAATTTTCAAATTGTGAGAGGAGTTCATGGTAAGAGTTGTGTAAAATGGAAGGGTTTGTCTCCGATTTTTTTCCATCGTGTAACGTGAAAAGTACCCTTGGTTGCTGCAGTAGCCATGGGGGTGTTTCAGAGATGTTTGCTTTTAGAATGCTTGACAGACCAATTTGGGTACTTTCGAGAAATTATGATATTCTAATGCCAAATGTAGGCATGACAATTGGTTTATTGTCATATAAGGTTTTATATTTTGGTTCAAAAACTGCCGAAAAAGCTGGGTTCAGAGGGCTGGATCTTAATTTGATAGCATATTGTGCGGAGAGCATTTATCAACGTTGTGATAAGGGTGGTTCATCCGCTTCAACGAGTAGGCTATCACACGGGGATGTTTTAAATGCTCCCAGGGCAAGTCTTATTCCCTGATGATGGATTGGGTCAAGCATCTTCAAATAGGATTTCATTGCTGAAACATAGACAACGCAACCATAGTCTAATTTAGAGCGGATAAACGTTCTGTATAAATTGAGTATAACTCTCCTATCAGCACCCCAGTCAGTGTGCGCTATTACTTTAAGTAAATTAAGAGATTTCAAACATTTGGCTTTCAAATGTTTCAGGTGTGGAATAAAAGTCAGTTTTCTATCGAAGATAATGCCTAAAAATTTTGTTTCCTCAACAACTGAAATAGGTGGTCTATCCAGCGTGAGATTAGGTCCATCGTGATGTCTTCGTAACTGACAGAAATGCATACTGACTATTTTTGATTTCGAAAATTTGAAGCCATTAGTATTGGCCCAATTTTGAATTTTTGTTTATATTTTGCTGTAATTGTCTTTCAATTGTATGCATGTGTTTGGATCGGTAACATATTAAAAACTCGTCAACATATGGTGATCAATCCACAACTGGCATCATGCACTTGGTCATGCTATTAATTTTTATGTTGAAAAGCGTCACCGATAAAATACTGCCCAGGGTTTCAACCGTCTCTTGAACGTGTATATCAGAGAGGGTGGAGCCCACTCGTACCTTGAATTCCCTGTCTGAGAGGAAGTTCGATATGAATGGGGGTAGTCGGCCTTTAAGACCAAGATCGAGCAGGTCACTTAGTATTCCGTACTTTCATGTTGTGTCATAGGCCTTTTCCAAATCAAAGAAAACAGCTACTAAATGTTCCCTCTTATGAAAGCATCGCGAATAAATGTTTCGAGTCTAACCAAATGATCGCTGGTACTACGACCATGACGAAAGCCACTTTGGAAAGGAGAAATTAAATTGTTGTTTTCCAGATACCATACAAGCCGAGAATTGATCATTTGTTCCATTGTATTACATACACAGATAGTTAATGATATAGGTCTGTAGTTGGTAGGATCTGTGTTACCTTTGCCTGGTTTGGGAATTGGTATTATTATTGCTTCTTTCCAAATTTTTGGTACATTACAAGTGATCCATAAATCATTGAAGATTTCCAGAAGAACTGTCAAGGATGGTTCTGGACGGTGTTTTAAAATGTGGCATTGTATATCGTCAGGCCCAGCGGATGTATCATTGGCCTTATTCGAGGATTCCTTAATTTCCGACAATGAAAACGGTTGGTTATTATTCTCTAAGTTATTCGATGCGAGTTTCATATTGATAAAATAATTTTATTTGTCATTTTTCAGCATATCATTTAATTCCGTCATTTTAGTAATTGACCGAGTTATTTGTGGTACCCACAGCGCAAGTTTTGTTCATGAAAAATTGTACATCAACCGCACCAGATCGAAATAAACAAACATTTTATTCTGATCGGCCTAAAATAAGCGCATTCATAACTCAATCAAATTCCTTATTATAGTCCCTGCAAAACCCAAGTATTGTGCATAATGGCAGCATCATTGTAATTTGAAGTGATTCTACTGAAAGTGCTCTTATTTTAGCATAACCTTCTTTGTAATGTATATTTCTTACCCTAATTGCGTTATTAACTATAATTAACATTGCGAAACCATCAACACCTGCTCCTGGAGGAGTTATTCCAAGATTATTCCAAGCTAAAGTAAGTGAGACTTGTAGCGTTTGCATAAGCAGCTGCAGCTGGTGCGGCTATGCCAAGCAAAGCAGCAATAGCAAAAAGAAAATCTCTCACATTTGCAGCACTTTCAGCAGCATCAGCCCCGGCAGCTAGAGCAGCTGCTTCTGATAACATTGCAACTGATGCAACAATACTTCACCAGCATTTTCAGTACTTTGAAACCACATCATATTAGTTGTAGTTAATTTGAAGTAATCATCAGAAAACAAATAGTAAGTTGTTTGAGAATCTTACCCATGCTGTTCTTCCTCACTCAGTTGTCCTTCGCTGAATAAGAGCCAGGTACAATCAACAATTTTTCAATATTCAGTTAACATCAGTTATATTGACTGGCAATTCGCCGTCACACATAACATGTTCTTCATAACTAGAAGTAAATGCATCGTATTTAAACCCTATAAATTATGCAATGCTTGTTTTTGAAACTAAACTAACTCTCATAGATTCTAATGTCGTTCTAACGCACAATGTATTATTATTTGGTGCTAGCTCAAAATTGTCCGTTACTCATTTATTTTTTGTTATAAGTTATTTTACTGTTTAATTTAGATCAGTAATGTTGTAGGCTCCTTACGAAGTATTAATTGTTGTCCTTTTAAATATTGGAGAACGTTGATCATTAGAAGTAAATCCAAATTCATCGTTTAGTCCAAGTTTTAACATTACCCATAGAATACCAACAAATGCAAGAAATTAATCCAATTTTGTATTCTTTTCCACGATCTAAATTTATTGGCGGATTATACATAACTGAAAAATTTGCGCTATCGTTATCATATGGTCTAGAGTCCAGTAATAATGTTGTTGACATTTACTATTATATTTTTATAAAATTAAGTCGCCACATTTAAGCTGCGGTGTTAAGTTTTATATTAGTCAGATGTTAATAAGTTTTTCGATCTGAAATTATCAAGTATGTCAATACTTTCAATGTTGATTTCTGGGCCAACGTTTCCAACTTCCTTATGCCAATTATTTCAGAAACTGATGCGAATATTCTGACCCTAATTCAAGTTTTTTTCTTTAAATTTTGCTACACGAGCTTTATAGATTACTCGAAAGAATTTCCTTTTAAAACTCCAACCCGTTCCAAAAGGTCTTGTTTTACTAGCTTTTGCTGTCTTTCCAAATACTAAAGCAATAACACCATATCTCATTTTGTCATAAAATGAAAGTATATAGTTTGCTTTTGTAACCTTGTCCAACTCTGTTTTAGCAAAAACTCCATCTTTCATTACTGCATTTATTTTATTAATTAATGCGTCTTATTCTGCATCGTCAGTTTGCTTATATTATCAAGATATTTTATGCTTTCTTTAAACATTCATTATACTCATCCTTTGTTATCTCATAATATGCCTGGCTTCTATACCATCGATTTTGATCTTCTATTTCCATAAACTTTACAGCCAACGCGCTAACTCTTTTTTACTCCTAATATCTTTTATTTCCTCTGATAACTTTTTTTATAATATTTTTAACTTCTTGTGTTGTTAATTCTGTTAATCATCGTTCCAGTTTCGGCGGATAATATATTAGCATATCTAGTGCAGCTTGTCTTGCAACAACAGGATAAGCTATATTTACTACAAGTGCCTCAGTGAATCTTCTTTTCTACTTCTCTCTTCTTATCCTTTGACTAATCCAATCAGACCTTTTTCTTGTAAGTTGTTAAGTTCGTCTGAGAGTTGCTTACAATTTTGTTGTTTTCCAAGCAAAGCCTCAGTAACCATCTGAAGCACTATGGCTGCTGTTTTTGCAGCACCAACTTGACCACGTCGTGCTTGCTATACCAGCTTTTGAGCGAGGTAAATATAATTATATTTCTTATTTCAAAACAGTGAAAAATACTATCTGATTTTATTCATTTCCTCGTGCTTCAGCGGACTGTCATCAAATACAACTATTTTATATTCGGACAAATCAAGTTGATTTCTGCAACAATTTCTTCTCGTTGTCTGAAAATAAGAAAATTCTTCGCCAGCCTCAAAATCGTCACGAAATTTGTCATTATAATTGTTAAGTAGCTCGTACTTATCTTATCTTGTTGTGGATTAATTGTGTAAATATAAACGCGATCGTTGTTAAAAATATCTACGAAAAGTAAATTCATAAGCAAATTTGCTTTTTCATGATCCAGTACCAACGAAAAGATAATGACAATCTTGAAGTTAATTGTTATGTTTACGTTTAGCCAAACGCTCTGTATCAAAGTTTAATATCGACGATTTTGCCATTATTGTTATACAATTTTATGGTATATCATTTTGTCATTAATAAATAAAGAACGAGAGTTTATACTGAAAATTTGGAACAACCGTATTAGATTCATTGTCTGCTCAGCGAGGTGATTTATCTAAGTATACAAGTTTTGATCAGCTTAAAAGTGAAATTAATAATTTAATAAATATCATAAGTGTGGATCGAAATGAAGTTGTTTTGTTTTTTTTTTAGATAAAGAAGGACGATTAAAAACGAGTACTGTCAGATGTACTTATACGTATTCCCAAAGTGTGTGCTAATAATATAGTTACTTTTCTTGATCAAGGTATACTACAAGATTTGGGCCCGTCTGTTAACTATTATGTTAAGAAAACTTGCAATGTATTTACTGGCGACATTATTATTTCAGTAAAAAAATTACATACCTTGGAAACCCAGTCACAGAATCAGATGCAGCAACAAAAAATACGTCTTCGATCAAAAATCTAACTACATATTAGTGAGCGGTGGTATCATGCGTTTATTTCTCAATCCGAACAACACCGCTCCGGTGGCCCAGTGGTTAGAGCGTCCGCCTCGGATGCGGGAAGTCGTGGGTTGGATCCCCGGTAGAGTCATACCAAAGACTTACAAAAATGGTACTGACAGCTACCTTGCTTGGCGCTCAGCATTAAGAGGTTAGTGTTAGGACTGGATGGCCTGGTGTCAGAATAATGTGACTGGATGGAAATTCATGCCACATGTCTGCGGCATGATGCCCCAGTGCTAGACATCAATATAAACTACCACACTGCAGACATCGTAGCGATATGACTGTAAGAGTGTTAAAGCTACGTTAAAAAAAAATCATAATCACACTCACACTCAATCTGAACAATAACGGTATTAGTAATCTCAGATCACCAGAAACGGATTTCGACACTGCAACTAAATCATACGTCGACGATAAGGAAATACCAATAACAACTCCGTTAACAACAATTAATGATGGAACTGCATCATTTAGAACTGATTATAATAATCACATACAAACGTTCTTAAATTTTCCTAGAAATTTAAATAGAAAAATGTATTTGTTGGAACTCCAAGAACTGTTGATATTAAACTCGCTGACTTTAACACGAAACTCAACGATATGATTAGTGGAATTCCTAGTATCATTGAAGAGAGTAATCTTATTATGATCATCAATGTGATGTATACCGTATAATCAGGAAACGGATATTGTCGCAGTAATATGACATACTTAAACACACCGCACAGGTCATTGGTGTGTACAGGCTGTCCGTGTTTAGCAGTGCAATGTTTGGTATATTTATAACATTTCAATGGCATCAATCGACTGATAATTTTTCTGAAACTGTGTTTATAGAGTTAAATAAAGATGCCGAATAAACGTTCTTGCTGATAGCAGATAACAAAAATTTACCACAGCGACTTTTTGATGGTGTATTCAATTTGTAACTGAAACTCCCAAATTAGTTACTTATATGAAACAATAAACTAATATTATATAATAAAAATTAGTCATTTTTTCATATTTCAGAAAACAATCCAAAATATGACGTTGACTCTAATGCAATATTACTGATATTATCAATAAAAAATCGTTGGTGCGTAAAAAAATGTTACAAATACTATACAAAAATGCTTCGAGCAATATTATATCTACCGTTGCTTTTGATTATAATTTCAAGCGGAGCATCAATTATCCCGTTTTTGTTAATAATATCTGGCGTTGGTGTTACTCTTATATCAGTGTGTAAAAAAGTTCAACCAAGACTCGCGACTAAAAATATGCTTGCAAAACAGCAAGTATTACTTATCAAAATTACTTGATCAAATACTATCTTAATTGCGGGGTATAAAATATATGGACGATTTAATACGCGAGTTCCGTATTATTGATAGTATTTTAACATATATTCTGTCAATGAGTCAGCAAATATGAAAAAGATTATAATAAAAAGTAGATGTTTAATTTTGTGCAGCTTTAGAAATATCGTTATCAAATAATATATCGACCATATTATCAATACATGTCATCGCATCATCTGCCCAACCCGCTATTCATTCATAATTTTCAGTCGCATATAACCATACCGATCCATAATCTGGTGGTATATGTTAGTCAACTTTTTATTGTAATCGATTATTTTAGGTTTTATACTAGTATAACCTTACGCTTATTTGATAGAATCAAATATCTTACAAAATCTATTTGTATGATCAAATACAACATGTCGTATTGAGGTATTGTATATTATATATAATATTTGATCGGTTTAAGACATTATTTTGAAATAATAAGTTTAACTAATAAGTATAAGAAAATGACACAGTAGTAGCAAAGGTGGATTTAATCCTAGCTAAGAGACACATCTGCCCTGATAAAACTTTTTTTTTGTCAGAAAACGTGTTTAAAAAAAACAACTTATCATGTGAAAGTTATCATTTTGAGTTAAAACGGCTGCTGACAAAAATGTTAACGTACAACGTTTTGGGGGTAGGGGTGTCTGTCAAATATGATCATCAACCTGTAATACTACTGTATCTTTCAAACCCCCTGTGTAAAAGACCTATTAGCTCTGTTCATATGAGGATGCTAAATTAACAACACATAATAATTTAAGTTTTTTTATCTTTTGGAAGTATTATCTCTTAGACATGCATGATATTCGTTGCGACAGGAATTGTAACAGTTATCATTCTCGACTTGATTGTCATTTATGGAACTTTGGTTCACCTCGTGTTCAAGCTGTAATTTTTATTGGACATAATTAATTTTGGAAAACAATAATAGCTTTGCTTTCAGCATTTTAACTTTCAGATTTTATTGTAAAAGAACAGTTTTTGTTTACATTTTTCATGTGTTGACTCTCATATATTGAATAAAGTGCAAGCGATGAATTAATTTACACGTGTATTTACGTTCATCTGAACTTGAATAATAGATTATCCGGGATATAATATATCATAGAATGAATTATTGTAATCAAAAGACGAGGCGCTTTCCGGTCTGTTTTTCCTGTCCTGTGAACTGAAAACAATAAATGTATACTTCGTCTTAAATACTGTATCAAAATCATTTTAATTTGACATTATAATCATCAGTTATTGATTGTACAAACAGCACATGTGCTGTAGATATTGCAAAATCGTTTATGACAGAGTTAAGTCTAGGATTTTCAGTAAGAAAAATGGCAAGGTCAAAGCTCTGAAGTATATCGATTACCGAATGAAGTACTAACTAGGAAGAACTGAAGAAATACGGACAAAGGAATTACATGTATACCACATAATGTGAAGTGTGATGATTTCTAATCACATTGATAAGACGCACGAGGAAAAAATGGGAATACAAAACAATGAGGAAATTTGAAATTGACACATTTTTCAATGTTATAAGAATTGAGAAGGGTTCATTTCTTGAATGTCTCTAACAGGAGGGGACTCGATTATTGGATATGACGAATATTCCGAGGATGTACCATCAACAACATGTGTCATAGTTGCAATGAAAGTACAATATCCAGACTCCATAGAGAAAACATTTTCAATTAACGGTGCTGGTACACGGATATAATATAAGAGCAAGGGCGAAAACACTAATATTACCACAAGGAGAGATAAGCATCAAAAATATTATGGTTACCGTGAAAGAACCGAACCCAATCCTGAAAAAAAAATCAATATGCAAACTGGAGATTTATATCGAAATGACATTACTTTAGAGATACCCTTAGAAATAGAAAAGACGAGACTTAAGAAATTCAAAATTCCAGTTATATCTGCTAGATTGGATAAGATCCCTGAAACATCCATATACAATGGGAATATGGTTTTTGAAATAGAGAAAACAAAGCTAAAAGAAGTTTAGAAAGCGTTTTACTTATTTGGCTTTTTGGTAAAATCGTGGTACAATGGCTGTATATATTGTAGTAATAGATGCGGACTAACCGGTCACACTCCCCATATGTTAAGGAAATTTAAAAAAAACTTTAGAAAAACGGCCTATTCATCAAGAACAACAACGGACTACAAAGCAAAAAAGTCAACAACAGAAGTTAAAACAACTACAACTCCCCAAACCAAAGATTGTCAACCAGAATCAAGTACAGCAACATCCAAAACAACAGTCACAGAGCATCCATAATTCCCCACCAAAACAAAATAAAGCACAAACAACCTTTACAGTGACAGTAGAACAAAAGAAAAATCCCATATTGCATTTAGACTGATGCGAAAATAGAAATGGTATTGACTTCGGCATCCAAAGGTTAACAAATAGCAGAAACAACACTAGGGACAAATACAAAAACTGAACGAAAAGTAGAAAAGCCAAAAGGAGAAAAAAGAAAAAAAAAAGGTTAAAGAGCAAGAAAAGGAGATGCAAATAGAGGAACAACGTAGAATAGAGAAAACTTACTTCAGATTGACGGAACAATATATGACGAGTGGCAAATGGAACAACTGAAACAAACTGAATATTACTTTCAAGATTAATAAAAAAAAAATTGTACCTTATACAACAAATGCAGTATAGCATAATCATCTTCATGTAGTGCAAGAGGGCCTCCCTAACTGGTCTGAAAAGAGAAAACGGAGAAAGTCATCTACAAAAAGTTCGGCTCTACATCGCAGCCAGTATAATTGGTGGAGGAAGAACCACCGGCCCTCGAGAAGCTACTGGCATGCATTTTTCACATGCCCACGTTAACCGAGCCCGAGATTCCAACTCGCGAGGACAGGTAAGATGGCAGAGATGCGTAACGATGAGCATTTTAGACCACTCGTTGCCCCATTTACCCAATGTTAAAGCGGTTTAACTACCGAGCCAAATTCGTTTTTTTTTATATGAACGCGTGAATTATTTCACGTTTTTATTTCTTATAAGGGGAAGATAACGGGATGAAAAATCCATAAATTTGTAGGTAAAGTGATATTGAAGACGTTCATCATATTTGTATCAAGTTTGAATGGCGGAAGGTGTTAGGGCTGAAAGACTCTTTGCTATCGTATCAGAAATTATTTGAACTGTTTTAGAACACTAAGAAGCACGAGACTGCAATAATACCCGTTAATTATTACCCACTAATTACATCATCCAAACAGACGTCATCTTAAAGAGTCCCTAGTGGCTTAGTGGTCGAAAGCGCTATCCGTTGCGGATCACTGCCATCTGACGTTTTGCGTGGGTTCGAATCTCGGATTCGGCCAATGTGGCTATGTGATAAAAGTTGTAAGTAGCTTCTCGTGGGTAGGTGATTCTTAACTTGGCTTTGTCCGGTTCTATCTCCACTATTAATACTGGCTGCTATAACTAGTATATCGTGTGTTGAAAACTGTCAAACCATACAACAGCCGCAACATTGTTATCTTCAGGAACGCAGTTGTTTGCCTGAATCACGAAGGAGTCTGCAGTTTTATCAATAAAGCACAACGAAATTTCTGACATGAAATCAGGTTGTCAAAAATTTCGTCGTCCATTATTGAAACTGTAGACTCCTGTGCCTGAATCGTCACGGCTGATTGCCATGTCACATTAGCCGTCTTCTGTGACGCTTCTAGAGTGTCGACTGGCGTATGTTGTCATGCAACAATCCTTGTTCAGAAAGTGAAATTTTTTTATTTTCTCCACATGTGACGATATTACTCTGCTTACTTGCGAAAGGCATGCATTATTTAACGTGATTACATCATATAATCGTTCACAAAATATAAAAGTCTGCATACATCGGTGTACCTTTTATAATCTAACCAGTATTGCTTGCGGATGTGGTTACCGTCGGTTGATGGGTTTTTTTGGTGGCATGTACATTGTATTTCCCGAGCATATCCTGTGTGGTGACTTGTAAATCCACGTGGAATAAGCACAATTCTGTCGTGTAGAAATTTTCTAATTCGTGCTCGATAATGGTTGTTGCTAGTTAATATTCAAATATTACCAGTTAATAATTTTGTTTAAAAATACGTGAATGCTTATATTTAAATATAAATATTGATCGTTAAAAACTAAACAATTTCGAAAGATGAACGTTTCGTTATTGAACAAATAAAATTTTCATGCAAAATTTAATATGCAATGTGAAAAAATTTAGAGAGCAAGTTGTCAAGTGAATGGTATTTAAAACAGATGATAGATTGGGTCTGTGCATGTTTAATCATGGTTACTTACGGCAGGCACGTTGCATACGTCTTAATGAAACCTTGGTATCACCACCTTACTGTTGGAGACTTTCGTAACTAATCCAACTTTTCCACCTTGTTCCAGATGCAAGGCTAAATCCGAAAAAGGTGTAACCATTTCACTCATCGATCAGTACTTGAGAAGAGGCTTTCAAATGATTACACTACTTGGCCTTTACTTGTTATAAAGATTGGTAGGGAGGGCCAAGTCTCGACAGGTTCACACGCAAAGCCCCATGAGTTCTTAATTTCCTCGCTTACTTTCTCTTTCTTCATGTATCCCACTTGATACTACCGTTGCCACTATTGTTTACCCTTTTAATTTTCTTTTCGCCTCTCAGAGGATTTTTTTTATAGGGCGGCGGCTCGATAGGTCAATCGGAAGGTATCTTGAAGAGTATACCACCAATGTATTTTGGCATTTGAAGATGTCCCCATTGTTAGACTCCGTCGCGGGTGGGTGAATATGGATGATGAATATAAAGCTAGACGGTCGCAGACAAGAATAAAATCATCTAAAACGTTTAAAATCTAAACTAACTGATATTTAATATTGTTGGTGGATAATAAATCCTTAAACTCTTTTTTTTAAAAGAAAACCTTTCGTATTACCTTTTGTATGGCGGTAGATGGGCGAATTATACTGATGCCCCTTTAAAAATATAGTAAATCTATTAAAAATGAATATAAAGACAACAAAGAATGGAAGAAGCAACACTTGCCTAAATTTAACACCATTAATCAAGTTTTTAATCTCAACATTTTACATGTTATCTTTTATTGATTTGTATCACACTTATTTCCTTGACTGAAAAAGATTGTAACTTAATGTAATAGACTCGTTCATAGTAATTGTATGTAAAGCATTAAGTTGTACAAAAAAAACTTTAGATGTTGAAAGTTATAATATTTAAAAAAAAATATTTATTATAGATTTTCCCTTGAAGACATTATCTTAATACGTGTAATCGATTTAACATTTTTCAGTCCTTAGAATGACGTAAATGACCACATACGCAACCAAATCATGAGAAATTCACCCACATAATAGCTATGGCCGATATGTTCTTTCAGGAAGGTTTTCCAGGAGAAAAACCCACATTCAATATTTGCATTTGGCTGTCCCTGTTTTCTGCAATTCATTTTTCCAACAGATGTGGTGAATTACATTGTGAATAGCCTTTTGTCTGCATATTCTTTGTTTTTCCTGCAAGAATTCGAATCGGTCATAACTTATTTAATCCATCCTACATACTAAAAGAAGACCCACCAGTGATGTCTTGCAATGAGCCATTCACTGTTAAACACTTTATGCTGGAGTATAGACTTTATTCTTGATCCCACGCGTAATCATCATAATATGCAAGAGGGAACTCTTGATACAGTTAATATTTCATATTATAGACTTTCGTAAGGAAGTAAAGATTTAGCATACATTGTGTCCTTCCAGAAAGTCGAAACAGGTGCTGTTTTATGTTTAACAACGCCAGCGTGCAGTTCGACTTCCAATAACCAAAGATACTTTTCACGCTATACGATGGAATAAAAAGAATAGACAAACTCTTACATCTTTCGCAACTATTACCATGAACTCCTCGCCCAATTTCAAAGTTGTACAAGAATACTGATGGGTCAAAAGATGAGGAAAAGGTTGCTACAGCCTTCGTTAGTTGAAAACAAAAAAGTTCGTTTGCCAAATGGACGTCATTTTTTTTTTCAGCCGAAATCAGCAATAGACCTTGCTTTGATATACATTACAAGCAAGCGTATTGTAAACAGCATCCTGTCCGATTCACTATCAGTACTAAGTCGCTACAAAATAGAAAACTGTATAATCCATTATTACCCAATATTCTCATTAAAAATACTGAGTTGAGTACCTCTCACAATATAGTTTACTGTTGGTTACCCAGCCATGGTGGAATTAAAGGTAATGATAAAGAAGGCCGCGCTGCTAAAATGATCTTATCACGAGAACCATGTGATTTTAATATACAATATGCTGATTTTGACGTTGTATCAAAGACTTTTTACGTCCGAATCGAAAGGTATGGAACGAAGTCGTAAATAACAAACTTCATGCCATCATGAGAAAGGACTCCTAAATATCCATCCGTAAGGAGGAGGTAGGCATTGCAAGAATTCGTATTGGTCATAACCCACTCGTATATACTAAAAGAAGACCCACCAGAGTGCATATCATGCAATGAACCTTTAACTGTTAAGCACTATGCTGGAATTTTTCGACCTCCAAACTACTCATGATCATTATTTTAATATGCAAGATATTATGGAGCTCTTTCATACAGTTGGCATTTCTTATAGACTTCCTTAAAGATGTAAACATTTATCATATAATTTATGGCTTTTATGTTATCACGTTGAACAGTTTTCTCTTCTATATTAACGGTTGCTAGATTTTAATTACCATTAATCTGTTTTTGTTATCATATATTACTTGAACTCCCTTTAAAAGATTGGAAGACTTAATTTATCACCGTTACCATTTTATCGTTTTATCCTTAACTGGTTTCGAATTTCTGGTCGATACGACATCTTTTACCACATTTTAAAAAAAAATAAAAGATAACCATTCGTAATGCGATAAATGGCCACAGTTTTGGTGCGCCTTAAAAAAAAATATCGACCAATCAGTCGCAAAGCTATTAAATGAGTTGAAATGCAAATGACTGCAAATTATCTGGGGATAACCGTGAATAACAATCAAGAAACGTAATAGTGTTTCTAGATTACTTCAGCTTAGTACACGATATGTTCTATTGAACGGGGTTGTTCGTCAATAATCCCTATACTTGGACAAACCGGTCCATATGCTTGGAACGCACTCAAAAACAGTCGGCAACGGTTTCCTTAATGCCACAATGCTCACGAAATGAGCTTGTTTGTTAACAAAAGAAAACGGAAAATCCGATGTACTTTATATAAATACCTTAGCTACTAGCAACTAATGAAGATAGCAACTGAGTGAAATATTCTTTAATCTCTTCCGTGTTAACCAGAACATCATGATTCTCGAAATAAGGAGGTAAATGATAAAATTAATGATTTACAGGGGCTGCGAGTGGTCTAAAGCGCTGTCCGTTGCGGATCACTGCCATCTCACCTCTGTCTGCGCGAGTTCGAGTCTAGGATTCGGCAAATGTGGATATGTGAGAAAACTTGCCGGTAGCTTCTCGTGGGTCGGTGGTTCTTTCCGGTGATTTCCCGGTTTCTTCCTCCACCAATAATACTGGCCGCCATGAATAACCTATCGTGTACTGAAAAATGGCGTTAAGCCTAACAACAACAATGATTTACATTCGAAACAACTGATAACGGTAGAAAACCATATATAATATAATCGATTAGCAAACATAACTTTACTTAAATTATTGCAGTAATATTTAAGTGAAAGGACAAATTGTTTTGCAATATAATTAACTGTCCCAGATAGTAACCAACAGGTATATTGCACGTTTGGTCGGAAACGTTTGGTATGTTGTGTAAAACGCATACTGGCCAGCAGAGTACCTTATTACTAGGGTTTGCACATTCCACTCCATTTTTCTCCTTTAGATAGAACAAAGGTAACGTATTTTGAAGGTTCTGACAAAACAGACATTTTGCATCCCCCAGTTGATCTAAATCTTCATTAACATGCACCATTTACATCCCCCGTTGATCGGGAAGCTTTATGTTACTAACTATATCTTGTATTGCTTTAAACTGTTTAATATTTATATAACTGGTCGATAAGATGTTTTTTTTTTAATAATATTGCATATAATATTTGTATGGCGCTAAATAGCTTAACAGTGCTAATAAGCCGTTAAAATACAATCGACAATTTTCCTGAATAGTTAACATACAACTTTACCATCATATGTAGTTCCAACATTGCATCCCTACTTGGGGTTACATTCATAGTTCTCTTTGATGCATTTAACCCACTCCTACATACTAAAAAGAGAAGACCCACCAGAGTGCATAGTTTGGAATGAACCATTCACCGTAAGCACTTTATACTCGAATGCTTCGACCTTCAACCTATGCGTAATCATTACTACGTTGTGCAAGACATGAGGGAGCTCTGTGATACAGTTAGCATTACCAATATTATATAGACTTCCTTAAGGAAGTAAACATTTATCATAAGTTATAGGTTTACATTTTATCACATCACCTTGAACAGTTTTGTGTTATATATGTGCGGTCGTTTGATTTTAATTACAATCATGTTTTCGTTATCATACATTTGCACTCCCAGTTGATCGGGAAACTTTATTTATTACTTACCACCGTTACCATATTTGTCGTTTTACCTTTAACTGTTTGGTTTTGACTCGCTGGTCGATACATAATTTTTTACCACTTTTAAATAAAGAATGATAAAACCTTATGTGTGGCGCTAAATAGCCTCATACTGTTGGTGCGCCGTAAAAGATATAAATCGATCAATATTGATTGCATATGAAGGTTCTTGAGAAACATCTGACACGAAAGTAGTAATATGGGGCACCCCAGCGTTAATGGAAAATCCAATCAAAAAGATGTTACTGCTTGGTTAGAAACGAGTACAGTAGAGACATATACAACATTACAAAAATTTTAGACTAGCAAGAATTTTTTGAGACAGTATATTGACCTATTACAGAAACTATTTTTTATAGGCAAGAATAAATAAATCTGTTCGAGTCAATGGAGTAGCCTTAAAACTGGTTGTTGATTTTCATGTTAATACCATTTGCCTAACATAAATTACTGACCTTGTTTTAAACCTAATCTAACCTCTAGACCTTAGACGACGACTAGCTTCAGATAACCTAGTCTCCACGTAGATCCTTCTTTTCCAAACAGATGTATCAGTGATACGACAATGGTTCATGATGATGTATATGGGTAAGTCCGAACGGAGCAGCATCGAGTAGACGATTCAACGTGTGTACGTCTGAGTCTAAAAGGACTTGTGCCCTCTTTCATATCAAACTTTTAGACTGAATTAAAGGTACGAGTAGGCTCCATTCTCTCTGATTTGCACGATCAAGAGATCGGTGTATTTCATGTGACACTTTTCAATATAAACGATAAATATCATCACCAAGGGTCAGGCTCCTGTTGTGTATATTGCTCTTTGTATGTTGATGACCTTCTAATGTTACTGATCAAAACACATGCATACAATCGAAGGACAACTTAAGTCAAATATGAAAAACACTCAAAATTTGGAAGTAAATCTTTATTTTAAACTGTAACTTGTATGACCTAACCCAAACTAATTTTTAACTAATGCAAATACCAACTATTATTTACATCTTTTCATCAAGATACATCATTTACATTTCCCGTTGATTGGGAACCAACATCTTTAACTGCTACCAACATTTACCATTTTATATTTAACTACTATGAATTTTTTACTATATCGCTGGTCGATATTGAACCTTTCTTTTTAAACATATGACCTACTGTATGCCGCTAAATAGCCTAAAAGTGCATGTGCGCCGTTAAAATTAAATTAATCAATCAAAATTTGGCCAATAGTAACAGTTTAAAATCCCCGTAATCAAAGACCGTATGTTGTTGAAGAAACGGTGGTTATGTATTTTTCTACCGAAAACTGATTTTTATTATACACCTGAAGAATTTGAAAATTAAATGCTTGATATCTCTATATTTGCTTAAAGTAGTGGCACATAATGACTGGTGTGATGATACAAAAGTCATTCTTGGTTTATATAGAACGTGTATTCTAGTAGACTGGTTTCCTTGTTTATGGTTCAGCAAGGAAATCTTATTAGAATATGATTGATGCAATTGATCACCAATGAATGAGACTCGCCCGTGTGAGTGATTGATTGATTTAATACAGTAGTTCATATGTGTAAAAAGAAAAGTTCAAAATCGACCAGCGATATAGTAAAAAATCCTAAGTAGTTAAATATAAAATGGTAAATGTTGGTAGCAGTTAAAGATGTTGGTTCCCAATCAACGGGAAATGTGAAAGCCTACTCGTTGAAGAAAACGAACAACCTTTGCTACAACGTAGAGAAATGCTATTTCCTTGTTGGATAGGATGACTTACTACAAACTTGCCTCTTTTGGTACAACTGCATAAACCAACATATCTCCGGTTAATTCTTCTCCAAGTCTAACAAATAAATGGTACATCAATTTTTTTCATCCGAAATTAGAGCAATAGACCTTGCTTTGCAATTCATTGCAAGCAAGCTTATGTCAAATAGCATAATATTTTCCGACTCACTATCAGTACTAAAGTCACTACAAAACAGAAAACTGGAGAATCCATTATTAGCAAACATTCTCCTTAAGCATACTGAGCTGAGTACCTCCCA
The DNA here is from genome assembly GCA_016746295.1 of Potamilus streckersoni. NCBI lineage: Eukaryota > Metazoa > Mollusca > Bivalvia > Unionida > Unionidae > Potamilus > Potamilus streckersoni. Next base: position 169,812 of record JAEAOA010001482.1, read on the forward strand.
CAATATAGTATACTGTTGGTTACCCAGCCATGTAGGAATTAAAAGGTAATGATAAAGCAGACCGTGCTGCTAAAATGGCCCTATTACTAGAACCAATTGATTTTAAAGCACCATATACTGACTTTAAACGTTGTATCAAAGACTGTTTACGTCAGAAATGACAGGCATCATGGAATGATGCCGTGAATAACAAACTTCATGCCATCAAGCCAACCTTAGGAGAATGGACCCCTTCCTACAGATCTGTCCGTAGAGAGGAGGTAGTCATTGCAGGAATTCGACTCGGTCATACTCACTTAACACGCTTCTACATATTAAAAGGAGAACCACCACCAGAGTGCATAGTTTGTAATGAACCATTCACCGTTAAGCACTTTATGCTGGAATGCTTCGATCTTCAACCTAAGCGTAATCATTCCTACGTTGTGCAAGACATGAGGGAGCTCTTTGATACAGTTAACATTACCAACATTATAGACTTCCTTAAGGAAGCAAACATTTATTATAAGTTTTAGCTTATATTTTATCACCTTGTTCATTTCTGTGTTATATTTTTGCAGTCGATAAATTTTAATTGGCACTCATATGTTTTCGTTATTATACATTTGCACTCCCCGTTGATCGGGAAACTTTTAATTATTTACCATCATTACCATTTTTATCGCATTACCTTTCGCTGTTTGGTTTCAAATTGCTGGTCGATAAAATTATTTTACCAGTTTTAAATGTAAAAGGATATAACATTATGTTTGGCGCTAAAAAGCCTCAGAGTGCTGGTGCGCCGTAAAAAATATAAATCAATAAATCAACCACGTCTAATAATATCACTTGTCATTATCTTCACATTTTCTACATCATTCACCACGTTACATTCCTTTCCAAAAATTACGAAACTCCAGCCTTTTTAGCTATGTGCTTCGACATTATCTGCTGATGGTTGACTAACAGCTATTGTTATTTTAATCAGCTTCCCGTTCTCCACGCGTAGAATGACAAGTCCCCTAATTCCTTGTCTGTCTCTCTTTTATTTATATATATATATATATATATATATATATATATATATATACACACACAGTCACAAAATCTCATTAACGTAAATATAACACATTTAAGCAGAAAAATAGTCAATTCAAGCAAAAACCTTCACGGAGCGATCATCAATAGTGTTTAACTTTTGCAATATAAGAAAAATGAAGGTGCAACTGCAGTTCGCAAAATACCTATCAAAAGAAACAACAACCTGCAGGACAAAAATACCATTATACTAGCTTTCAACAAGCCAACCGTACCCAGAGTGGTCAAGGTTGAATTTCTACGAGTGAAGGTCGATGTTGCAAGTGTCAGAAATATGGTCATCATGAAAAACGCTGCTCAAAAAAAACCCCCGAATATGTGCAGATCATTATCACCAGGAATCTGAGTGTAGAGCCACTCCGCACTGTATAAACTGCGGAAAGGAGCACCATGCCAATTAAAAGGATTGCGATACATGGAAACGAAAGAAGGAAATTCAGAGGGTCAAATATACAACCAACATTCCCTATCCAGAGGCCAGAAAACTAGTACAAGCAACAATGTCTCTTCCTGGCCCATCCTTCTCCACAATAATGACCAAAAAAAAAATCCTAAATCATCGATGGACGCAGACAGATGCATCCGAGTCAACATTAAAAATTAACACCTTCCCCAATACCAAGCACACAAAATCCACATCTACCCAAACAACGTTTAATAATACATAACTTAAACCACCACAGAAAAACGGATCGCAATAGACAATACAAGGGGTCAGACGACGCCATCAAACTCGGGGTTTAAGGATATAAAGCGCATTGATGCAGAAGATACTGCCCTGTGTCCTCAAAGTAGCTCCAGACCTAACAAATCAGACCCGTATTTACTCCAGATAAATAACTGCAGATTTTCTGCGAAAAGTCTAACCTACATCCGAAAAAATATCCATTCTAAACTTATAATGAAAAACCTTTTTTATACGGACAAAACGCGTAAAAACTACCTGTTTAACACGTGCCTACAGAACGTAGACAGGGCCTCAGGAGGGTTTTCTATTGCTGTGAACAATAGAGCAAAACAGTTAAAGATTTTGTTACTTGACACGACTTGTGTTTATTTAATAACAAGTCTCCAACTTCCTTACACCTAGGTACGGAATACACACAAGAATCGACATTATTTGTTCTCCTTCACACACTTTGGAATATAATTAGAAGGTCGCTGATGACTTTCTAATCGATCTTAATCACTTAGTGGGCTCTACCCTCTCCGATACGCACCAACAAGAGATGGGTGTGCCCCAGGGCAGTATTTTATCTGTGACGTTATTTAACATCAAAATCAATAGTATCGCCAAATGCTTAGCTCCCGGTGTTGATTGCTCATTATATGTTGACGACTTTTTAATTTGTTATCGATCAAAGCACATGCATACAATTGAGAGGCAACTCCAGCAAAATATCAATAAGATTCAAAGTTGGGCCAGTAATAACGGTTTCAAAATCAAAAACAGCATGCATGCATTTCTGTCAGTTGCGAAGACATCATGATGGCCCTTATTTCACGCTGGATGGAACACTTATTCCAGTTGATGAGGAAACAAAATTCTTGGGTATTCTATTAGACAAAAAGCTGACATTTATACCACACATTAAGAATTTGAAAGCTATATGCTTAAAAGCTTTAAATTTGCTTAAAGTAATTGCTCGCACTTATTGGGGTGCTGATAAAAAAAAAAGTCCTCCTTAATTTGAATAGAACATTTATCCGTTCCATCTTAGACTATGGATGCATTGCTTATGGTCCAGCTAGGAAGTCATATTTGAAAATGCTTGACCCAATTTATCATCAGGGAATAAGACTTGCTCTAGGAGCATTTAAGACATCTCCGTGTGAAAGCCTTCTCGCGGAAGCGAATGAACCATCTTTATCGCATCGCAAAGAAATGCTTTCTGCACATTATGCTCTTAAGTTACGATCCAATCCTCTGAACCCTGTTTTTTCGGCCGTTTTTCATCCATATTACAAAGCTTTATACGTAAATAAAACAAATACTATAGCTTCATTTGGTATTATAATATCATCCTGCTTTGACCAAATCAATTGTAATCTATCTTTAATCCAGAAAACATTTGTCTCGAAAACACCACCTTGGCTCATTAAGCAACCCCAAGTGATTTTTACTTTACACGATCGGAAAAAATCTGAGACAAACCCTATCCTATTCTTGAACTCTTAGCATGATCTTCTCAATGACTTTACACATTATGCTAAATTTGATCCTAATGGATCAAAGGTTGCTGATAAGGCTGCTGCAGCCTTCGTCAGTGGCAAACACATAACCAAAGAGCGTTTGCCAAATGATGCATCCATATTTTAAGCCGAAATCAGAGCAATAGACCTTGCTCTGACGTTTATCGAATCTAAATACATTCTAAATAGTATTATCTTCTGTGACTCATTATCAGTGCTTCAGGCCCTACACAATATCAAACTAGATGATCCACTATTGGTGAATGTTCTGGTCAAAAACTCTAAGCTTAGTGCCTCATGCAATATAGTATACTGTTGGCTACCTAGCCATATTGGCATTAGAGGTAACGAAGAAGCAGACCGGGCTGCTAAGATGGCCCTATCTTTAGAACCATCGGATTTTAAATTACCATATTCTGATTTTAAACCTTGTATCAAAAAGTATCTACGTCAGAAAAGACTGGTATCATGGGATGATGCAATCAATAACAAACTTCATGCCATCAAACCAATCTTGGGAGAATGGACTCCTTCCTAAAGAACTATTCGTAGGGAAGAGGTTGTCATTGCAAGAATCAGAATCGGTTATACATACATTACCCACTCACAGATACTATATTGTGAAGATCCACCAGAGTGCGTTTCTTGCAATGTACCATTCGGTTAAACACTTTATGACCACGTGTTCCGACCTGCAACCTACGCGTGATAAATTCTATAATGTACACGACATGCAGGAACTTTTTGATACTATTCAAATCACTAGTATTTTAGATTTCCTAAAGGAAGTAAATCTTTATTTTAAACTAACTTGTATGACCTCACCCAAACTAATTTTTAACTAATGCAAATACCAACTATTATTTACATCTTTTCATCAAGATACATCATTTACATTTCCCGTTGATTGGGAACCAACATCTTTAACTGTTACCAACATTTACCATTTTATATTTAACTACTATGGATTTTTTACTATATAGCTGGTCGATATTGAACCTTTCTTTTTACACATATGACCTACTGTATGGCGCCAAATAGCCTAAAAGTGCAGGTGCGCCGTTAAAATTAAATTAAATCAACCATTCAACATGTATCCTCAGATTGGCTATCCTTCGTGCCTCCTCAATCTGCCTACGTGTAAACTATTTATTTTGTGACTTGAAATGAGGAATGACGAGTTCAATTTCTTTGGAAGTTGTCAGGTCACTTATTAAAAAAAACCCTTGTCAACCATTATTGAATCACCTGGCCCACAGAGATCCACCACTCCATACAGCTCTGTAATTTTCTTGTCCGAAATTCTTACTGCATAGCAGTCAGATACAAAACTAATAACACCACAAGGACTCACACCAACCAAAATCTTCCACGTCCTGTGATTATTTGTAGTTAGAATACATAAGAGATTTCGCTTGTAGTGACTCAGGGGTCTCCGTCCAAATTTCGGTGCAATCAAGAATAACTCTGATATTTGGATAACGCCTCTTGAAAGATTCTGGCATGTTTAACGATACTACGCCTCTCCTTGGCCATACCAAAAGTAATGGTACTAGCTCATTGGACAAAACCTTAACCATGTCCTCCAAATACTACTACATAGAGGGGCCCCGAGTGGTCTAAAGCGCTGTCCGTTACGGATCACTGCCATCTCACCTCTGTCTGCCTGGGTTCGAGTCTAGGATTCGGCGAATGTGGATATGTGAGAAAGCTTGCCAGTAGCTTCTCGTGGGTCGGTGGTTCTTTCCGGTGATTTCCCGGTTTCTTCCTCCACCATTAATACTGGCCGCCATGAATAGCCTACCGTGTGCTGAAAAATGGCGTTAAGCACTACAACTACTACTACTACATAGAGCAGTTGAAATATGAAATCTATGTGCCAGATCCTCTTCACATAACCCCATTCTAAGTGTCATAAGCACCAACAAAAATTCCTCTTATCAAACGCACCTTTCTTGTTGGCCCTGGTTTATTTGTTCCATTTAGTTGCTACTCTTTCCCAGCACCTGAATTTTCGCCTTTCCAATATGACATGTTCTGGGCTTTCACTTTGATAGTATTGAAAATTAAAATTAGTGTCACAAATGTTGGAAGGCCTGTGTAAAATTGTACTTCATAGTCGTTACCCTTGATATCCTCCACTGCAATATCAGGCTTATTGCACTGTATCCCAACATCCACTTTTTCTGGTTTTGTATTGCATGTTACTGGGTTTGTTTGAGTTTGTGCGTCTTTCGTTGCATTTTGGCTTATCTTTACTAGTTGAGAAGGATGGGCCGGGGAATGATCTAGCTTGAACAAGCTTCCTGGACAGGGGATATTATTAGTGTATTTAATCCTCTGGATTTCCTTCTCCTGTCTCCAAGTGTCGCATTCCTTGGAACTAGCATGATGTTCTTTGCCGCAGTTTATGCAGTGCGGAGTGGCCTTGCACTCTGATTCCCGGTGGGAGGAGTCGCCACACCGGCCACAGATTTGGCTTCTAGAGCATCACCTCAACCTTAACTTGTAAGAAGCCAACCTTGACCACTTTAGGTAATATGGGCTTATTAAAGGTGAGTGTAATAGTGTTGTGTCCGTTGATCGGGAAACATTTAATACTTTACCATCGTTCACACTTTTATCGCTTTACCTTTAACTGTTTGGACCCCAATCGCTGGTCGATAAAATTATTTTACCAGTTTTAAATGTAAAAGGATATAACCTAATGTTTGGCGCTAAATAGCCACATAGTGCTGGTGCGCCGTAAAAATATAAACCAATCAATCGATCAATCAATCATGTTACTGGGAAGTCAGTTTGGGTAGAACTATCTTTTATTTGCACTGTGCAAGTTTGTTCACATTTATTTACCTTGCTACTTATGCTTGAAACAGGTCTTGTGTAATCATGTATGTGCACAGAAACATTTAGTGTAGATGATCCTAGAAGAGAAAGTTTTATCGATTAATTTCCTTCATAGCTATTGCAGTCATTTTTGTCATCATCTGTATCTGATGCAGTGGTCTGGGGTAAAGAGATATTATCAACCTGGAATATAAACAAACCATTTGTAAGAAATGATGTGCATATATTAGACTGTGTTAAGTAAAAATTAAAACTACATAACCTATTTGTTGTATTGATTCCAATACATATTCTTTTACACATTTAATTTATATTCTACATAGTACATTAAGTACTTCATAATTGTATTGATATGAATGTTTCTTTAACATCTTCACCTACACATACTGAATTATTATATATTTGCTATATGATTTAAGAAATGAGATAGCAAATGTTTTGTAATGGTATGTCGCCTGAAAAGTTTTATCACATTTTATATTAAATAAGCACTGACATTTAATTTTCGAAGGGGGAGGGGAGGCTGGTATATATTTTGGAGGACGAGTCTTGGATTGTGTGAAGGATATTTTTTTCTGTTGGCTAATAGTGGACATGTGTGTACAACAGGGGAACAGATCTGAGCAAACTATTTTGAATTTTTCCAGCAAATGAATATAAGGGCCAGCCTTTTTGTAACACACAAGTACCCCCACAACACTCTCGATATTAAATTGTCGGTGCCTATGCCAAATGTTAAAAATTCTGCTTGAATGTAACATTTGTAATTACCGTCCAAGTCATGAAAGTTTTTTTGAGGAAATATGTTAGGAACTGATGCTGTCTTTTGATGGTCCTGCTAATCCCACAAAATGATCCTGCACAGCCGTGATGTCGACTTCAGGCGAAAGTCCTTTCTAAAACATCCAACTCGTTGGTTCCAAATACGAGAAATTTTACTATCAGCAGAAAACCGATGCATTGAAATGGTCCTATCGTCAACAATCTTTCCGGAGTAATTGGAACAGCCTTTCGCACAGCAGTATATTTTTCCCATGTTGACACTGTTTCGGTAACCAAGCGTAAAACTATGTGAAATTCTGAACTATCTGGAACTGGAAATTTTTGTGGGGCATGCGCATTGAGGCTAAGGGAGGTAATTTCAAGACCTAAGATCATTACCTCTTTTGCAACCGTGAAATGCCCTGTACAAAGCTTCGCCATACTATCACATTTCATCAGTTGGATGCGCTTTAACTGTTTGGTCTCCAATCGCTGGTCAATAAATTTTTTTTTACCACTTTTTAAAAAGGGATATAAACTTGTGTTTGACGCTAAATAGCCTCAGTGTTTGAGCGCCGTAAAAAATATAAATCAATCAATCATAAGTTACAGCCACAGTAAAAAATAAATGTAATGTTGACAAGTTTTGTACCACTCTGAAAAATGTAGAAGTAAAGACGCTTGTTGCCAGCTACATCAAACACTATGTAACCCCACCCAACCCCTCTCCAGCCATCACATATCTGAACAATTGGGTTTTGCTATTAATCTAGTCTCTTCTTGCAAAATAAATCTTAACTATTCTGTATTGTTGGCATCGGGAAGTTTATGCCGCACTTCTAGGCAGAGACTCTCAAGCATCATTCTGGCATGAACAACTTACGAGAAATCTGAGATGAGCTAAGAAAGAAGGTAAGAAAGATAAAATACATTAGTACATACGTATCTTTTGCCTAAGCTTTACATAAATGTACAGTTCAATGTATTGATCGTTGTGATGATAAAAACGTGCATCCAAAATGTGTGTGTGTGTGTGTGTGTATATATATATATATATATATATATATATATATATATATATATATATATATAAAAAGAATACAATCATATGGCGAATAACAACCCTTTCAAGCGCACTGGATCCACCAAGGGATCACGTGTGTCAGGGATTGATTAAAATAGATGCAATAAACTGAGGACGAACAATGCGAAACTAGTAACTAACTAGCTTGAGCGCTTTCGACTAGTAATAGGTCTTTTTAAAAGGCAAATACAAAACATATATACGACAAACAAATAAACAAAAAACCTTGTGTTTGTAAACCTATACATGGCTTGGTAACGACGTAAGGTATACTGTATTGTACGAAATTATACGTTGTTGAGGGTTGAAGGCCTTAACAATATCAATAATTCCAGGCTTGTAAGGCTGAAACTTTAATATGCGTCTTGCTTAGATTATATTTCATTTTGATTGGGAAGATGGAACGCCACTGAACAGAGACTATATCACAGTACCACACACAAAAGTAATTAAGCTATTACTCTTTGGCACTGTAAGACTTTTATTTAGTCTTGTTTCCAAACCAAAGTCTAATGAATATGGTTACACCTGTTCCAGGGGAATGGGCTTTTCAAACATGCATTACCTGCTATGTCATTTAAAAAATCCAGAAAGGATAATCTCGTTACTCGAAGGTTCAGATGAAAATTATGCAAAAAAAAAAAACCCAACAAAATCGCATCTGGTTAACTCTTACACGCTGAAAGTAACTTCCTTGCATCTGATGTCTCATTGGAACAGCTGTAAAAAGTAATGTTAAACAAACCTCCAACAAGAAATATTACTTTCTGTAAAATAATTTTGTACACTGCAATCATTCTGGAATCTTTGGCAGCACTGTCATAATAAGTTGTGCCAAATTCAAAAATACTTGCCAAGTGGCTGATGCCAACATCCTCCCAACCAATGCATAGCATAAATCAGAAACTGTATTTTAAGTATCTAACAAATATTTTAATCTTTGTAGTGGCATGACAGGAGATTGAACGTTTTTGCTGTCCATTATTTTCTGAGACTATGGTTCTTAAAGATTATAAAGTTCAAAAAACGCATTTATTAAAGTATGGCTTTTATAAGAAAATGTGAAACAAAAAAATAACTTACACTAAAACAAATGACAAAATGTCCTGAATTATAATAAATTTCCTTTGCTCATTAGTTTTAGCTTAATATGGAATTGTTCACCTGCCATACCCCAAACATTGTCAAATAACTAGGACTTTCACCAGGAATTCTTCAAGACTTTGATCCTGTTTCTGTTTCAGATTTTGATAAGAGATCTTCAGAAACAACACTACCATAATTGCAAGGGCTAGTGACGAAGCGATGTAGTTCGTTGTTTGTCAATAAGCTCTAAATAATTCGAAAAAAAATTCTAACTTTATTAATGTATTCTTATGAATGCTTATCCTCTTAATTTTGTGTCTGAAATCTGACTTTTCTAGGAACCGGAAAAGAAAAGTGAACAATATAACAGTACTAGGGAAAAACAGATAAAATTACTGATCAAAATGTATACCTTCAAATTCCTTATAAACTCCTTAAACAGACTCTTTATAAATATTAGTATGTTCTACGCAACATTTAACAAAACAAATATTATAATTTTTCATAAATGATAAAACAAATAAAAATAGCACTAAAATATGATTACAAATACGAAACATAATCACAAGTATAATTTTATCAAACCTTTCTTAAATGATGCTCAATATGTAATGCAGCATTATGCAGTCGATAGATTTTAAAATGCCAATCATATGTTTTCGTTATTATACATTTGCACTCCCCGTTGATCGGGAAACTTCTAAGTATTTACCATCATTACCATTTTTATCGCATTACCTTTCACTGTTTGGTCTCCAATCGCTGGTCGATAAAATTGTTTTACCAGTTTTAAACATAAAAGGATAAAACATTGACGCTAAATAGCCTCAGAGTGCTGGTACGCCGTAAAAAATATAAATCAATCAATCAATCAAAGCTGAAGTCCTTATACTAAAGATGTGAACCATCTGGTTCATATTGCCTGTCCACAAGTATGATAATGATGAGTATAAGCAGACTCCGTGTGTCAGACTGCATCCAAGAATACGGACATGTCTGAATGAATGAAATCATTCTAGAAAGGAAAATCATTGGTAGTGAGCAAGTGTTTTAAAATTTTAACAAGTATGACAAAATGAATGTTTCTCATACAAAGAGAAATTATTACATCTAGAATTGCCAAATTAACTTACATACTATGGTTGTTGCAACCATCTTAAGAGCAATTTCAATTGCTTGATATCTGTCTAGAAATTCATATATCTGGATAAATTATAATTGTATTAGGTAATTCTGAGGCCTTATAATTAGCACAGGATATCTTTAGCAGTTACTAGTTTCAATCATCCAATACACAGTAAAAGACTTTTGCGTAATCATTGTTATTTAATTCAGCAATCATACTGAAAAGACAATAGCTTTTCATATTTGCTACCAAACATGTTAAATTACAACAAAAAAAATAGTTTTACAGCCACTGCTTGATTAGAATGTTTCATAGCATCATAAAAATGTGATAAAATTTATACCACTTTTACTTTAAAGTAGACTTTTTTAAATTATATTTCAATTTGATTGTGAAGATAATAATGTTAAAAGAACAACACTGATCAGAGACTATAATTAAGCTATCAATCTTTGTAACTCAAAGACATCTATGTATTCTTGTTTCCAAACCATAATAGTCCAATGATTATGTCCCCCTGCGGGTTCGGGGTTGTAGAATTGGCCCGACGTGCCTCGCTACGTGTCGTAAAAGGCGACTAAGTAGATGCAACCTGTTTGCCGTGGGTTGCGACCCGTAACGGAGGAGGAAAGGATCCTGGTAGTTGCAACACACTACTTTGGCCTCTACTTCTCTTAAGACGGGTGGTTGAGATGGGCCCGGTCTCGACAAATCGGCTGGTCACGCCGAGCCCTAGGAAGTCTTAATTAACTCTCTCACCTCCTGTTACTTTATTCTTGTATCTCGCTTGATACCACCGTTGCCCCTATATTCTATTCCTATATCTTTCCCTTTCTTAAATCTTAGAAGACTTCCTAGAAGGCGGTGGCTTAACGGGTCAATCGGGGGGTAAATTTACTGACCTTCGAAATTGGCAACTTCAGGGTCAACTAAAGGTAATTTTACCAACTGAGTATGGTGTTTGTGTATCCCTGGCACTTTAAAAGTGTCCCCTTGTTGGGCTCCTTGGTGGGTGGGGAGCACGGGTGCTGAATCTTTCAAACTGCCATCATGGAGAATTTAAAAAAAACTCCCAAACGTACCAAAACTGTGTCATCAGAGTCGGATGATGAACCATGTAGTGTGGAATCCTTTCCTCGCTTCATGGTCATCCATTCAAAAGACGAAACTAAACAACTTGCCACATTGTCACCATTTATAGTCGAAAAGACTATACTTGGATTAGTCGGCAAGCCAAAAAGTGTGAAAAAGCTAAGATCAGGTGACCTACTTGTAGAGTGTGAGCGCAAAGCTCAAACTGAAAATATACTGAAAATTAAATCGTTTCACGATATTCCAGTAACCTGCTCCGCCCACTCTACACTTAATACATCAAAAGGCATCATTCGTTGCCGTGA